>JAVYIG010000126.1:0-497016 GCA_035222895.1 Strongylocentrotus droebachiensis | reverse complement strand
TATTTGTCTTCAAATACATTTGGGGGGGAATCTATGCTGAAGTGTGTCTTAAATGACATACACTTTCACATTATGAAACAATTTAAGTGAAATTTTGCCATCAAATTTGAGGCTCACAACAATTTAGAGGGGCTGTAAATTAATGTGAATACTAACAAGGAAATTGAGTACCGAGTGAGAAAAAAAAGGAATGGTAAACTTACTATACATTTTCGGAATTGCAAAGCTGCCAACCATTCCGTTTTTGGAGGAATGATTCCTATTTGTTTGCCTTCAAGCTATTCTTATGAACCCTAGATTCCTCTCTTTTTCTGAAATATTCTGTGTGAAAAGTAACAACAAAATAGACTGTAATCCTAATTTGCCTTTAGAGATTTCTCATTTTTGCTGTGAAAGGTTGGTAGGTATGAAAATGGAGTGTTAACTTGTAATAAGATATACTTGAAACTGCTAATACTTTTGATATACAGTGCGACCCAGACAAAACGAAACTGAGAATTATCGATGTTTTATCATAACTTGGCCACATTTATAATTAATAAATGACAAATATTTGGAAAGCTGAGATCCTCCTCTTTCATTTGATGCAATTCATATGATGCATATTTCACGCATGAGTGATTAAAATGAATTTGAAGAGAGGAAACCAAAAAGTCATTTGGCGGGCGGTATCCAAATTTCAAAGAGAAAATCACATTTCTAGAAAGTTGAGTTCCTGCCCTTTCATATGACACCCTCAATCAGGAAAAATTAGCAAGGAATGACAAAGTTCTGTTTGTTTAATTGACAAAAGACTTCACTCCGTTTCGTTGACAATCAGCCATGCTTGAAGTCTTTCGTCTATGGCTGATTGTCAACGAAACGGAGTTAAGTCTTTTGTTAATCCGTTTGTTGCTACGGAAGGCAGCCAGTGTAAACAAATTTGTTTAATAAAATTATGGAAATGCAAGCACCACTTTAAACAAACATAACTTTGTTATTCCTAGCTCATTTTTCCTGATTGAGGTGTCATATGAAAGGGCAGAAACTCAACTTTCTGGAAATGTAATTTTCTCTTCGAAATTCAGATACCATCCGCAAATGACTTTTTGGTTTCTTCTCTTTGAATTCATTTTAATCACTCATGCGTGAAATATGCATTATATGAGTTGCATCAAATGAAAAAAGAGGATCTAAGCTCTACAAATATGTGTCGTTTATCAATTATAATTGTGATTAAGTTATGATAAAACAGCGATAGTTCTCGGTTTCGTTTTTTCTGGGTCGCACTGTATATGTCCATATCATATGCTGCGTTATCATTTGTTTATCTTCTTTTTTTTAATACTTTTTTCTTTCCCATTCTAACGTTATTCTACTGTTATTTGATTGTTATCTTTTAATCAATATAAAATGGGCCATTCCATTCAATGTGTCCCTTGTACCGTATACAGTATATTTTTTTTGTCATATTTATTTCATCCCCCCAAAAAGCAAAATCTGTTAATGATATCATTGAATAATAGTGCTTTCTGGTATAACTACTATGAGTAAAACATAGTTATTTCAGGAGCTCTGTCATTCATGGATGAAATATATGGATAACTGTTGTATGTCGTACAGAACACATTGCTAGGAATTGCTCAAATTATTTTCATGTTAGTTTCCATCTACCGGTACTAGAAGTTAACAAAAAATGTACTGGTAAACCTTTGTTTAGACTTTCTAATGTATAATATGATTTTGTTTGATATTTTGATATGAATGTGAAATGAAAGTCTTCAGTTTATGAATAAATGCTATTGAAAGAAAGAAAAAAAAAAGATTTCCTGTACTTCTCGCTCTGCATCCTCTCCCTTGCATCCTCTCCCTTGCAGGAAGACATAGCAATCAGGAGAGGGCTGAAGGTCTCCACTATCGGAGGTCATCTAGCAGACGCCATTGAAGCTGGCTATCCTGTCAATTTTGCAAGAGGTATGTCGCAAAAGTAAATGACCTACTAACTTTATGATGTCATCATAGACAAATTGTGAAACTTATGGAATAGATAAAGCACCTTTATTGTTGTTTTATTCAGCATTCCAAAGATACAATACATTGAAGACTTGAGATAATAAAGAAAAAAATGATTCAGCTGCTCCTCCTGAAGTTGCTCCTCGTGAAGTTGCCTTGAAAGAAAAGAGGTACCGGTATGTGGAATTCCTACGACCCTTGGGCCTTCCCGTATGACTCCTTGAAATGCATCAGAGAATTAAGGAACATAAAAATAATAATAATTAAAAACAAAACAATCAATCATTAAGAAGATTTACATTAATTCTATATCTTGAGTTTCCTAAGAAATGTGGGCAGTGTGATAAGTACATGCCTGACTCAATAGGGTAAGTTGTTTCATATTCTGGAGAATGTATGGAAAAATTTGATATTTGTGTTTATCTCAACTGGTCATGATATATGCAATGATGGAATAAAACAATTCTGCTTCTGGTGCCTTTTATATATTTAAAAAAAATCTTATCGTTTATCTTGACCCTTCCCCCCCCCCCCCCTCCATTATCAGTCCCAGTTTCTTCTATTTCATTAATTCTTTTTCTTTATTCTGCTTTAAGACTCGTTCAGATATGACGCTGCAAAACTGTGACAATTTTTTGTTTTTCATTATGACTTAAAATGTAATACACTTCACATTTTTGTACAGAGCTCAGTGAATACATGCAGGATTTATTTACCGTGTCATATCTTTACAATCCTTTATTCTGCCACATTTCCTGCCGTTATCCTGTCTTCAAAATTAATCTTGTTTATATGGTCCACTTCTATTGATTAGTTTAATCTTGATCCGTAGTATTAAAGTTCTTATATTTCTGTTTCCTTTAGCTGGAATCACACCAACAGTACAGAAAGAAATTGAGAAAGTCATCAGAGACCCTCCAATCAATTCAGGTATTTATTCATGTTTAAATCAATGTTTTCATCCTGAAACTGTACAGTTCATTCTATTTTACTTCAAATTTATTTTCTGTTTCTTGAACTATTCCATAGTAAAGAGTGAAATATGTGCTGTAAAACAAGATTCTTGAGTGACATGACACATTCCTGAAGTGTTAAGAACAAGGAGGCGATTTGACTCGGTGGGTAAGCGAGTGCCTGTCTAACCAAGAAAGTGGGTTCGAATCCGACCCAGGCAGATGACTGAAGCCTTCATAGTGTGTTAACATGCCTCTTCCCTGCTTTAAAGATGCAGGCTATGTTAAGTGGAAATCACTCTGTCCCTCGGATAGGATGTTAAATGGAGGCCTAGTTCAGAGGAGAGTCACCACCTTTGCATGTTAAGATCTCACTGCACTATTCGTTTAAGAGTAGGGCGAAACCCTCGTGTAGTGGTCCACCCAGGCGCGGATCCAGGGAGGGGGGGGGGGGGGGTGGGGGAGTGGGCCTTGGAGAACCTTAGAGCACAGTGGAATGGACCTTGAGACACAGGTTCTCCATAACTTTATGTCTTCAGCTGTTCAGTTAGCTGCTTAAATGACATGTCCGTCCACAGCTTGATGTTATCAGGCTATGTCCTATTGGGTCTGCCCCTCTTTCTTCTCCCATCAGTTCCTCCTTGCAAGATGTAGTTTGCCAAGCTATTGTTTGCCAAGACTACACCAACAGTCCTTTTCAGGACTACACACCCTCAAGAAAGATTACCGAGAGTCCTTTTCAGGACTCCTCAATCCTCCCTCTCTCTCACATGGTGCACCCGCAAGCCTACTGTATGTAAAGCTTTTCTTTGTTGTAGTTACATGCCCAAACCACTGTAGCTGTTTTTCTTATACAGTAATGTCTTAAATATGTCACTGTTTCCACAGACATCAGTGTTCTTGGTCCTATCAAGGAGCTACTACCTGACTATGAGTGGCATGAGATCAAGTGTGTCATCGCTATCCTCAAAGTGCAGTATGGGATGCCTGTCAAAGTCTCGTCCGCTTACTCGGACACATCATCGCCATCATCATCGCAAGTAAGGATTTCCTTTATTACCACAATTTTGTCCCACAAAACAGGAAAAATCCTACCTCGTACTGTATAATCCAATTTTCAAGTAATTTTCAAGTTACAAAATTATTAGATACGACTATTCTTTAGTGTTTGAATAATTAATGATGATGAAAATATATGAGATTCATAAAAGCGCCAAACCCTCATGAAATTAAATGCTCAAGTCGCACTTGTGCAAACAAAAATGAAATCACATAAAAGCATCTGCATTTTAAGCAATTGAACAGGAGTGAGATAAAACATACGAAAATGAATGAGAACAATTAATCATATGCGGAATCAAACAGATACAATTGCAGTTGTCATAAGGTTTCCATTTTCAAGTGGTCTGAAGGCTTTCCATTTGGGGGACAGGCACAAGGCTGTCCTGAATTTTCAGTCGATTGGGCCTGTCCCTTAAAGACTACCAATTACCTGAAGAAGAAAAAAAAAATGTATAGGTAGAATGTATAAAATCAACCTCAGAAAGCTTGACCTGGGTTCTATAGGTAAAGGGTTAAGGATTATGAACAAAGATTAAGGATAATATAAAACCCTGCGTATAGGATGCACATGGAACCCAAGTGAGACTTGGAAAGTTCGTCTGTATGATCTAATAATTCTATCATTTAATCCTCTTATGATAAGGAGATGAAGTTCTGAAATGATTGATATCTTCATCCTAGGAATATTTAGAAGTGAAAGGATTATTCTTAGATTGAGAAATGCTTCATTGGGATCATGCTGACTTTTAAGATCCAAATATGTAACACATTGTTCTAACAGTTGTAAAAAAACCAGTTGGCATGTGTTGGCTGACATGCAGGTTGTCACGGTAACTTGTAATGTTCATTTTTTTTTTTCCGATATGTAGGGTTCCAATCAATCCTATGCGTCTCCATCAACCAAACATGGCCAGTTCGGATCACAGAATTCTTCCCAAACATCACGTCTTCTGAGATCCTCTCCTTCAAAACCCTCGCCATCGTCCACCCCATCGACGTCGAAACCCAGCCCCGTCGTCAAACAGCACAGCATTCCCGCCTACATGACTCAGCCCCAGAGAGAGGTCTTGAAGCGCAGTCAGACATTACCAGACATGCCCACAAAGTCACCTTCTAAAGGGAACACCCCTCCTGTCCAGTCCAAACCGGATCAATCCATGTCAAAGCGGAAGCTACCGAGCTGGTTCGGGGGGTCTGCTGGCAAGAAAGGGAAGGGTGAAGCAGGGAGTCAAGATGTGTCCACGAAACGGAAGCTGAAAGGAAACGCATTGTTCAGGAAGTAGCGTGTGGTTGGGGCATTCCAGAGGTAACAACCCTCCTGTCCAGTCCAAACCGGATCAATCCAGTTCAAAGCGGAAGCTACCGAGCTGGTTCGGGAGGTCTGCTGGCAAAAAAGGGAAGGGTGAAGCCGGGAGTCAAGATGTGTCCACGAAACGGAAGCTTAAGGGAAATGCATTGTCCAGGAAGTAGCGTATAGGTGGTACCATTCCATGGTAACATCTCTCCTGTCCAGTCCAAACCGGATCAATCCAGTTCAAACCGGAAGCTACCTAGCTGGTTCAGTGGGTCTGCTGTCAAGAAAGGGAAGGGTGACACAGAAACTGAAAAGTAACTGGTTTTAAATTATGGCTTAATGACTTCCAGATTTAAACTACCGGTATGCAATTGTTAGATGAGACATTGTAGGATGATATATAGCGGTATCGTTGTGGAGTGGTGATGCTAAAGCTGTGGATTAGAGCCCCATTGCGGCACCTATGTCCTGTGGCCACCCTCATCCAGGTGTTTAATGGGTATCTGGTAGAAAGGAATTTGTTTGATCACTGCAAGCATCGAAAATGGTAGCCTAGTAATAGCTGGGGTAATATCCCACCCCCCCCCCCCCCTCCCACTCAGTGTTATTTAGGGTACACATACGCTCCCTCCCTTTGAATGCACCCCCCTATCTCCGGTGTGTATAAGTCAATACGGGCCGGACTTTGCTGCGCGAAAAATACCCCTTTACCGGAGATTTTGGCAACACGAATGTGGTCCCTCTGACCCCGGAGTTGGGGGGTGGGGGGGCGGGGGTAATATTTGAGCACCTTGCATGGTAGATATAAACAGTGTGAAAGTATCCAATATATACTAATAGTATTATATTTTGTATGATTGTAAAAGATATATCGTGCAAATATTGTACAGAAGAGGTAAAAGAATAAGAAGTAATTTACAAATTTCATACCTTTAATCCATTCATGTCATGAGTCCATAAAGAGGTTATGATTTATTTTAATCCCTTTTGTGAAGGTTTTGATCAATCTGATTGTTTCTACTTTAAAAGTAACATATTCTCTTGATTAATTACGTTGCTCTCAATTTACTTGAAGGCATTTCATTCCATTGAAATGTAGGATAATTTTCGGGGGGAGAGGGGGTTATGACATTGTTTCAATTCATGAACTCACTGTAAAGGCTTCACAATATCCATCCTTTTATTTCTCAATTCATCTTGTGGAATTTGTATTTGTTGATGGTGCTTTTTAGGTTTAAAGGGCATTGTCAGAAGAAATATATCAACATTTATTCCCTGCCAACCTCTCATAATTGTTAGAATATTTATCATCATCCATGTCAGTTAATTTCTTATATCAATGTTGATATTTATGTTTTGCTATGCATTCCGTCTGTTTATACACCTTGTGTTTATATAGGTGCCCATCAATTTCAGAGGAGTTTGACTTCATGCTTGTGCTATATAAAGAAAACGTAGTTAATTTAAACAAATTATGACCGTTTTCTTATTTTATCAAAATGTTTAAAAATATCACCTAATTCATGACATATTTTAGGCTAAACATCTGCCAAGCTTAATACCAATATTAACCTACAGGACAATATGAGCAACAATTATCAATCCTACTAAAGAAGTAATGTACTTTGTTGGTAGGATCTTTATAATAAAAATATCTCTTTTATTGATATAGCTCTAAGGCAAAATATTGTTATTTTCAAATAAAACATACTTTGAAAGATCTAATTGACAATTTATGTGTTCATATCATAGGCTTTTAAAAAGAAAAAGTAGTGAATGCAAACTAAAAAAATAACAAGATAATACTTTGATGAAATGATTTGTAAGGGAATTTTAAAACCCGAGTGCATCACCTTACGAAATGAATGAAATCGCTATGACCTCAACATTAGCCAAACAATTTTGGAAGCAATACAATAAGTCGTTTCTTGACTGTTTTTATCTTATTCCTGTAACATAAAGGCTATTTCTGTTAATGTCCTATCTACGAAATATCCCTTTAAGAAATTTAAGTATTATAACCCATATTTAACCTTAGAGAAGTTTACATTATGATTTGTATTGTCAGAATTAAAGAAACTCTGCAATTGTTAAGCTTACAAAATTGAGGATGTCCAAAAAATTAAGAATTGAAAATCCTCTCTTCTCTATTACATTTGTTTTCTTATTGGTTCCTCCAGAAAATACTCTGATAATGTTGATAGTTAGTTATTTATCTATTATATGAAGGAGTCAACCCCTGTATATAAGACCGCTGCTCTTGTTTGTTTCATTATTTGGTCTTTATATACAGGTTTGACTATAATAAATGGTTTGTTTTGTGTAGAGTTATCATTATTTTTTTGAGCGTACAACACAATGAAATTAATTCAAGTATGTTCCTATAATTTTTGTTTGACAATTTGTTTGTATGTGTCAAATTATCATGAATGATGTAAAATTATGGTTGAATATATAAACTTGAGAGAGCTCACATATAGAAGGAGTTTTCAGTCACTTTGTTATTAATTGGCTACCATGTACTTCTGACTCCTTGTACCCCACATATTTCTCTCCTTGACCCTCTCATTACCCTTCTCTCTTTCTTTCTCTCTCTCTCTCTCCCCCCTCTCTCTTTCTACTTCTCTCACTGAGCTCTGCCCTTCTCTCTCTTTATGAATATAATATAAATGTATATATATAAAAATATATATACAAGAAATAATGATCCTCTGTTTAAAAATAAATTGTTTACCCAAAATAGGACTTTGTCAAATGTATATACATGTATATATATTATATCCATCTAACCCTCTTTCCCATTTTCTATAATAAAATTGATTTTCAAGATATGGGCCTCTTTATTTTTTTATATATATATATTTTTTTTTTGGGGGGGGGGGGGGGATAGTGTTCACTTGTTTTCCAAACAATATTTTTCATCTACATTGTACTTTAAAATGAGGGAAGAATGAGGAATAGATCTTTTGTTTAAACAAAATTAATAAATATGTAGCCTCGGTACCCAACGATTTACATGTATTTTGTTAATAAAGCAGACAGCATTCTGCTTAGTGTTTTCCATCTCATTTCCAAGAACCAGCTGGAAGCCACATAACGTTTGCATTATCCAAACAGCTGGATATTATTTGCCACCGTTAACAAGTGCATCATTGTAAATTGCATTGAGAAATATATATCAAAATATCATATGTCGAAGAGAGCGTGTACGTCTATCGCTGGTCGTCTGCAAAACGATATACATGTATCCCTTTTGAGTAGCACTCTCAACCATGGCCTTAGTTCGTCGAGGGAGGATTTGCCGTGTTCACACGTTGGATTCTAATCGAGTATTATTTGGGTAGCTGAATCAGAGATGGTTGCTGTGTGTAGGATGTGTCCATACCAAGTATTAGCCGGGCAAATTGTATTAGTATCTCACTGTATACAATATATATATAAAAATGAGATAAATAATAATATGACATTTTGATATGTGTGAGATAATATTTTACTGTCAAGAAGGCGTGAGATCTCTTACCATATCCGTTTGCAGGTTTAGAGGCAAAATCGTCCCCTGTTAATATCCTTTGCGGTTTTTAAATAGCTTAAACTAAAGGGGGGTGTTATTTCGCCTTGTTTTATTTTTAGACCCCAAAGATCCGAATTCCAGAAATCAATTTTCTTTTCTGCTTGTTTTTCTTTTGTTTGTTTGCTTGATTGATCCACACCTTTTGATTGAATCTCAGATCCAACCCCTTTCGTAACTCTTGTCGCAGTGAGATGCCCACTTTCCATATGGCATAAATTGTTATCGAAAGTTGACATGACTCCAGTCGAGCTTTACTTTAACCGCACGCTGTTCCAACGTGAGAACACAGCCCGGGTCTGCTTTGCAAGCAAGCAAACGCACGGAACCTGCATACCTCGAATTCATGACATTCATTTATGGTCAAAACCCCCGGTAGATGTGGGAGACCTAGATAAGAGATACCCGCTCCATGGTTCGGTTCAATTCAAACGATTGATCGCAGAGTTGAGAAAGGTGACTGCCGATCGTATCGCTTTGTGATGCTGGAAGAGAAAGTCTTTTTGTTTTAAGTGATCCCAAGGTCTTTCAACAACAAAAATCAAACTAAGACAGTGTTAACGTCTTTTTCATCACCTTTTAATATGTACGAACATTACAAGAACACAATACACAATCTTAACATGATTTACAGAGTAACGGAGGGAATTCAATAGTATATCGAATTTGTCCTCGAGTTAGGGGGGGGGGGGGGTAGGCGTAAGTCGTCGCGATCTTTTTTCTTATCAGTTCTATGACGTATGTTCTTTGTTGCAAATACTAATCAACGCATCATACCGTTGTAACATTTCAAAAGGTTGTGCATTAATTTTTAGGGCGACGCAGTATACCCTCATGGCGGAAATTCGAAATCGGTTTGTAAATTTTGCAGAGCAATTTACATTAAGGGCTGAAAAGAAGCACTTTTCACATGACTCCATAATTTGGCGGAAAAGTTTATTACAATGAAGCAAGAAATAAATGATTTTTAGCTCTGACTGACACTTCATTCTCTTTAAACCGACGGTTGTCCCATTGTCCGTTTGTTGTTAATAAAGAAGACGTAGGCCTACTATATTGACTCAGATCGTGATTTCTTGAAAAGGATCATCTTTGCTCAAATGTTTTCAATATCCCCCGGCATTTTCCAAATAGGTGTAAATTGTTTTGTCCTCATTTTGCAATACTTATCTTATCAGTACCTTGTTTATAAATCGTGTTTTCTTTTCAATATAATGACCTAACTGGCCTCCCCCTCTTTGACAAATGTTTCTATTTTCTTTCTCTAGAAGGGTTTCTTCTTATTTTCCTCTACAAACTGTGTTCTTTGTTATATATATTCACACATTCTCGAGATCGATTCGGGTCTTTCCATGATGAAGTATTGAATGCATCGAGAATGTTTAAATGTCCTTGGGTTCTGTGCAAATTACATGTGTTCGTGTTATTCATCATTGAGCTCTCCTGTTATAAATGAAATACTTCTCTACACAACTATATGTTAAATCATTATCTCGAAGGTGAAATAAGCCTTATACATGTATTTTCATCTTGTAACATGATTGCAATCTTATTCATGAGGAGGATTAAACTGACTCTTTTCCCCCAAAAAATGTAAAGAAAAAAGACGAAAAAGGAGGAGGATGAGGAGAAGAATCACAACAAAGACCTAGAAAAGGGAAAAGCGAAACGAAGTAGAAAAGAAATAAGGAGAGGAGAGTTAGAAGAAAAGAAGGGGGGAAGAAGTTCGAAAGAAATGAAGAAGAAGAAGGGAGAAAGAGGAGAAGAAAAGAAAATGAAAAAAGAAGGAAGGGAAAAGTAAAAGGAGAAATAGACTGAGAAGGAGAAGAAGAAGGAGAAACAAAGAAGATGAATTCAAAGAAGAAGGAGTAATGAAGACCGAGGAGAACTCGAAAGAAATGCTAGCATTGGTATCGTTGGCTCTCGGATACCAGCCTACCGATATTGGCCCCGCCTTTTTCATCCAGTCACCAGTATCGATCAAACTTTATGCCATCCATCACACAAACACACGCACATCCATATCCCACACACCATCCCATAGAGTAATACACACAAACGTTATCCAGTGTTTTAATATCTTGTCTAGCTAGCGCTGACCAACGCCACGGCCTACGGTATATACGCCGTCTCGCGCTGTGTATGCTTGTTCACCGGTTACCCTTTGGCCCGGCGCAGCTGCAGTTTGAGGGGGAAGTCTTTCACAAGTTAGGAAAAACTTAGCATTTAAAAATAAAATCATGACGGAAATGCTAGATGTTACCCTCCATGGGCCCGCCCCTTGGGGTTTTCGGCTAGCTGGCGGCAAGGACTTTAACACTCCAATCCATATATCAAAGGTAAGACCATTTCTTCAAACTCTTCGATTATATTTTAGATTTTAAACCTTCAAAGGTTCATGTATACCATCTCATGAAGACAACGGGAGATTTGTACTCTGACATACTTATATCGAGGTGCGGTACTTCACGGGGGTGCCTGCACTATATTTTTGTTGTACCGTCTAGGTATATTTCCTGGTGTGTGTGATGCCTTTATACTATTTTCTCAACGACGCTGATACTACTAGGTGCGGCACCCCCGGAAAGGATGCGATCCAATATGGCCGCCATGATGAATCCAAAGAACTTTAGATGACATTATTTCTGAAGCTGCTATGAGCTCTTTACGCCATTTTTGTTAAAAGAATGAATATTATCTCAGGTAGATGAAGAAAGAGCATTCTGTCCATAACTTTATTCTTTACTTATTAGCATCTATACTTTTGTCTTTTATCTCATCTTCAAATTGTACTCACAGAGTTTTTGAACAAAAGATATTGAACGAATTATTGCCTCTACATTTAACAATTATTCGCATCTATCTCGTTTTCGAGAATATTATTACTTTCATCTATTTCACTAAATAGGCCTTCTTATAATACAATAATTACTTTACATGAATATGATGAAAAGGAATCTAAAAATTATAATTACCCGGCACTAGATTTACTTAAATGGAGTTTCTCTATTCTTTTTATCCCTAAAATATTGTATTTAATATAGATAAAACCTTTTAATTATATTAACCTCTCTATTTTTTCATTAGAATGTACTTTTTCCCAGTGACCACAATTTCATGAAATGCAAACTTTTATTTCCATGCATGATTGTGGACGGGTGGTATTCGCGTTGTGGTCTACGTGAACACGTAAGGGTGTAATATTGAATATCTTGGTTATTTTTGCTAGAGACTGCATGCATGTGAACGGTGGTGGATAGCTTCACGTATTATTTTCCTATACACCAAGGGGAGTGTTTCTAAGATCGACTTTAAGTTGGACTTAACTATGGCAGGCTGTTCATGCCACTGTTTGCTCTCACCATTTACTGGCATTTGTCTCTCAAGGGACGTACAAATCGTGGTCACAAATCTACAGCAGTTACATTTTCCGATTATTCATTATTGAAGGAAAATATGTTATCTAAAGATCATAATGGTGAGGGCAAACAGTGGCATAAACGGCCTGCCATAGTTAAGTCAAACTTAAAGTCGATCTTAGTCTTTGTGAAACACTCCCCAGGACAAAAGATGACAATTGTTCATTTAATTTAGAGTATATCGTTCACTCTTTATCTTCGTTTTCCTCTTTTCTTCCTCTCGTTCTCTCATTTTCTCCCTTTTTCTATTTAGCTTATCTCTCCCCATTCTTTCTATCAGAATTCCAATGTTCCCAACTAACTCCTATTCCACCTCTTTCTCTCTCCTCCCCCATTTTACTTTTATATCTTACTCTTGTTTTACCTTTCATTTTCACTCTTTCTCCATCCATCTTTCTCACAATATCTGTACACTAAAAAGAACTAATATGGAATGTATTCATCAAAGTTTTGCAACAAGTGACAACCTCATTTTATTCAATGATTTGAATAGCAGTATACACCATTACAATGCGTTGATGTAATTTGTTATAATTTATTTTATCGTTAATTTTATAATTTATATATTTGCTTACTTTACAAAAGTCATGTTCATCATCTAACTGTCATAACATAATCATTGTTTTCTAGGTGACCAACTGTTAGTTGGTTAGTTAGTTCGTTTGTTTGTTTGGTTGTTTTTGTTGGTTAGTTGTTTTTGTTTTTTCCTTTACGTTAAATGCCAGTCCAATGTATTTTCTGTTCCATATGTTATCATGGAATGAAGCACGTTATTAGACATTATGTTTTTATTAAAATTATATTAATCTAGTGCAATCAGTAGGGGTGTTAAAATGTTCTATGTGGTCGGTAACATACGGGGCAAAACACCTTTGACTTCCCTTTAAAAGGGATGAGTATGAAGGAAATGTCAAAGCGTCTTAAGAATACACGTGTTAAGTACACTTGTCATGGGCCGTTTACGTTAGAGCAGAGTAAATATAAGAGATAATTGAGGTATTTGGGGATAAGCTTGTAAATCACGCTCTGATCAAACAGAAAACACAAACATTGGTTCCGTGTTTGGTATATAGAAGGACTTATATCTCGTGTTAATAGCATCATCTTATCATTGTCATTCCTTCTTTCTTTTTCTTTTTTTTTTTTTTTTTTTTTTGGGGGGGGGGGTTCATTCTCGGGGGTTTCATCAATATATTTTTGTTGAAAAGGTTTATCTCAATATCGTCATTCATTTCCTCTTTTGTCGTTCTCATTTTTTTTTACTCGTTCCTGTTGTTTGTATGCTATACTACCAAATCGCTTTGTAATTATGATAATTTCTTGAAGTTTTCAAGATCACGAATATTTTAATTGTTACAAGTATTAACTTTGATATGAAATAATATTTTCAAAATAAATATTCTATCAATTCATTGTTTGTTATTACAAAAATCTATGCATTAATCATTAATCAAGTAAAATTCTAATGATAAATAGTATTTCGTAAATTTTTGTCAAATGACGTACAATTCGCATAGGCCTAGTTTGAAATGTAATCAAGATCAATCGTTTCGGCATACCCAGGCAGCAACAAACTTTAGGCTACTTTATATATTGTACTTTCGTTCAGTAACAACATTGTTTTAAAATGTCTCCGATACATTTTGCTTGCTGAAAAATTACAATAAATATTAAACAGGGTGTCTCAAAAAATACGACGAGAGTTTTATTGGTAATGTTTTGTTTTTTTAAAGAGATATATATAGTCCTCAGTGCAATTTCGTAAGACATTATTGTTCTATAGGTTCTAGTATCCCCTAGATTGTGTGTGAGAAACACAAGAATTAAAGTTGAAACAACAAAATTATGCCTGTTTTTGTAAGACGCAGCATTTTTCAAATGCTACAAAGAAAATGCGTTGAATAGAATCAGGGCATGAAAATTATACCTGTCATCTAAATAATAATAATATTGGATTCTTGTATAACGCTCATTATATCTGTCAGACGAGACACTCCTGGCGCTCCCGATTTTTAACATTTTTTAGAAAGCTCTCAAATTTGCTTAATTTCTTGTTACTTGTAAGGATTATCTATTTTCCAATTAGTACAAGTTGTATGCTTTCAGATGTTAAATTAATGGCATATAATATTATAACGGGCAAAGGCTGTTAAGTATTAATTTAAAAAAAACCACTACGTTCGGCTTCCGATATTTGGCAATTAAGCGCCCTTTGGCTTTGGTTTGAGGAATAATGTGTTTGGTGTATATGTCTTGAATATAGAACAAAATAGTCGTGGTACTATAGAGCTGATCATTTCATTTAACTTTTCGATAGCTTTCTTCGTCTCTCTGCACGATCGCTAATTTGCCACATGTGCAATTTTCCACAAGACAATAGGCACCAATTATTAACGGAATTGTTTTGTGCAACACAATGGCTTTGCAAAATTGCCCTTTTCCGGTCTTGATTACATTCGGCTACATTCATGATTGACAACCCTTTTAACATCGGTATAGATTAGTAATCATACACGGGAAAAAGGTTAAATCATTTTGAAGCTGTATATCCATCCCGTGGTGAATACCATGTGTGACACAGGGAGAGTATACGGTCGCGTGACATTTTAGAGGTTTTTTATGTAGAACAATATTATTATGCCGAATACTTGTTCTAGGCCTGGGAAAATACCAATATACTTATTCGTAAACGGTAAACATCTTTCCTCAAACTTGACCGGATAAGATGCCTTTTGTAATACTATGGACGTTGCATAATGTACAAAACTTATTTATAGATACATACAGACCATAAGTTTTACGTTTAAGTCTAGCACAAAAGAGGTTTGTTATTTTTGGTTAGAATACAATATTACTGAGGAGGAAGAAGAGGAGGAGGAGGGAGAAAAGAATGAAATTTATATCATTAGATGTTTGGGTTTGTTCTCCCCGGATGTTCTGCATTGAATCACAAACAAATTACGCAATTTTGAAAGTGATATTGATAAGGTCAAACAAACCCATGAAAGACTCAAATACAATGTATATGCGTCTTGTTCTTTTAAGAACCATGGTTCAACGTATTCCCAATGATTTCTTTCAGTGTATAATATAAACATCACATACCCGTCTAATGCAAACCACACATTGATATTCAGGACAGTTCGTCGGCTGAAACATTATCCTATCTTCCGATCATCTTCCACAAGCACTTCATTTATCATGCACACCAAGAAGATACTGAGATGTGTTTATTCACCAGTCAAGCGGCAGGGGCATTGGTATCAGCTATGTTGTATATATTTTGTTTACATGACTCGCATTCCAGAGGACCAGAGGTGTAGGTACTCAAGAGGACTTTCGGAGTTTATTTTGGGCAGATTTCTTTGTATTCTTTGTTTGATTAACACACGAAAATTCAAAGATTTGTTTTTATAATTATTAAAGGATGTGAATTTTCACTATATGTTGTTTTTTAAAATCTGACTTGGTAAGGTTTAAAAAACATTAAAAACGATGAATCATCACCATCATCATCATCACAAACTTTATAGCTACCATGACTGTGGCAAAATAAATAGACTAGTACCTCAATGTGTACATTTTTGCCTATTACAGTCAAACCTGTCTATAGCGACTGCCCAAGGGAAACACAAAAAGTGGTCTTTGTAGACAGGTTCCTTTAGTACATGTTTCAAAGGAAAATCGTTTTCAAGGGAAACTAAAAATGTGGTCCTTGTAGACAGGTGGTCCCTAAAGCAGGTTTGACTGTACCATTACCTCTAATTAATCTTCTGCAGTACTCATGTTTGCGTGTGATATTTTAGAAAAATGCGAAATTTAATCGTTCAACATCTACCTTAGATGTGGGGTTTTTTATATATATAATTTTCTCAGTTTTGCGGATCCCGGAAAGTGTCTCATTGCCACAACAGTAAAATAAAACATCGGTAGAATATTGACAGCTTTTCATTCGTTCAAGCCACTCAGGAAAATGTTTTTTTTTTAGAGTTAGAATGGTAACAAAAACCCATTTATAAGGTCAATTCTTGTGGTGTTGTTATTCATCAAATTCAAATTCGTTCGATATAGACCTCTTTTTAAAGCTTTACTATAAATGTGGAGAAATTCGCAATGAACCTTTGGACTGGGAAATTTGACGGTGGTACAGGGATTTACAGCAACTTTGTGACATCGCATTTTTTTTAGCACGGTCTTCATATTATATTCTTTTTAATGCAAATTACATTTTCAATCTAATTTTCGCAATTTTGTGTTTGTTTTGTATCTGTTTTTTGTTTTTTGCAGACGACACCAAATGGCAAGGCAGCATACGCGGGTCTTCAGCTCAAAGATGTGGTGTGCGCCATCAACGGTAGAATCACCTCGAGTATGTCCCACTATGAGGCCCAGGATTCCATCAAAGATATCGGCGGGGATCTCAAACTTAGAATCAGAAGGTAACAGGTGTTACATAAGAGGGCAGTGGTGTAGCTACACGGGATACGAGGGCACTTGGGCCCCATCAAATGGCGACAAGACAGAAAAGAAAACAAAGAGAGAAAATAATATTAGGACACGACCCCCTTCCCTTTCCCCTCTTTCTCCTCTCTCTATCTCTCTATCTATCTCTCTCTCCTTTTTTCCCTCTTTTTCCTCTCTCTCTCTCTCTATCACTTCCGATTCACATTAAACACATTTATCTTTATATCCATCCTCTGTGGCACATAGAATATAATCTTTATAGTACAGACGTCCTGATCAAATTTCCAAGTGGGATTTTTAAAACGATGTTAAACAATTAAGGGCCCCTCTGTTACCAATGTATCATTTCTATCGCTGTATTTCCACCTCATTTTTATTTCCAGTGTGATTTTTGTTTTTTCCTGATCGCTCTTTCTTTTCTCCATTTTCAATTTTCAGGACGGGAGGTTGGGTAGACGCACCACAACAATCAAGGGCAGGACATTTTCCATCAGCTCCCCCTCCAGTAAGTATGTCCTACAAAAGTATTAAAAAAAGATGACCACCGCCCCCCCCCCCCCCCTCCCCCATAAAAACTATATATATTAAAGAAAGAAAGACGATTTCTAAATTCTAGCGTATTGGCTATCAGGATTATTATTCCTATTTTGTTTGTTTACATAATCACTCGATAAAAACTTCTTAACCTAATACATTTTAGATTTAAAGCATGACACCTCTCTTCATTATTATGTGCTTCATCATATGCCAACACATGAAATCAGTATTATATATAATTATATACATATTTATACATACCAAATCACAATGACGAGACCGATGCAAGACTTACAACAGATTTTCATAATTTTCCATGGTTTTTCATGTCATTAAAAAGTTAATAACTCTCTTGTTATTTTTCCGATTTCCCTTTAACTTTTTTTTTAAATCTATCTGTCTGACTTTTATGATTCTACTGAGATCAAGTAATTCCTGGACTGGACTTGGCTTTTAACGATGCCCTGCGAAGAAACAGTCAGTTTATCAGTGCTGTTCCATTGAAATCGTCTAAGAATTATTTTCATGGTATCGCTCAGTGCATTTGGCGCCTATCACGTCTTATATATATCCCAGACCAGTTGCATAAAATCTATATCGTCAGTTGGCGACGCCATCTTGTTATGGTAGACGTATCTTTCTATCAGATTTCAGCTGAGTATTTATTCTGTGCATGGATCAGTCCACAGTAGCATGGATCTAGCCATTGATGTAATCTAGGTTGGGGAGGTAGGGGCTTTGATATTACCAAACGAATAATAATGCGCCGCATAAAGGGCGTGGAATGGGTCGATGTTTGGGATAGGGGTGCCGCCACCTTCTTTCTTCGTTGCTTTATTCTCTGCCATCAATTCTTTCTCCGTCCCTCTTTCTCTTTCCGCTTTCTCTTTCCTCTTTTCCCACCATTCATTTGGGATGGGGGAGGGAGCACATTTCCACCCATGTCCCCCTGTAGTTACGCCAATGCATATCATGATACACTTTGTGACGCCTCAATGAAAACAGATGGTAGGGACGTGGCGGCTTAGTACATGTATCTTTGATCTCAACCAAACGACACAAACCAATGTAGCTGTGGTCATACACTGAGGTTGTACGATACGTGCTTCGCGGCGAGAAACTTAATGCTCCCTGGCTAATTCCTTGCACAATCAAGCGTTGTACCTTCAGCTACGGACCGAACACTCCATCTAACCTAAACCTTAACCCTAACCTAGATCCAACTGCAACCCTAACCCTAAGATCTTGTTTAGATATATTTTCTAGAGTCACAGTCATGTTCGACCACTTCTCTATATTATGATGATTATACTACGAACAACGTCGATAGAACAGTAATTAATGGGCCTGGAAACATATTCGCCAAACTAATATTGCGTAAGTAAGGCCCTCAGCTTTCAGGGTTTGTAGATTGCGAAATTACTGGATTATTACACATTCATTTTGGCAATGCGAGTGTTGGATTTGTCGACACCACCCCTCACACACACACAAACACACCGAAACACTCACCACCACCGACACCACTACCAACACTACCACCACCACCACCATCATCATCACCTCCGCAGTCACTACTAACCATACGTTTAACATGCTGCCAATACTGGTGCTACATAAACCTCAACGCTCAAATTATTTATGATAATGACCAGGGGCCGTCTAGTAGACCGACAGCCCATTAGAAAAAATCGCCAAAATTACATAATGAAATATAGAAAAGAAAGTCTTAAAAGTTCCACGAGACCGGCACATCAAAGAAACAAAAATGAATTGAAATTGAAAAAAACGCCGGTCTTATGGGCTGTAGCCGAAAAATAAGATGATGATCGACAATAATTAAAACTGTCTTGTTTGAGGTCGGCTCATGGAGCCCAAGGTCATTCCATACACCCATTGGTCCTACGGCTACCATTGTTCACAAGCCGTTCCCCAGTCGGCCTCATTATCAGTGACAATTATTTTGCTTTTATCGCCAATAATATAAAAACTGACTTATCTCCCTAGTGCTGCAGGTCCGCTGTATGGAGCCTGAGGTGTTTCCGCCCCCTGGTCCCTCGGCCACCATCGTTCACAAGCAGTTCAACTCCCCAGTCGGCCTCTACTAGGCAGACAACACCATTTTAAGTGATAACCATATTATTTTGTATCGACAATAATATATAAATACTGACTTATCTTCTTCGTGCTGCAGGTCCGCCGTATGGAGCCCGAGGTGCTTCCACCCCCTGGTCCATCGGCTACCATCGTTCACAAGCAGTTCAACTCCCCGGTCGGCCTCTATTCTGCGGATAACATCGCAGATGCTTTCAAAGGGCAGGTCGAAGGCATGGGCCTTGACGCGGGCGCCACCAAGTACAGTATCGTTTCATAACATGCAAAGCCGGGGACCCTAATCAAATGATTGGTTGAAAGCGTACATGTGACGAGGCATTTATTTTGCCTAACACGTTATTTTGATAATGACCGGTCATTAGTGAAATCATGTTATAAATCATCATTTTATAAAACAAATAAAACATAATCTTATGAAACAAATAATACACATCATTTTGTTCGGGCATTAGTAAAATATTCTTACTATTGCCCTCACTGATGTGTATTATTTGTATTTATTTACATGCAAAGCCGGGGACCGGTTTTTATGTTTTCATTTGATTTGTTTATTTATAGATAGGGTTCGTCATCTTTACCGATGCAACGTTAGTGTACGTTGACGGTAAACAAGGTATATGAATGACAGGGAGACGTTATTACATTTTTGAATAGGCCTATGGGTAAAAGGTCCGGTAAAATGTGCCGACTGAGGTAAACAAAACTACAAAAATAAATAAATAAACAGTGGAAAATGGCCTTTAACTTTAAATAATAAAACTCCGAATTATCCGATATACAAATTTGAAATACAATAGGGAGGGGTGTCAGGCTGCATCCAGCTAGACCGAAAATGTCGGTATCGTTAGCCTTCTGAAAAGTTATCAAAGGGTTCTCGAGGCCGACTTTGTCGCTCTCCTGGCTGTTGGTCTACTAGATGCACGATTAATATATTTATAATAAAGGGATAAGATGAGGAAATAAAAGAGAAAGCAGAAAATCGAAAAGCAGTCGTCGTCATTCTGGTTGAAAAATAAAAAATTATGAGCATGTATATCTAGAGAAACAACGCCATAATTATACACCGTCGACTACCCAGAGTGAAGCCTTTTGGACGCTCATCCCTATTTCAATTTTCCGTAGATTTCATTTTAAAAACTTAAGATCTTCCTGAATGTGACATTAGGATAATTTAATGCTCTGAATGATCACATTTATTTCTGAAAATTCTTTATTGTATTTATCTAAGAAAGAGTAATTGAAGAGGATTACGCCAGAAGGGCCCTTTTCTAAATTATGATTGCTTGATATACTCTATTGCTCATATTCGAACATAACTATTATTGCTATCGATAAGTTTTAATTGTGATGATTAAATGGAAGTGGATTTGTCTCAGAAATATCACTCCACTTTAATTGATATTTTATGGCTACTACAATGTAAAGAGATGTATTATTCTGGCAATACTTGAGGGCAGTATTGCGACTGTGGTCAGAGCGATGGTTACTGTCCGTGTGTTGTTGTATCTTCATCAATCCTGTTGCCCCCAAAATAAAGAATGGGACACCAACAAAACATTTTTGTTCCAACAATGACGTCTAAAAGAATTTTCGGCGCTGACTAGTTTATCTGTACATTAATTAAGCCTCAAGTTTTATAATTTTCTTAAATACGAAACACATGTACTGAGAACTCATCGTTCATTATTAATTATTCATAAATATTCATTTTTTTGTCAGAAGTATAGTCATTCTAATCACATTTTATGAAGAAACTAAGGAAAGAGAATTAATCTGGTTTAAGTTGAGTTGAATTTCTTCACCTGATACCCTTTCCATCATTGCCTTATGATTCCCATTTACAGGTTTCCTGCGGCGGCTCCCATGTCTCAACCAATGTCTCCCATGTCCCCTATGTCGCCCATGTCACCGGGCTTCGGGGGAGGACAAGGCTACGGCGGAGGACAACAAGGCTACGGCGGGGGCCAAGGCTTCGGGTCGGGTAGACCGAGCTACGGATCCAGCTCGACCCCATTCGGCGCCCCTGCCCACGAGCCCATGTACTCCAAGCCAAGGCCCATGGCACAGTCGTATGCGGGCCATGCCCCGAGGGCCCAGTCGTACGCCCCACCTAGGCGTCCCCCGCCCATCGTCAACCGACCCAAACCCCAGCGTCAGCAGCCCCCAACCTCCCAGCAGAGGCCTCAGAAGGCATTCGCGCCTAACCCTGCCGTCAAATCGAGGTCCTTCCGCATGTTGGAGGAGATGACCCAGGAAGAGGAAGCCAGAGGTATATTCATCACGTGATGATTTTATGAATCACATTATATAATAATGTTTTTGATCAAGTAGGAGTTTCGAGGGGGTGGACTGGGAAAGAGGGGATGTAAGACTCAAAACTCGAAATCTTTGAAGAGGAAGAAGAAAAAAAACTCCATGGGCCCCGTTGCACGAAACTTACCATCGATGGTAACTTTGCCATCAATGGTATCTACCACGAAAACCTTGATTTTGATTGGCTGTTGAGCCCTGTTACCATGGTAGTTGCCATTGATGGCAAAGTTACCATCAATGGTAAGTTTTATGCAGCGGGGCCCTGCAAAGCTGTCGAAAAGCCGTAATAGGCTTTCGAGAGACAAATAAGAAACATGAAGAAGATGGGGGTAAAATCTAAAGGAAAGGGATGTATGTTTATTTTCAAAGAGGAATATCGGCAAATCGGTATCATGACACTTCCATATACATCTCGGGAAGACTACAAAATAAGCGGAATTTCTATTAACATAAATGCTGACTACCATACATAGGTGTTGCAATGCCTCTGATGATTAACTATTAATATAGACTTACAGTTGAAAACAAATCAGATAAACTACTTTCGAACTTGTGATGTGTCAGGTCACATTTAAAAGTCTTATTTTACTGCAACTATTTCACAATGAAGTTCGTAACTTTACTGCAAAATCTCCATAACTACAATATCCATATACCTTATGTTTAAAATAACTGGTTTCATTTATAATCACTTTTATCTTTTGCTTTATCCCTTGTGCACTTTATTTTTACGATCTGTCATTGCCTTGCTTTCATCTTTCACTGTTTCCCTTAGAGAACTACTACGATGATGAATATGACCCCGACATGCTTTAAAAGAATCACAACCATGGTATAATCGTTGCTTGTCTACATGGTCTTGACTTTTGTGCATTTGGATCAGTAGTTTTATCCCAATGTTATATAGGCATACCAGTATCCCCTCGTTAAATAGATGGGGCAAATGTTACAAATTTGAGTCTCTTCCAATGTACTTTTCTTTGATATTTGTCCTGTTTCTCCGTTGACTTTTCATGTGTTAATTAGCATACGCTTTTGATTTAATACTTCCCTTTTCCCATTTCTCTAACAAAGATTTGATTTTATACGTTCTGTTTTCCAGTTTCTGACTCTTTTGATTCATACATATTTGAGAGGAATTAAAAGTAGGGATTTTGAGAAGCTAAAATTGAACTACGATAATTATTGTTAATCACATCTAATATTAAATTTTATCCCAATCTTAATGCACGTTGCACACGAGGCGTTATTTGCACGACGCATGACTGCGTCAGCGAATAGCGGAGCTTTTGACGCGCCATGCAAAAACGACAGCGTCCACTCTAAAACTAAAACGTTAAATCACCATTTAAAAAAGGCCGAGGAGTGACCGACCACTTTTTCAAAATGGTAGATTGTTTCCTTGAACATGCTTGATCTAACTCTATAAAGTTGAGTCTGGCATGTTAAAAGTGTTAATCTGACATTTTAAAAGTAGCGGTCACTCGTCCGTTCTTTTAAATTATGATTAAACGTTTAGTTTTAAAGGCACACTGTCCTACTTGTAGCTACTTGCTCCCTCTATATAGAAAACTTCCCAAATCGGTGCCTGTTGGTCCCCCATGATCCTCTTTTTCTTATGTTAAATGAGAGCTGAGTTAATGAGATAGCCACCTGTCACAGTGACCTCGATGGCTCGCTGTGTGGTCTAATCCCTTCTAGCTGCAGTAGTAACGCCTACCTTTAAGATTGTACAAAATAAAGTAGCTGCATGACAAACAGCTCAGACATTTACATTTAATTCACTTTTGATTACTGGAGTATGCGCTATTTGTCTGCAAACGCAGGATCAGCACAGATAATAACGCAAAACAGTTGTCCAATAGTTGTCAAAAACAAGTTGTCAAATAAAGTCTTCGTGTGCAGCGGGCATCATGATAGCAATCCAATCGAAAGATGTGTCAAGGGTTTCGAGTGGCTGCCCAATTTTAGACGTTTCGGAAAAAATAGTGACTGAGTACCTTATAACAATTCCTCCTTCCTTTGGTATTTCTTTTCTCCTTACTTACTCATGTTTCTAACACCTTTTCCTGACGTCAGTGACGTGTGCTACTTTGTATTTTTTGTTTAATCAATACCCAAACACAATTTCATATCTCAAGATATATTTCAACGAAATTTCTTGATTTTGGTTCATTTCTTTGACACTATATAAGGTGTCTTCTGGCGGAGGTCATGAACATGAAACAAATTCACAGTTTAGTAACATGGAGTTATTTTAACAGAGTCACATTATTAAGAAATTCAAGATTCGTGCTGAAAAAGGAATATATAACGTTTTAGAATTGTTGAAGTTGTTAATCATATTTCATTAAAATGAGAAGAATTTAGGTTATATCGGCCTACCATTTTACCTTTTTATATAGATGGGGAAATGTTACAAATTCGAGTCCCTTTCCAATTATTTTTCTTTGATATTTGTACTGTTTCTCTGTTGACTCTTCGTTTGTTAATTAGCATAGTCTTTTGATTTAATACTTCCCTTTTCGCTCTTATCTAACAGTTTTAATTTCATATTTTCTGCTTTCCAGTTTCTTACTCTTTAAATTATAATTTATGAGAGGGATCAATAGTAGCGATTTTGAGAAGCTAAAGATAAAGTACGATCATTCGTAATCAAATTTAATATTAGTTTACTTTATTATGAAAAAAAAGTGAGACGAAATTAAAATGTATGTGAATTTGGTACGATTCCACTAAAACGTTTGGTACATATCCTGTATAGGCTTATTTCTTAATGTGTTTACTTTTCCTTTCAAATTTTGGGATCACACAAGGAAACGAATTTAGAGTAGAAAATCCTTTTTTAATATATTTCAATTCTGGTATAGGCCTACATAGTAACATACAGACCATTACCAATTTTGCCTTGTGGCGCCACTTTACAAATCCAACTCTACCATACGATCACTGTGTGGCGCCTCCGCGCAGCGTATGTCACGTGACCTCGGTAATGGACCAATCAGTCTCCTTAATGCTGCGATTGCAGAACATGTCACTTACTATTCGAATAAGGCACGATCTTTTTTTTAGCACTGAATGTTTTTTTTTTTTACCCTTTGAATGATTTAAAATACCTTGGGTATAATTGTAAGGGTTGTTTCGCTGACTATATTTTGTTTCAAACGACAGTTAGCAAAAAGGGGGAAAGGCGAAAAGATACGTACTATGGCGCACAATCGAAACATACGTCGATTATCATAAAATGATGATATTCAAGTGGTTTGCAGCGTATGTTGGTGTTACCTTTACGAGCAGACGTGTGTTCAACGAAGTTGAAAAGGCCGTGTAGTATCACGGCTTGTACTTTCTATCTGTCTACAAATTTGATGATTTTGATAATTGCAACGTTGCCAATTATTCTAATATCCTTTTATATTAAAAAGAAAATCTCTAGCAATATCTATACTGGTCTCAATGTCAAAGGTTTGTCGAGGTTTGGGTTATCTCAGTATACCGACAGCCCACGAGACCTCCCGCCAACCAGACCGACACAGGACCGACATTTTAAAATGCCAATGAGATCGATAGCCCACTAGACCGACATAACATTGGGCTGTCGGCATTGTGAACCCTACAAAAAGATGTCAGAAGGCCTGTGAGACCGATATTGTCGGTCTCGTTGGCTGTGACCTCCAGATGGCTGCTAAAAGACATATCATTATGAAATGCTTATAACAAAGTACCTTTGTCTGTTGTTCTTTTTTCGTAGCTCTCGAAGAGATTCAACATGCTAACAAACAAGAGGCACCTTCAGCCAACACTTACCGTTCAATTGACAATTACGAACCCGATGACGGCGAGCCAACTGGTAGACAGTCCCGATCTTTCAGAATGTTACAACAGATGACGGCTGAAGAAGAGGCTATGATGGGAGACTTGTAACTCAATCTGTAAACCAAAGTGCATTATTTATTGAATGAATTAAAAAATATTCCCCAAGTTTCTATGTCGGTGTTAAAATCTTGTTTTGCCCAGGGTTTATGGGATAACATTTGTGATATAGGCCTTCCCTCTATCTGAAAGGGTGTAACTCCGAAACGTTTAAAGATAAGCTCCTTTTTGCTGGGTTGGTTCAAATTTTGCTGAGGGTTGGTTAGCTCAGTCGAAAAGGTTCTCTCTTTTCGCTGGTCCCTGTAGTGCGAATCTTGCATTTTAGGTGTATGACTTTCGTAAGGGTGTCTCTTTACGGACCGCAGTGAACCGAACGCCCAGGTGACTGAAATCAAATTTGAATAAGTACTAATATCGTGAAAATTATATTTAATTACACGCCAAGGTAAATATCTGTGTAGGTAAATTGAGTTGGATTGAATTGATATTTAGCCGTGACAGGTAAAAAGTACAGCACGTTCTAATGTGAATGATTAATAATTTATGGCAAATAAATGAAATATTAACATTGTCCGAGTTGTTATATTGCTTGTATCGCTTCAAAACCACGACTTCAAAACATAGCGTTCTTTTTCTATCTCTCTCTTTTTTTTACACATGGAAAAGTTGATTTATTTCGATCACAGACACACAAAAATGGTTGTATTAAGCTTTTATGTATAGAATAGAAAAAATGAAAACAGTTAGACATAGCCTGTTGCTTTAATCTGATTTTCTAGCTGTGCAATAGAGGACTCGTTTTTATCGTGCGATTGAGAATATGCCATTTTTTTTTTGTTGGTGAACATTATTAGATATTTGATTTTTATAGTGGAAAATATAATTATATTTTGTTTCATGTTTTAGCTAGTTAAGCAGACTGGGGTATAAAACCTCAAAAAAATAGATACTTTTCGTGCCTTAAATACAATTTTTCTACAAAAGAGAGTTATTTCTTTTTGTGTTATGATGATTTAATATGGAATACTAAAAAAACAATCGCGTATAAATATGTTTCGAACTTTTTACCAAAAATGCATTTTATCAGGATTTTTAACTCCACACGACATTAAAATATACAACTCTTTTAAAATACCAACAAAAACAATTTGTTGTAAAGTGTACATATTTTCATGTCTTGTTTTTCCTGCGATCGCAGGAGCCTTACAATTTTGATTTTTAAATGAAAAAAAAAGAAAAGAATTTTAACACCTATTTATTTGACTGGTTTGCTGTTTTGTGATTCGTTTGACAGGCGCTTGATTTCATTTGTCGCTAATATTTCTAATCTTCTGGAAATAATTGTGACCTTTTCCACTTTATCATCGCCTCCATCTTTCATTTCGATGTCATACTAACTGTACGGAGTGTTAAAGCCCAACGTTACCAAAACTATGCATTATAATATAGAATTTGTCACTTTCTCCCTTAATGTCGAGTAGTGGATTCCACTCTTTTGCGAGTCGTGTAAGGGATCACCTTTTTTAGTGGAATCCACTCCATGTTGATAGTGAAAACCACTCCAAAGTAGTGTTTCGAATCATTTTTTTACAGAGTGGATTCCAAGATTTTGGATAACCACTCCACAAAAAAGTGATTCCTAATATGACTCTTCAAAAAGTGTATTTCCAAAGACAGTTATATAGTTGTAGTTATCGTTACAAAATGTATGTACCCTGTCCAATAAGTGTTGTGTATATTTGTTTTTGAAGTATTTATGGTGAGACATTGGGAAGGGAAATTGGTCGATTGTATATCTTTGGTAAAACTTTGCTTTCGGATTGTCCGAAAATATGTAAGCCTTTGCCCCTTTTCATTATATTTCACATCTTGAGTTTTATGATATTATCCTGCCTCGATAGACCTTCTATCAATCTATGAATTTGACACCTTCTGAATAAATGAGCATGGGTGAAAATGATCATTATTTTGCCATGTGTGCGTATTTCTTTGCACGCGATCGCAAAGTCTTTCGATGAATCAACCCTATAGGATGACTTCAATGCCTTTTTGTATATCCCATAGAAATTATGTTTGGATTACATAATACCTCATTGTAATGTTCGCACATTTCAGAATCAAATGAAATCGAAATCGAGGTGACGTACAAGGCTGTTGAAAATGTCCTAGGTTGATAATTCGAAAATCTTTGCGATCGCGTTTTTGTTTCAACTTTTGAAGTATATTAAAGTCACGTAAATATTCGCGGTATGGAGATTTGTGAACCACGTAACTATAAGGGATAGCAAAATTTCACCGTGGTCAAGTCACTGTTGCTGTTGTTTTCCATAGGGTTGTGTAATCATAACTATAAACCAAAAAAAAAGCAAAATAATGTATAACATTTTAGATAAGAGCTATCAATACAATTTTCAGAGACTATGGTCGTGGGAAAGGGAAAACGATAAGAAAAAAAAAACAGAAAGAGAAAGAGAAAGATTAGTGTGCTTATAAAAATGGAGTAGTGAAAGAGACAGAGAGATGGGTGTGTGAATGTGAGAGAGAGAGAAAGAGGGGGGGGGGAATAAAAAAAAGATATTGTTTATTTTGATGATCATTGTTTATACAATTTTCTGATCCCCTTTGCGCTGATTAAAATAGACTTTATATCCAGGGCGGTGATGCGTGGAAGGGGGCATAATGTCCTCCGTTAATCCAGGAAAACGAGGGTGGGGTGGTTACTCTCACAGACCCTTCCCCGCTCGGTCACTTTGCTTCCTCGAATGCCGCCCCCTCCCCCCCCCCTGGTCATTGCAATCGCCACCTTTGTTATCAACCACTGAACTCTAACACTTCGTAGTGTTAGAGTTCAGAGTTTGCAACTATTATAATCTTACTTAAACTTATCTTTTAAATTCTAAGAGGTCTTTCATAAGGTGCTTAGTCATGTACAAGTCAGAGTGCACTTTCACTAAATAATGTAAAAATGAATGAATGAATGAAGAGATATATGAGTAAATAAATGAATACAATTATGATAATATTTAAGAATATGAATAACATGAATAAGCCAAAACCTGACTAAATGAATTCATATAAGTTAAAAGATCAATCAATCAATAAATAAATGAATATATTTTCGTTAACAATTGATAACATTACTTTCCTTCTTTTACGAAAGATAATTTGGAAGTCGAACATAATTATCCGGAACGGTTACTAGGCAAAACAAAACTATATGGCGATAGTGGAAATCCTGAAAATCCTATGTGGGGGGTAAAAAAAAGTTGTATCACCCCATTATACGGATATCGTTCAATAAATGGCTATGGTGGTTGATTCATTTCCCAGTGTCATGAAAGGAAGAAAATGACGTCAATAAAACTATTCAGGCGTGTATCAAAGTAAAAGAAGACTATTTAGTGAATGCATAAGAAAAGAAAGAAAGTTCATTTATTCACGCTGAGTCACACAAGTCCAGCCGCCAGTGACGAATGGTTCTTGCGGTGAACCACAGCTGTTGAATGCACATGCCCGCCTAGCTTTCTGAAAATTGAAACCTACTGGGTCAGCGTCGTCTGCTCTTCGCAGTGAATCGCTTGCTTGATTGATTGATTGCAATTCGAA
The DNA here is from genome assembly GCA_035222895.1 of Strongylocentrotus droebachiensis. NCBI lineage: Eukaryota > Metazoa > Echinodermata > Echinoidea > Camarodonta > Strongylocentrotidae > Strongylocentrotus > Strongylocentrotus droebachiensis. The sequence continues at coordinate 467,820 of JAVYIG010000126.1, read as the reverse complement.
AACATTTATTTCCTTCTAATTGGCAATTTGGTAAACAATAACAAATATAATTAACAGTAAATTTAATAGATCAATAAAGCAGGATGCAAAAACCTGGAAAGTAAATGCTTGTGTTGAAAATGCCTATTAATTACAAATTAGGACATGTTAGGGTAGAAACTGGATGTGAAGAGGGTCAATTGCATTTTAATGAGTAATTTTATCCTGTATTGTTTCGAGCCTTCTAACAAAGAGGTGTTTACGATGGCACCATCACAGACTGAAAAGTTTAGTTTTAATAGGATATCACTAATACTAGGCAGCATAATTTTATACATCTTATTAAAAAAACCGGCCGCTTGTGACAAAATTTAACTGTCAGCAGGTTGCCTTTTTTCTTCTTCTTCTTTTTAGCTAGTCATCAATGTGGTAATTTACCATATATGCTGCTTATTCCACAACGTTTTATCCGCATATATAATATATATACATATATACATATCAGATTATATATTTTTTTTCTTCAGATGTTATCGTGCCTTTTTGATAGACCTGATTTATAGGCAAGATGTCAGATACTTTTAACACGATCGCAACTATTTTCGAAAAGTAAACTCAAAGGCAATTTTAATACCCTATTGTTTGTGCCATAGAAATCATGTTCGGATTAATACTTAACTGTCATAATTATATGCACATTTCAATAGGTGACGTACAGATGCCTTATGGATTTTCGAATGTATTTGCTATCGTGTTCATTATACCATACAGAGGTATTGGAAAGAGTTTTCAAAACCGAGATGGAGATCAGAGTAGCGGTTATGTATATCTGAAAACCATTCTTACTGTATTTTTAGTTGCACCTCTTTTCTCCATTGTAGAACTAGATTTTGTGGCACAAAGTGTTTTTGAAGAATTCCTGGACCCCGTCAGGCATGTCAGAAATAGACTATTATCTGCTCAATATAATTATATATGATAATAATTTATTTATAATGGTTTTTATTTTGATTCAATGTGAACCTACAATCTTTTTACACCAGAAACTTAAATGATCAGAAAAATACAAAATAAAACGTCAAAAGATTAGTAATATAAGAAATTGCTAAACAACAACAACACTAACAATATAGCAGTTAAGAAGCAACAACAGCAACGAAATAAAGTGGTCTGGATCAACTTGGGCCTGCGCGGAGGCATGTTTTCGTTTGTCACCCATCGTGTAGAGGTGTTGTGGTCTAGTGGATACGTCACCGGACTGCGAATCACATGGTTCGCGGTTCGAGTACCGCCGCGGCACTAATGTTTCCTGGCAAGACATTTGCCACACTCGACCAAGTTGAGGTAAATAGGAACCTGGCAGAAATTAATTCCTTCAAGTGCTATATAGTACCATAATGGCAGCCATGCTAATTATTATCATTACTTTTATTATTATTGTTATTATAATGATTATCATTGTTATTAATATTATGATATGCCTAAATTAAATAATTAAAAGGATAACAAAAAGTCTCAATGATACTGCGTGAAATAATGTTTTTTCCCAAGTGTTTGTAATTTCGAGTTTTACAAAGCCCTTAAGTTACAGCGATTTAAGGGCTCTTAGATAATCCATATGTTTGACAAATTTAGGGTCACCAAAAAGTATATTAGCCTATAGTAATACAGTTTAAAAGTTGCTTCTCAGCTAGGTGACATGTACTATATAGTGCACAAATTCATAATATTTGCACAGTACTATAGGTAAAATGCTTTCTTATGAATTGGGGCTAGTGAACTTTAAGTAAGAAAATAATAATAATAATATTCCGCTTTTAAATAGCTATTAATACATCTCTAACCGCGTTACATATCAGATCATTTTGTTTTTTCCATTTTCGTTCAAGCTCTGATTCGTAAGCCTATAAAATGCTTATAGCAATTATGTATAAAGTAAAACGTCAGTGACAATTTTTGTGAACGACTTATAAACTTTCTCCGTCGAACATAAATTATCACTGAGCTAGGGGAGCTGGGTCGTCTCCGCTTACTACCGGGGTAAAAACTGCTATAGTTTACAAGGACCATTCAAAATATGCCTGCCCAGTTTCTCTGGCATGACAGGGATACTGCATAAATCATTTTGACAAAATTTGATACTTGCTATATATCCGATATTATTTATTTTTTTAAAAGTGATATATTTAAGCAAAAGAATACTAATCTAAATATATTCTGTCAACCATTTGTATAGAGTGGTAGTCCCCGGTCATGCAACTCTCCTGCCGAGCCACACGCATACTTCCTAGTTCGCATTGCTGGCATTCGTTGCATTCATTGATTGCCGAAATCTGTATTTGTTGTGTGTAACCCTTTCGTCTACTTTCACCAAATTTTCTCCTTCACTGACTGACATCGCCCACAATTTGCGTTTATCTGTGGATTTTTACTGTCTGGTTGTGTTCTCGGTGTGTTTTATCGGAGGTGAAGTCAAAAGCCCGTGAAATAAAATGGCACAGAGGCTTAACATCACGATACCGGGGCCCGGCCCGTGGGGCTTCCGTCTCGCCGGTGGTAGGGACTTTAACCAGCCGCTGTACATTTCCAAGGTAGGATATACAATGTACACGTGCATTTAAAGTTTTCGGTAGCAGTAGACTATGGCCTACAGTACTTATGCCTAGCCTAGATATATCAGTGTAGGCGTAGCCATGCGATCAGTGATTAGGCTTTTCAGATTTCTTTCATAGATATTTATACTATTGCATTGCTAGTCATCTGTCTGTGAGTGACTGTGTTGTTTGCAAGACTTTATTGAAACATTACAATGTTTACAAAGATGGAGTACAAATCCCACTTCCAAGTCCAATTAAATCGGTTCCAGTAAAAGTTAAAGAAAATATATCTTTAACTTTGATATGATTTACTGTAAGACTCTTACTGTAAAAGAGATGAAACATGCAAGGGACGACATGTGATCAACTGAAAAAAAAAGTGGAGGAAGAAAGATTGAATAAGTCAGAAGAATGCTGTAGTAGTCCAAGTCTACTCATTTGATAGACAGAAACAACTGTCTGATATGGGTCATTTCTTTAATAAAACTGACATTTGTTGACTTTCCCCATGCCCAATATACAGACGGTTATCTAGACAACTCGCACCGGGGGATAGATTCAAGATTGGCCAATTTCTGTACCTCTTTTTACTTGAAGACTTTCTCCCCCGATATTCAATATTTAGATCTAATTTTCTGATTTATAAATCAGATAGAAAACTACATGCATTGTAGACTGTAATAAATATGTGTATAGGGTTAATAATAATAAGGTTAATCTACATCTGCAATTTCAACTTATCGGTATGCTTATGCAATTAAAAGGATTTGAGAATCCCATTTAGCTCTTCATATTCAAGTCATGCGTAACTCTACACACAGCTTTATGAAACACCCCCCCCCCCCCAGGTAAGTTATTTCCGTGGCCTCTCCCTCACATCCGAAATGAGTGAGGGAGGCATGAGGAATTGGTTCTTTGCCTGTCCATGTCGGCTTAAGATCACTCATGGGCTCAAACTTTATGAGATTGTGTGGAACATTCACTGCTGCACAAGTGTAAAAGGAAAACCCAAAATCAATAGGAGCAAGCTTTAATCAGACAGAAAAATCTGGCTGCTTGGAGGAGTTTTTAAACAAATTTTTCTTATGATGATTCGGTGAAGCCAAACATAGTCTCAGCATGCATCCCTGAATGAAGATAGACTGCTTTTTTAGTCTCGGTTTTAATTTACTTACATGTACATTTGCTAGATTAGTTCATTCAGGGACTCCCCATTGATATCTCTGCTAGTCTGCTACAATGCAAATGTGAGAATTCTAAGATGAAAGTAAAGTAAATGCATTCAAATTTTCATTCATGTGCAATCGACCCTGGATTAATCCTTGCTAATGCACACAAACCTCTTGACCGGTATTGTAGGAATTCTCACAGGTACAACTACACGTAGGCAGTAAGAGGGATACAATACTATTTCAAGTAAGCTTGAATGGTCCTAGTGGCTGACTGTATTGTTACAAATAAAGTATTTCATGTGAGTGTTATTTTTCTCCATCAAAGTTGAATCAACCTGTAGTTGTCAGCACAAATCCTAGTCAAGCTGAGGAAACTTGTACATTCTTAGACCGAAAAGTTATTCTATATCGTTCAGGGATATGGATCCGCTGAGACTACGTCTGGCTGCTCTGAGAGTGCCAAAAGACAAAACATGTTTAAAAACTCCTCAAAGCAGATAGACTTTCCGTCTAACTCTACATGTAAGTGTACAAAGTACTCCTGTTGCCAAAAATAGGCACGAAGGACCTTTGTCTCACCATTATCTTCATCCATGGGACATGAAAAAGTATGATAATTGTCCAATATATTTAATATTGATAGCTGAGTGCAATGCAGGTTTGCCCTGTTGAAGTTCAATGTAATTGTAACAGAGTAATAGTGCTCCCAAGGACGACTACTGTACCTCTAGACAACTACTTCCAAATCTATACCAATAATTACCCTTTTAAAACTAAGTTTCTGGGAATGGGATGTTCTGAAATAACAATGATATCGACCAAGGAGGGGGTACAAGTTCTAATATTCTAGTGGTCGTTGTCAGGGGGGGGGGGGGGGGTTCTGTGAGATACTTGTAGATGTCTAGGGAGTAGATTTCTTCTGCTTCACAATGCTTGTCAAAATGATTTTCTGTACTTTTTAAATTCACATTTGAAAAATAGAATCTACTAAACATACTTCAGATAAAGGTGAGCCTCCCAAAACTTGTTTTCATGTGGCCTATTGAATTTGTCTTTAGTTCAATGAACACACAAGGACTTCCTTATTAGGCTCAAGTCCAAACTGTTACATAATCTATCCCCAATCCTTTTATCTTGTCTTTGGTACAAACAAATTCCCAGTTATGGTAACAGATTAGGGGCTTTCTATAGCCCATAAAAGGATTGCAACAATGGCTAACTGTTAACTGTAAGGTAAACAGTGTTTGTATGCATGTTTTCTTATGGGGTTGGCTTGATTTGAAGGGTGAGGCAAATCTTTGTAAATTCTGTTATTTAAACAGTGTACATTCCTGCATCTCTTACATGTCTGTCTTTAGGCGCCTCATGGAGAGTTGTAGATACAGATGCATTAGGTCTTTATACTGTACATGTTGGTATGCAGGATAGACCTATAAACATGTAATGATGTAGTCTGCAAGTACAGACTCTGATTGACGCTGTACCACAATTCTGAAAGTCTTGAGCAGAGCCTAGCTCTATCAGTCTCTGGCTGTGTCATGCGGCTAAAGTACAGAGCCTATTGTAGTCTCACAGTGCAGACACTGTTACGGATAATGACAAAGGTAGGCTGCAAACTACATGTAGTGACCCTTTGAAGATGTTAATTTGTAATTGTACAGTGTACCCGGAGATGCATGTATGTCATAAAGTTTTAGTAAATTACTGTCATTATCATCATCATCATTGTTGTCATCATTATCTATATCTTCCATGAGAGACTGGGGTAATTGGGGTCCTTTTTTAAAATGAGAATATGTTGTTTATTTTTTTAATCTCTCTATGATGTGTATGGCACATCCGTACATTCGTACATGCCTAAATGTAGATGAAAAGACTCGCAACCATTGATCAAAATTACATTACACAATTTAACCAAAAAAGGCCACCAAAGATAGCAAAGGGAACTGTACAATAATGTTATGCAATGTCTCTGAAAAGTCTTAGCCTTCAAATTTCAAAATGATAAGATCTTATAAGTTAAAAAAAAAAAAAAAAATCATTAATCATATCAGACAGATTTCATGTCAGTTTAGTTGTGCAGGTTATTCGGCTAACCCTAATGACTTTCGTACATAGAATCTTTGAGAGAAAAGAAAGGGGAAAAACAGACAATGAAAATTGAGAAACATGTAAGGTAAGGTGTGTCTCTCTTTTTTTTTAGCTACCCGTACAGCCCCATCCCCCCTAATTCTTTACACTGTCCTGACAGAAATGTCAAAAAGTTTTCGATTCCCTAGTGTTTGTTTTCCAAACATGGTCATTGTGTGAGCATTCCAAGCATTCTGCGTCATTCACTGTTGAAATCAAGACTGAGCGCAAAGGTCAGACTGGGTATTATGTGCTGTGGTTTCACAAACAACATTCAAATTACAGGTATTTTCTTAGTTATTACATGTACATGTAGGTCATTGCTCCTAGCAACATTGAAAGCCCGCACCAGACATGCTATATTGAAGCTTGAATGTTTGTGTACCTAACTGATTATGCCCATTTCATACACTTTTCTGGAAATACATGTACCGGTACTTGCATTTAGATTTTTTTCTTCAGTCAGAGGCCTATGCTGGGTACATAAAACCTGATTTGCTTCCTTTTATTTAAACAACTAACATACATGTAACTTTAAAATATAATGATATGTAATGCAAGTTTTCTTATTCTGAATATGTACATTTACATACCGGTACATGTATGTAGCTGAGATTCAGAAAGGCTACATGACCGACTGTAATGTAAAATGCTCTCTTGTAAAGTTGTATGTACATGTATGTAGTATGAAACTTTGCTTTATAAATAGACATGGCTATTCATTTACTAATGATGATGTAAATTGAAATCATTGCAGTTAACAATGCTTCTTTGATCGATAGCTTCGAAGTGATAATTGGTGCTCATTTATAATAATTACTAACTACTGTAGAGCATGATATACTGTACATGTATAGAAACTAGCAAGTAATTGAGTCTGACACTTAGACTATACTGTACGTAGGTCAGCTGAATAATGCCAAGACACACCCACCTACATAGTACATGTACATTTTACTGTACTGTTTGTTTAACATTGTAGACCTGCTTTCATTGCATCAGTACAGGCACATAATGAAGGCTTGCTTTGCATAGAGTCCATTTATTTCATGGTACTTCCTCAGAATAGTTATTGGCATAAATTGATAATTCATTGTTTGCATGTACACTCATTGTTTATACTTCGGGTTCAACTTGTGCAAATAGTTGGAGATACAGTAATTGCACCTGTACACGTACACATAGTTCTGACATTTTGCAAGTGTTATCTGTCATTCAAAGCTTACAAAAGTAGGACTATTTTATTGGCAGCCAAAAATCAATAAAATATAATGCCATACTTGAGGTCATGACAACACCTTTGTTATCAATTCTTGTACCAGTAATATGATGACTGTGGGAATCGTTAACAGACTTTAAACACAATAACACTGAAATTGAGAAGTGTCAATAAAATGAAGGGCTTTGGATAAAACTGCACATATTCAGCTCTGGTTTGTTACAATGTCTATTGCTATTAGTGGCAAATTCAGCCATCTCAAATTGATCAGGTATGAAATGTGTTTGAATTGAGAAGGCCTTGTAATTCTTCCTTAACTTTAGATTGGATCCAGTCATGTATGAACTATGAAGTGATTATTTAATTCAATGTGCCATTAATTCTTTTTTTCAAGGTGTATGAGTAAATTAAGTTCACTACATTAGCTTCCAGCGGCAAATAGACAAGATTTTCATTTTACATGAGTACAAATAATGGTTCATGACTTCGGGTAATTGATCCTATAAAGTAATTTCAAAATATAAGCAATGAAAATAGGATAATTCCCTAGATTGTTGCAATACAGAGCCTAAGATAACTTAGATGAAACCCATTGGAAATTAAGAATATACAAATAAGATCTGCCTATCTAAAAGAAAAAAAAATTGCCTGTTGTATCTTAGATTAATAACATGTATTACCACTTTGGGATAAGATTAAAATCTTGATTTTTCGTTACCTTGGGATATTACATGTATATATGGTACACAACTACACGGATTAGTTTGGGATTAATATGCAGGAGAACAAATGGTCGCCCCTGTAGCCCCCCTGTAACGGTTGAGTCTATCACGTGGTAGAGGCTTACATCTAGGCCTAGCATGAATCCTATGATGTTAAGCTAAGAAGACGGGTGATAATTTGATTGTTTCCTGTCGTTTTAGAATGGTGTGGTCAGTGGCGGCAGTCATCATAGGCGTCATACACTTGTCAAAAGCCTGCCAGGCTCGGCTTGTTAAACGAAGAAGAAGAGAGAGAGAGAGAGAGAGAGTAAGAATTCATTGGACACTCACCAATGTCTCAGTCTCTTTGACGTGGGAGGGGCCCTTTAAAGGAATAAAGCATAGGCCCTACACGTGGCTTGATTATAGATGATGAAGGCATCTGTCTTTTGCCATGGAAGGAGAGAAGCAGATCCCTTCCTTCTCCCCCCCCCCCAATTTTATTTATTTTTATTTCCAGTTTTATTTCAAGACCCAGTTGTGAATTAGGTCTACCCCCAAATACAGCAATTGTCTTATGGTAGGAAGGGGGAGGGTGGAACCATTCCAAAGTGGTCTTAGTGGCAAGTTCTTCCTACATGTAGATCCACTCTTGAAAGTTCCAAGTACCTGACAGGAAAGGACCTACAGGTACACAATTGCCTTCTGGTTGTGTCCTTGACTCTTTGCCTTTTGTCACTGAGGCCTATTGTCAACAAAAATTTGAAGAAAAAAACAGCATTCATTCAAGCATTGTGAAGTTAAATGTTTGTTCACTTTATTACAATAAAGAAGTGCGAATGGAGTTGATGACACTTGAAAGCTTTCATGATAAAATGCAATCATTTTGTGAAAAGGAATGCTGCAATTGCATGGAATGTTCTACCTAAAGTATAAGAGGGAATATTGTTGTCTGAGTTTTTCGATTATTTTTATAGCCAAAAAGTCACAGTAATTTTTCATACAATACATTAATGAGGAAGTAGAATGCTTTATTGCTTTGATTCTTGCAGAAAAATTATACAGCTCTTTGTAAAAAAAAAAAGCAGTATGCAAGAGTAGCATCCTAAAAAGAAAACCAAAGAGAAAAAAAAACAGTTTAAAAAAGTTACAGTAACATAATTCACTCAGAGAAACAAGTTGAGTTTCCTGTTATTTTGTGTGGCCTAGCAACTTTTGAACTAGATAGCCTATTTACATTCATTGCCTGCAGTTAAAGGCCCACTGCACTACTTGTAGCTACTTGCGCCCTCTATATAACAAACAATGCCTAATCGGTGACCATTGGTCCCCCATGATCCTCTTTTTCTTATGTTAACTGAGAGCTGAGTTGATGAGATAACCACCTGTCCAGTGTCCTTGCAGGGCGCTCTAATCCCTCCTGTAAACTATGGCAGATAAGCTTTAAAGGAGTCTTTTAAAGGGTTTTGCCAACAGTTTTGAACAGTTGGTAAATCTAGATCATGCATATATACAGGATGATAGGAAAATAATGGACGGTAAAATAGACATTACATGTAGGTTAAGTTCTTTCTTTTTTTCTCTTTTTGTTTCCTCTTTTTTTTCCCTCCATTTTTTTTCTCCATTTTTTTCCTCCATGAAATGAAACATTAATGAGGGATTAAAGTATGTTTCTTTTTGACATAATAAGACTAACTTTGCAGTAAGTTGAGCAATCATGTTACAATCATGTAAAAAATTCTTGATTCTTCTAATCTTCAAAAGGCCCTAATCTGGTTTTATAGCAAAGTCATCCCCTCACCCTTAGGCATGATGTATTACTTGCATGGTGCTTGTAGTCCCATGTATAGGCTTATCTTGTTGGGCTGATTAGACTAGATTCCAATCCTCTTCCTGTGGTCTTATAATGGTAATCCTGTTGTTATATCGGTACCTTTGAAAAGCCCAGATCCCTTTGAACTTCCTTCCTTTTTAACGTAGGATTACAGGATTCAGGATGGCAGTGGGCGTGTGGCTGAGTTAAAGGTAAAGTTGATGACTGTATTGATTTGTTCAGAGATTGAGGCTGCCTAATGTCATCAACATATATCATATGAGAATTGTTGATTTTCATATCCATTTACTTCACCTGGATCAAAAGTGGCAAATGTACTTTTTGTAGATGAATGCCTTGCCCGAGTACCGTGGTGTTGAACAAAGATTTGAACCTTCAAACCCCTTGATTGAGAGCCAAGAGATCGAAATCAATGAAATTTCCTCTTTATTTTAGCAATTTCGGCTTGTCTTTACCTATATTTTAAAGGCAGAGTCATTTAATATAATAATGATAAAAGCAATAATTTTGTTTACCCAGGGAAGCCTCCTCAACATGATGCTGTTCAATTGCAAGGTACCTGTTTACACCTGAGTGGAGAGTGGCAAATGTGGATTAGTGCCGGGCTGGGATCCCTCATCCCTTGGATTGAGAATCTAGCAAATGAAAATACTATACAATGACATCTCCACAATTCATTTAGCCCATACCTGTAAGTGTAAGCAAAGGAGTGGGAATGTTGATTACACAAATATATTTTTTTCTTAAAATAATTAAAGCGAATCTGCAGGTTTCCCTGCATTTATTACTACAATCATGGCTCAACTCGAACAAGGGTCCAGCACATATCGTGCCCCCCCCCCCCCAAAAAAAAAATAATAATTGTAAAATTAAAAGTTAAAATACAAAAGGAAAAAAGAAAGAAAACAAAATCACTTTATAGTGTCCAAACCCCCAAACGGTAAACTATTTTACAGGTGCCTGATGCCTGAAGCCATGGACACCCCTCCCGGCCCCCCACTCAGTGTTATTTAGGGTACGCATATGCGTGTTCCAACTGACCCCCCCTTTTCAGCAAAAGTCCGGTGTGTAAAGTCAATACGGGTCGACCTTTTTCTTTTGTTACGAAAAGGACATTTTGGCAACACGCATGCGGTCATTTTGAAACCTGAGTGGGGGGGCCGGGACACCCCTATTAAAATAGGTATGTTTTTACCTGTCAAAATGTCCATTTGTACATCCTGGAAGTTCCATGTATAATGTGTAGGCTACATGCACATGTAACCCACACCTTGAATTCAGAAGGTACATTTTTCAAGCGGTTTGTTTTCAGTTCACCTTCTTGAATAAATTAAAAATGGCTTCCTGATTCTTATGTCACGCTTTCTAATGGTAGTGCGTTTGACTGATCAGTCAACTAGATCCTTTGTTATTCTAGCCCCATTGTGCTTGAAGATTGAGGAAAATATGTGGGGAGTTTTCTTTTCCTTTGAGTTTGAGAATAACAGGAAGAGATTAGACTTTGAGGAAAAGACCTTAGAAATGAAAATAAACATTGGTCTTGTTATTACATATTCAGTCATTAGAACTACAATGCATTGGCTTATGTATTCAGACTTCAATATCATTTAGAAAAAGAATCTTAGTCGCCATACGTGTAATTATGATCATTAGGATTTAGTGCAAATTACCTTTGTGATTTCAATTTTAGTGAGGATGTCAAGGTTTTTAGTATCAGTATCATATATGTATCTCCTACAGTATATACATGTACATGTATGTACCTGTACATAAGAGTAGGAAAGGCTTATTTTAGGCTATTTTAAAATAGTATAGTATTAATGACTGCTTTGAGAGAAATAGTTGTTTTTATACGCTCAAGGGAAGGTTAGAATTGTGCTAATGACCGAGGCGTGCCGAGGGCAATAGCCCAATTGTAACCTTCCCGAGAGCGTATAAAAACAACTATTTCTCGAATATTAAAGCAGTCATTAATACTTTTATATGCCGAAAACAAAAGAGTCAACTAATGACACCACCTTATCTGCACGGTTGTTTTTATGAGTGTATCTTTGAGAGTAGACTAGATCTAGATTCTAGTCTAAGCAAGATATTTTTACAATTTTGGGGATGGGCCGGCCCTGTGGGGAATATGGAGAAGAACCTGCGCTTTCATATGACACCTCACTTATTAAGTATTATTTTCAGGATCACAACAGATTATAAAGGTTTGAATCTCGAATTGAAAAAAAACTTGACCTTTTTTGCATGGTCGCGGAATGCACGTAGACTGCATAGAGAATGCATTGCGTACAATCTCTATGGGAATAATTTTAACACACAACATCAGGCGCGCTGACAACTAGATCTATTTTCGTCTAGAGTCTATACGTCTATGCCTTTTCAGCAACTAAACGAACATGTTTATGGATAATTTCACGTACCCTTTTTGTTGTTCTTGCTGTCAGCGAGTCTTGCATTTGATAAGTTGAAATCTTGGGAGAGATTCTTGAGCCATTTTTGTCTTGTTTGGAATTGTCTTGTCTTGTATGAAAATACCGACCAATTTTTCGCACACGTACGGTATCCTCGATCGCTCAAACCATTTTTTAACATGTAAACCTATGGGGTAACCATGGAGACTGACCTATTTTCCCAATAACCATGGTTATTGGAAAAATAGGTCTGTTTTAACCATGGTTACTGCGAATTTTCGGGAACAGTTAAAGTTTATGAATGCAATTTCGACCAATCAGATTGCTGGATTACTTAAGTGAGGTATATAATCTGTTTTATTTCAAACTTTGGCCATTCCTTTTCTCTGATTTTTCTGCTTTCTTACAAATGAAATTATTACAAGGGCTGGATTGCCCTTAAGTGCAAGAGGCATGACGACAAGCGCTAAAACCGCAGGGATGTGGCAGTAAAGACTTGAAGATGTTTTCATACTCACCACCTCAAAACTCCATTAATCTACCCTCCATACATCTCCAGACAAGGGCATGATAGTTCCTGATAGTTGAGGGGTCATCGGAGGTCACCGGGTGATCAGTTGATAATGGGGCTTTTGCACAGCAGGAATCAGGATCATGATCATTTCCGCAAGTTGAGAGCCAGAAGGGTGTTCATTTTTTGCAAAAAAGATACAAATTGATGGCTTTCTTGCTCTCAGCGAACGATTTGTCCCTGTTTCATTTTTCAGGATACACAAAAAGTATTCTGCGTTCTTGCAAGGAGTTAACTCCTTGGTTCATTCATGTAGGCAAATTGAAGATATTCCTTTGGAAAACCGCAATATGTTATAGTAGTAGAATTTATTAGGCTAATCTGCTACAGTTTCCTTTAGTGTGTATTTTACCATATCAAGGATAAAATCTTATACTAGAGTATCTTTTCAAGTATATTATGATAAGGGCAAATTTCTGATTATGTAGGCCTTCATGTATCGAAGTAGAGGTGGGCAAGGCGCATGATGAAAATGGCATGGTGCAGTTATGAAACATGTCGCATTTATGTGGAAGTAAGCCTACACTGTACATGTACATGTATGTTCATTCATTCAGAGTACCAGGGAAGAAGAAAAAAATGTTTTCAGGCCTAAGGATTTTGAAAAACTTGCCCTAGACTCATATTAAACAAACCTTACTAAGCTGAGTTCTTATCTAACTATGTACTATAATTAGTTATCAACTAGATTAGCGTTTTTTAAATAAATGGGCACATTTGTTTTGTTCATCACCATCAATTGAAAATTGTATTCATTTAGGTTCTGTTCGTATTTTGACGTTGGACCTTTTTCCAACTAACGGGGCAAATCACTCAGCTCCCCTCTATTCCCACTGCCATACATTTGTAGATCTGGGGGGTGTTTCACAAAGATCCTAAGTTGAACTTATCTCTAAGTTGGACTTACAAATTACGGAGAGCCATTTGTAGCATTAAAATAAAACATATTTAAAAGTGAAAATTCAAGTATTTTAGACTTTTATATATTCCACATCAAGAACATGATATCTCCCACATCAAGAACATGATATCTCCCATGATAAAAGAAAATATGAATGATTTGAATCAACATTTTATGCCTTTTAAAATAACTTTTACAAAATATTTTCATAGATGCTAACGACTTCCCATCATTGTTAAGTCCAACTTAGAGATAAGTTCAACTTAGGATCTTTGTGAAACACCCCCCTGCAATCCTACGTCTGCACACCTTTCTCAATCTTAGGCCTCAGCAGTCAGCAGGGGCAACAGCCAACATATTTCTTCTTTCAATCCAACATAGTTTGTTCATTAGATGTGACAGCTCGGTGAATGTCAGTCATAGCTGTTTACCTGGTCGTTGTACCGAAAGACGGTGAAGAATTTTACATTTATACAGGGTACCCCCATTCGGACTAGTAAATCCTTTGTATAGCTACATGTACCGGTATGCAATGAGTAAATTTCTCTAGTCTGAATGTTGTGAATTATATGAAAACGTTACATTAACAAAACATAATATGATATGAAGTGAAACGGGTTTAAGTAATGTTTTGAACAAAATCTGGGAAAACCGTATGAAACTGGGCGGGGCTTACATGCCCTGATGATTGGCCAGTTGTCATGTCAGCTGACCTCTCCAAAACTAGCTTCTTTATGAAGGTGTGGGATGATGTTTCTTTGAATACACAATGCTATTGTTCACCCATGTACACCCTTTTTTGCTTTATGATGTTCCATTAATAGTTTGTTATAAGACGTTTAATAAGACGCTTTGTACAAGTTTCTTACTGTGTGAACTGTGAACAGGTTACCTGAGACACGCAGAGTGAAGAATTTTACACATCAAGATGCTGGGTGTTGAACTCATGATATATCTAGGCTGAATCGTACAGTCATTGGCTGCCAAGAAAAAGGGCCCATAAATGTCTCTTTCACTTGGCTGAGGGGGTTAAATAGCAGTTTGGTCTACAAGTAGTTTGTCTACTACCCAATTTGTCTATCATCTTTGGAATACATGTTTGTAATGTTTGCACATTTTAACTTTTATCCTGCCACAGGGCTAATCCCCCCAGTGCCAGATTTATAACGAGATAATCGGATTAACGCGATGGTACTAACAATAGCGCGTGCAAAACACTAGGCACAGTCCAATGGGCATGAACAATAACTGCTATTACGAATGCGTGCTAGCATGCAAGAAGCACAGTAACAATAGCGTGCACGCAGCCTCATGGCAGGCTATGAGTTAAAAGGTGACTATAAGGCCATTGAAATTGACTAAGCTTGATTTCTTCCCCTGAAAGTAGTTTCGATTGCGTTCATCTCTTAATTCAAAATGATGTGCACATCATTACTTGTACATGTATGTCTGTTTGGAGCCATAAGGGCGTTAACTCATACTTTAGCACAGAGTTAAGAACCCTTCTGGCTCTGAACAGATGATTTATTAGATGTATTAGATGTAGCTTTAAAGTTACTATGTCCCATTTGCAGGCCAAAAAAATTAAAAAGTTAAATTCCAACTGCATTTGAAAGATAATACTTATTTAGAACTTCCCTGAAAAAGGTTGGGCTTGAAAATGTCTTCAAATGGGAAAATAAAGACTATTAGTTGTCAAATCGACTTTAGGGCTATAGAGCCCAAAAGTAATAGTCTTGATTTTCAGACAATTGTACCGAATGGTCATACGTTTTATGCTGCGCAAAGATTCAATCAGTTTAATCTTGGCCATCACAAGAAGTGGGTTATTGATGTAGACAAATGCTCATGTACCCTTTACAACTCTTTTCATGTATGTTATTACCAAAGAAGAAAAAAGCCAGTCAGTCACTCAATAGTGTCTGACAGTGAAGTCTAGCTAGTAAACGGGTTTCCTTGCATAATTTGAATATGAGGACACTGCTAACGTTTAAATTTCACAGATAGGACATACATAACATAATCATAATTCCTGCAAAGTTCTACAGAATTTGAGGTTGGCTGCAAAAGGGACATAGTACCTTTAAAGGGACCCCTTGTTTATTGGATTAATTACAGCGTGAAACTTGTTTTAATTATCTTCCTAATTGAGGAAGGTGTTGTATGACAGTGATGATGGTATGGATTAGAAGATGGGAGAGAAAGAATTGCTTTACATACTACATTTAGGCATACTTTATAATGTAATGAAATTGCATGTATAATACTTGGACAACGTACCATCATCTTTCAGCACCCTACATGTATTGTAAAAAAATATTTATTTGTTTACAGGAGCTACTTTTTAATTTCTGTTAGATTTTTTGGTTAGGTATGTCCCCCTAATTTTCATATCTTCAGACAGGACTAAATGACAGCCCATTGACATCTTTTTGTAAACACTTGATAGATAATTACACCCCAAAATAACAAAAATATCAAGTACATGTGGACTGTGGTATTGTCATTCATTGGATACAGTTATATTCGGCCTTTTGAGTACAGGTTTAGTGTGTTTTGTGGTCAAGTCTGTCAATAATGACTAGACGCAGTATAAACACTCATTACAATCTCACACACCAATAAATACCCAATAAATCATAGTTACTGACGCTAGACCCTGGAATGCTAATATTATGAAGCGATCAATGATATAGGCCTAGGCTTCTCTGTGGCACAAACACTTTGCAGTTGCCGTGATGAATTTGCAGCATATTTTGATGGTGGCGTACAGTTGATGAAAATTAGTTTGCAATCACGAAGGCTTGTATGTCACTGAATTACATGTCATCGGTTTGGAGCCAGAAGGGAGTTAACTCATATACATGTACTTAAAGGCACACTGTCCTACTTGTAGCTACTTGCTCCCTCTATATAGAAAACTTCCCAAATCGGTGCCTGTTGGTCCCCCATGATCCTCTTTTTCTTATGTTAAATGAGAGCTGAGTTAATAATGAGATAGCCACCTGTCACAATGACCTCGCTGGCTCGCTGTGTGGTCTAATCCCTTCTAGCTGCAGTAGTAACGCCTACCTTTAATACTTTAACAGAGAGTTAATGCCCTTCTGGCTCTAAACAAATGTAATTAGTTTGAATGAATTATACTACTTGCTCATTTTGTATTAAAACCCATCCAAATTTGGATATGTATTAGTTTTATATGAAGAGAAGCTTTTCTTTCCTTTTGAAATTCAGAAAAAGTCATTAATTGCAAATTTAGGTACCATGGAATAGTGTTAAGATAGTGAACAGTTATTGAAAACTTATCTCACAAAAAAAAAACTAGTGGTAGTGTGAATATATATAATTTGTGTAACAAAGCAGAAAGTAAGATCCCGTTTACAGTGAGCAAAAGGCCTGGCCGAACACTGTAAACGCGCAAAAGGCCAAATGCGAGGCCAAACTGTTTCCCCGGAAGTGAAAGTTCGCCGTGTATAGGAAATTGGAAAAAAGATTCACTGCAAATCGCGCGCGACTGGATCTGCACTGTGACCCCTGGCGCGCCCCCCCTCCAAATAATCATTTGTTTACATGCAGAGCAACACTCTGACAAAATATTGAAAGGTTACAATTTAGGCCGCGACCGAGCCTGCCACTGTAAACGCACAAAATTGTGGGGCCGAGTAGGCCCGGCCCGGCCCTGGCCCTTTTCTCACTGTAAACGGGGTCTTAGAGACACAGACTCAACACTGAAGTAAGATAATTAGCTCTTTAAAAATAGATTAGTATCAGACAATACCAGTTTGTTGTTAGATTGTATTTGTCTTCAGGTTCATTTCAAGTCCAATTCAATTAAACGCATGGTGGCTTTTGCTAATTGAAAGACATCATGCATAGCAATAGACTTTATGTATCTTTCCTACAGTGTGTTTCCCATTGCAAAGAAAAGAATTACACAAATAATACAAGAATAAAAGAATGAAAGAAGTCAACGCTTCATATGTAATATTCTTCAAAAAAGTTCAGCAATAGATACTAATTACTACAGTGCAGGAAGTGATCTTTAAAGCAACAGTACCCTAATCATTCTTACACAGGATATATACTGTATTTTCTTATAGAATTCCTTAATAGAAATCCTAAAGAGAAAGATGAAAATGTTCTCATAGGGGGGGGGGATGATTTCATTCAATTGCTTCAAGGCAAGTCATCAAAATGAAAGGTTAGATTTAAATCTATTTCAAGTAATAACTATTGGAAGTATATAATGAACCCTTTTGTAGGTGTATGCATTGTATGGCACAGACTCTAATATCTTTGCCTAGAGCGACGTAAGTTTCATGAAAAAATGCTCTGTCTCGCATTTGGAGTTTAGTGAGTGTTGAAAGGTTTTGTTGTTGTAATAGAATTCAGGGAGGAATAAACGCTCATTGAATAGGAATAAGGGTTGGCCTTTCTGGTACTGTGTACTATAAGGATGTCAAAAACCCTTAAAAGCTCTTCGCAATCACTCTTTTGAGGATACCTTCAGAATTGTTGCAGGACAATTATACAAGGGTCGGTATATGTCATTTTATATAAACTTACAACTGTATGCAGTGGATCTGTTATTCATAGATATTTCTTTAGCCTTTTAGGACTATCCCCAGGCTTTGGTTGTCCTTGTTCCTTTTAATGTTATCATTATCATCACTTTTGTATGCTTTCATTGCCTTTGTATGCTATCATTTGATGTTGTGCTCCTGGGAATTAAATAGAAAATAAATAAATAAATTGTTTTTTGAGTACTGGTATATTAAAAAGATACTCTTTTTCTTTTGTTGCCAAAACAGAAATCAGAATTAAAGCTGTTTCACTTGTGTCAAACGATTCATGTGCCAGGAATGTTGACAATTTCATCAACCCCCACGGTGTATATGAATCAGGTGAACTTGATATGATAAGAAATTAAATCAATGCTTTTGAGAAATTTGAGATTAGGTGTTGCTATAGCTCATGTACCAGATGCAATGTATTTAACAAGTTTTAATTTAGCCCCCGAGGCGTGTTAATCAAGAGAATTAAATGGGAACAAAAAAGGAATTCCAAACTTTTTAATCCATAGCCTACTGGAATGGGATGGTTCCTGTATTAAGCGTATGGGAAAGTGAGAATTCGGTAGTTGACAGGTTAACTGAAGTGTTGCAATAGAACATGCTGGGTGAAGACAGTTACATGATTAAATTTCCTCCTAGTGTCCGAGGTTGTGCAATAGCGGATTGCATGTTTATGTAACCCTGTCAAAAATATGGTGTAGCCAATTAACCAAATGAGAATCATAGGGGGTTGGGGTAGGGGTCCATCCTGACATGAAGCTTGAGGAGTCAGGTGAAAGCATTTGAAATTAATTAATTAAATGAAGATTATTTTGTGAGGAGAGATCCTATAAAATACACATGAAGCCCTAATTACACCCCCCCCCCGACCTTTGTACCTCCTATACTTTAGGAACTGGTTGTAGACCAAACAGCAATAAACCATATGTACATATATAAGAATGGAATCCCGGCAAGTGTCTTATAGAATATCTTTCTGTTTGGTTTATGCGTGGATCAAAATAGAATTTCATTGAAGAAAGGACACACTATCAACTTAAATACCTAGTCTCCTTTCTCCAGACCCAGTTTAAATCAATTTAAAAACATTTGATGATTCAACTTAATCTTGATTTAACAATTGAATTTCATTAAAGATTGATATTGTCCAATTGTCTACAGGTATATTAATGAATAAGTTTAGCAAGGAGCGTCCATGTTTGTGGTGATGAAGTACATGGTAAATCTTCATATGAAGTTTTGGGAATTGATAGTTTGCTGGATCTTGATATCTCAGTCAAGTGAAAATAGAATCTACAAAAGGGGCTCTTCTTGAATTTACTGTAGGTATAGTGAGATGATATTAAGGGTAATTTGTATGTTGGAGGGGGGGGGGGGGGTGGGAGCATATATTCTCTTGTTGGCGCCTTCAATTGCCAACATCCAAGGTTTCTTTCGGAAAGATGCCCATTTTACAAAGCTGAGCTCGCCATTTGCCCAGTAGATAGGCACAAACAGAGCCTTGTTCAAATTTTCAGATTTGTTTTATCTATATTTTTTTATAACAGGATTTATTATCAAATAATATAGAGAAGTTGTAACCTACATGTTCGCATTTCACTCTAACAATATTGATGGTGTATGGACTGAAATGCATTGTGTAGATGAAGCCAAAGGTAGTTTGAAACTTTAAATTGCACACTTCTAGGCATGGACATCCATTGGACGTGCACACTTTTCCGCATTCTGACGAGCACATGACAAATTTGTCTCTGCTCTGGTGGCCGTGTATCATTTCATTGCATTCTAAGGACAATGACAAAGCTTTGCAGATTAGACCATTTTCGTGAGGTAACCAAATTTAATGCATAAGTCTTTGTGAAGTGCCTCAATACATCAGGTGAATGAAATAACTTGTATTGAGGCACTTCACAAAGACTTACATGTAGCCTATGCATTAAATTTGGTTACATTAAAAAAATGGCCTATTGGTTGTGTCTGACATCAAAGCTTGCAGAGCTGCTTGTGTCTTACAAGGTTATGGCATTCTTCACATTCTTGAGCCATGGTGAGGCAGTCAGCTGGTAGATGCATGTAGTATTACTAGGGCCTCCACTGGTTGTCCGCTCAAGGAAAGATACAATTACAAGACAAACACAAACACGTTTGGGGAGAAGACAAAACATATCAAAACACGGAGGACAATCAAAACTTATTTCCAACTATTCTCTCCATTTGTACATCTCAAGGTTATGGAATTTGCACTCCGTAATGACAACCTTTGTCAATTTTGATTTCTTCCCTTGTTGCGATCATCGCACTGTTTGTTGAGAGTCAGAAGGATGTTGACCCTCTATTTCAATTTATGAAGTGGTTCTCGATCTTCTGGCTTTTAGCAGTCAATGTATGTGATTACAGAGTATGAATGAATGATGGGGAGTTAAGCCCCAGTCCCATATAAAGCCGGACCAGCACGGACGAGCACGGACCACTCCGGGCCATCCCGGACCATGGTCTGGGGTGATCCGGGATGGTCCGGGATGTTTTGTTCAAAAAATCGCAACCGCCGACCGTCTCCCCGGACCCAACACGGTACCACTACGGACCGCCCCGGACCGTCCGGGCATAGCCCCGGCAGCAGTACAGATCATTCCAGACCCAGCACGGAGCCGCCACGGACCGTCCCGGACCACCCCGGACCACCCCGGTGCCAACACGGATGACACCGGACCATTCCGTGCTGGTCCGTGCTGGTCCAGGGTGATCCGTGTCGCCAACGTGCTGGGTCCGGGATCATCCGTAGGGGCGCCGGGGTGATCCGGGGTCAATAACTCACTCCCGGACTGCCACGGATCAACACGGACCGCCCCGGCGCCACTACGGATGACCCCGTACCCAGCACGGTGGCTACACGGATCACCCCGGATCAAACTATTGTCCCGGACCGTCCCGGACCACCCCGGCAGTTTTTGACCGTCAAAAACATCCGGGGTCGACTCCCGGACCGCCCAGGACCATCCAGGACCACCCCGGTGCCAACACGGTGTCAACACGGACCGAATCCCGGATCACCCCGGATGGGGTCCGGGATGGTCCTGGACGGTCCGGGACGTATATGGGACTGTAGCTTTAGTACTTTGCAATTCAGGAATTGTTACCCCTTATTGTAACCGTAATAGTTTCCTAGCAGGAAATTGAAACATTTCAGCCTTGAGGACTGATTTTCTTATTCCCCTGGTTTCCCATTCCTCTTCCATGCTGTCTGTTCATGGCCAAAAGGATGTTAGGTCTGTATCATGATACATGTACAATTGTACATACATGTGTATATGTCTCGATGCCCTTCTGGAATTAAACAGACAATGTATTCTCATATACATTAATAAATGAAAAGCAAATTTTACACTTGAATTACCCACAACCAAAACTCATCTTGACACACAAACATGTATGTATTTCAACTACCAGTATTTATAAAGCACGTCGTAAATCTCTTCTTACATTCTGATAATGAAGTCAAGTGTACCCCAGGCTTCCAAGTTCACACTTTATGAAACAAGGAAACTCGATGAAGAAAAAACATAAAAGCAAATACGGTGGAGATAATTGTCAACTCGTCTGTAGTTAATCACTCAGTCAAACTTCTTGGATATCTTTTCACATGAAAGTCATTCTAGGTCAAACATGTAAGATATCTGAGTAATTTCAACCTAGTTTTGAAAATAGTAAGAGATAGTGGGTGACAACATTTATCAGAAGGGGATGACAGTCTTAAATGTCATTAGCCGTGTTCACACAAGAGTCTATAAATTTAAAGTTTAACTCATGGTTTTAAATGTCAAGTTTATCTTGTAGAGCAAGGAACTATGCACATTTGTTTTGAAACTTCATATTTACTTGAAGTTATAAACCATGAGTGAAGTTATGGTTATATGATAATTTTGAGTAGGGTGGGGGAACTTCACACAAAGTTGTGAGCCGAATCTTCGGAAGTAATAAATTTTGACGTTCGCCTGTCTGCAGTTACAGTGACTGCGTACTTGGCTCGTAATTCAAAACTTTAAACATGCATTGTTTCGGTCTGTGCGAACTCTCATGGTTGTTTAGTAGGTTATTGTTTCAAACATTGAGGTATCATAAAACTTAAGCTACTTCAGTCCCGAGTGAACCTAGTTAGAGTTATATCCGCCTACTATCTTTGAAATTCTAGGAGGGTTATGGCCTGTATCTCATTTTACTGGCAGGGAATCCTGCTGCGTACTGATGGGCCGCACCATTTTGTCTGTCTTGCTTAGTCTCCTAGTCCAGACACAGTTTGACATTGAATTTTCAGTTATTATTAAAAATAAGCTTATTCTAATAATGAAGAATTTTTTTACTAAAAATCTATACACATACAGTTGTAAACTGCATTTTTAATTTTTGATAATAAATTGAAGATAAAATGAATCTTGAATGTATTCATTTTGTTTTTCTTCGATTTTCTTTGACAAATTTTCCTCTTAGATTTAATATAATTATATCATAATTATAGACTGGTCTTATTTATATGGGAATCTACAATTTACAAGCCTAGCTTTTTACTAAATTCTCTCCTATTTCACTGCAAATATATATTTTTCAAAATTCAGGTTAAATGCCATGCAGTCTTAATTATATCTCTGTATGTTACTTCACCTCTATTATCACTTTCATATCATTGTATATATTTTTATACCAATTGAAAGAACCATTTTTCATTCTTAATGTGTATTGCTTATGTCATGATATATGTAATGAATGTGAATGTGAAATATGAAATAAGCTCAAACTGAAACTGAAATAGACTAAGTGATGGGAAAAACCAGAGAATCACTCAGTCAGAAATTACATGTATAGTTCTTTATCAAATCACAAGGCGTGTATGCTTGCAAATGAGACTATATATCTATTCTTAGTTTGTGCTCTGTGTATCACTATCATATTGTCATTATTTTTACGTTGCATGGGTGAGAACAGCTGTGTTTCCCAACATGTGGTCTATAGACTAGCATGCCATTGTGTGATATGCTATAATTTTACTTCAGTACACTGTATAATAGACTGTATGGTTTAATAATGAAAAATACCTTGCAAAGAATGATGGTAATTCAGGTTACCATTACAATGTACATGTATGGGGATTATTGGATGAATAGATTGATGCTAAAATTCTATTCATTGTCGCTCCTTAACTTATAACTATGAAGTGTTGAAAATGTAGACACGCTTGTGTACATTTGTACAGTTTGCGAAATAGACGGAGTATCACTAGTACCGGTATTTGTTACCAAATGTATTTCCTTCTTTTCCTTACACATGTACAAAGTAGCAAGGCTAATGAAACCAATACATTATAAATTGATACAAATTGTATCAATGATAGCACTATTTGGACAAATTTTAAATGCTGTTTTGATATAATTTCCTACATGAAAAATGAAAAAGGATGATGGAATAAAATGATATATCATCTTTTTTTCTTTTTTCTTTTTTTTATATATATTTTTTTTTTTTTTTTTTTTTTTTTTTTGGGGGGGGGGGTCTTATTTTGCTCTTTCAAGCTACGTCTTAGATATCCTAGAGAAGTGGATTTTAATCCTGTTTATCTTAAGGACAATCTTTAAGAAGTTATTTAATTCTGTATCTTTTTTTTTTGGGGGGGGGGGGTCTTATTTTGCTCTTTCAAGCTACATCTTAGATATCCTAAGAGAAGTGGATTTTAATCCTGAAGAAAAGAAGCTATTTAATTGAAATCCCTTCTGTGAAAGAGACTTTAATCCTGAAGAAAAAGTTGAAAAATCATTGAAATTTGATTTTCCTTTTTTTTCTGTCTGTTTGCTTTTTCAGGTAACAAACTTTAGCAAGGCACAGCGAGCTGCTATTCTGGAGAATGATACCATCCTTGCCATCAATGGATATGACATGACCAACATAACCCATCTAGACGCCCAGAACTTCATCAAGAATGCCACTGGCAACCTGTCCTTTAATCTAGAAAGGTAAGTCAATCAATCCTATCATTGTCAAAATGTTAAAAGTACAGCTTTTAACTCTGTGTATTAAAGTATGAAACCCGTATAAATGAGGCTAGTCATTAGCATGATTGGTGATTGGCTAGTTGTCAGGTCAACCAACCTCTTAACCCATTAGCAACTAGAGATTTTGTAAGAATGGCCCATTACTGACTGGAAGATGTTGCAATGTTGCTTTTTTATTGCGACATTGTTCTGAACAATATGAAACATGCGCTATTTTTCTATGCAGAATCCTATTGTAGACGCACATATAACATTATCAAGGTAGACCCTAGAACAGATATTACAGTGCATTGAAAACGGGCGGTTTTGGGCAGTTCAGTGAGTAATACTAATAGGAGGGGTGGATTCGGGCAGTTGAGTTGCTAAAGGGTAAAAAACTGTAGTTTCTTTACAAGATGTTTCTTTTAGACGATACTTTTTTTTCATGTATGTACGGCCCTTTTGATACACAGTGATACATGTATGTAATGTAATGTTTCTTTATACAAGTTTTGTTTAAATTCCCCCTAGTCTAAACAGGCTCTAAGTGTGGAAGTCTGTTTTGTAAATGAAGCATAATTTACTTAGCTTGATAAGGCCTTTCAATCATTTAGGCATTTATCGATCCTGCAGCAAGTATACTGTGAACTGTTTTCATATAATATTTGCACATTTTCCGGGCAAAGTCTTGCCAAGTTTGAAGTTCATCAATCATTTTGAAATTGAATTATACTGAGCTCTCGTTCGCTCACTGCAAACGAACTTTGCGCGCAGTGTGTTACATGCTTGAAACTCTTAGAATATCCTAGGATCTTTAATGTAATAATCTCTCCTAAAAAATGTTCAGAAAGTGTCTTTAAAAAAATCTACACTGCATAGTTCTTGGGGTTTTTTTAAGCAAGGAGTATGGTTGACATTTTTCAGGAACTCCAAGTCAACATTTTGTGATTTGGGGGTCCAGAAATAAATTATTTTAGGCACAGAATATTAGAGAATAACATAAGGATATATAGAAAGAGAAAATGACAGGAGGATAACAAAAACAAAGGATAACATAACCAAATATATTATAGAAGGATATAAACAATGACAAATAATATGAACAAATATGTAAAGAGAAAATGATAGAAAAAAATGCTGATAGAAGGATAGAAACAAAGAATAACATACAGAAATATAGAAAGAGAAAGTACCTTTTTTAAAGAAACAAGTACTAAAAGATCCCTGTCGAAAGTTCCTTTAGCCTTCTCTTTTTGGCAAGGAGCTCAAATACCGAAAATGAAAATACATGTACGTGACAAGTGAGCTTTATCATTGATTTTACTCCAGTACTTTCCTTTAAAAAAATACTTAAAGGTCGATCCCTTCACAAATGCATTACTGAAGTGCTCTTTGAATAGATTTGGGATTATCCTTGCACTAATCCCCTTTATCCATACTTTCCCTAGACAAATGAATGAGCGTAAGCCCCAATTTGATCATATTAAAGATATCGGTTGATTGATCTCTCAAGAACTTTCACAAAGGGATATCCCCTGATTCCTTAGTGTTGATTGCAGGTGCATCACTAGATAGAGACCAGTTCTGGTCATGCGATTGCATTGTGAAAGAAACGTTGTGGAATCGATCGGAAAAGGTTGATCATCTAGCATATAAGTATTGGTGTGTACCGGTACGGCAAGGTTCTGGAATCATCAAAATGATAAGAAATTTGGCCCAGTCTTGGTAAAGTTACAAGCACTGTACACAGAAAGATGTATATGGGACTATGCGACACGTGCGCGATATCTATCCAGTCGGGATAGTTATAATAATTTACCAAATATATCAATTAGTAGGCGGTTTCAAGGCAAAATTTGTATGATCACGTATTAGTCAAAACATATTCTTTCACATGATTGGTAATAAAAGCTTCCATTTCATTTTTTGAGAGGGGGGCGTTTCCAAAACTGGTCTATACCTTTAAGGTTGCTCCAAACTGCAGACTTTTAAAAAAACACTAAAAATGGATAATCCATATATGTTTTTGGTATGATATTAATTCTCACATTTTTTGAAAAGTTAGTTGAATATAGCTTTAAGTGCAGGTCCCCAAATATAGATCGGATTTGCCAGACATCAAAATGATAGTAGCAAGAATAATGATTGTGAAAACATTGATAAACCTTTGAATACAGGTACCAAATGAAGATTGAAGTCACCAGACGAATATAGTACCATTTGAGTGATGACTAGTCATACTTACAGGTTCTGCCCTTCAATAGTTTTATTTGCATTTCTCAGCTTTTATTTGCAGGGTAGACACGGTATTGTATTTTTGTTTGAGGGTCAAGTGTGTTATTATTTGTAGGTGGAGGGTTCTCATGATAATCTGGTACTTTGCAGAGTTTTTAGGTGAATAGTAATGTCTTCAACAGGTTTTACTGTAGCACAGCAATGCATTATTAGCATTAATAGTATAAATTTCTCTTTCGAATGTACCTTTGGCATGCAGACAAAAAAGGAAGTCAGGAATGTGGCAAAGAGATAGAAGAAAATGAGAGAAAGGTGGGGAAGAGGAGGCAAGGGGGGGGGGGGATAGGGGAGGGTCGGTAGAATAGGATACAATACATGTAGCTGGATGATAATAAGAGTTTATACTCACTTAGAAGAAAGATCATGTGCCAAGAGAATTTGGTACATGTAAGGTAAACAACAAAAAGTGATATTAGTGTTTGTGTGGGAATTGTTGAGGGGGAGGGGGCAAAAAGGGAGGGAACAGAGAATAGATAGACATTTATGAAGAGACCAGAGAGAAGTATTTAAAAACAACTATCAGTATTATGTGTAAGATAAGATTTAAAACTAGAGTGGAGGGCTGGAGGTCTGATTAGGAGGGGGAGAAGGGGGGGGGGGGGGGTGGGGGCTTGGTTGCTTGTGCAAAGAAGGAGAAGGAGGAGCAGTTGAGAATGAATATGTTGAGTCCGGGAGAACAAAATGGAAATAGCTATGCATACTGTAGTCACATGTAAGTGAGAAGAGATTGAGAAATATTCACTGTCTGAAGTTCAGGAGTGATGGTTGGGGGGGGGGGGGGGGGGGCAGGCGAGGAATTGGAGATGAGAAATCTATGAGAAATCCATTCTATTTCTGGCTGTACCTTGCTTGCTTGCTTGTACATAGGTGCACATGTTTGACAGGGCTAACCTTTGCCCAATCTATCAAAGTCGTGCCACCCTCTTGGTAAACTTTACTTTCGTTCGCCAGTCACATTCCTCTGTGTACACCTATGTAGCCACAGAGCTTGAGGCTGTGCATTGTAGGCAGGTCGGCTGTAGTTTGCAGGAATGTTTTCTTAAGGTATAATAGAGGGTCTTAATTTTAAGACTATTCAGACAACACCCCATAGCCCATGTAGTCTGCTGTAGCTGTTCCTAATACTAGCCAGAGACCAACAACATTAGGCTAGGATCAAGACTTTAAGGATTGTCCAAACTTTGTCTGCAGGTATAAAAACCTTTTTGCTCTTATTGGGTAACAGAGTCGTAAGATGTAAGACTACATGTACGTGAAAAGCAACCATAAGCCCTGTAACTGCTCCTGACAGCAGACAGAGACTGAGAAATTAGGCTAGGATCAAGGCTTTGTATTAAATGGAAATCATGTTTAAATTTTGTTTTGTATAGACACAAACCCTTTCAACAATAATATGCCACTCAGAGAAATAGGAAATTAAAGCAAAAGTAAAAGCAAAAGAGGAATAATTTCCATTTAAAAAATTGATTTTTACATTTTTAAATATGTTATTTAATGCTGTTAGGATAGAAGTCTGGACAGTCAGACTACATACAATTTCTATTTCTCATTCATGCTTTACAGGCTCTTAAAGTAATCACTACCGTTAAGTTTTAAATGTAAATTTCAAAACAGCTCCTCGTTAACATGCAGCATTCATAACATCATCCCAGATTTCCTTGGGAAAACTTTGAAGGCTCTCAAAACACCTTAATGATTTTCACCTTGGGTTCTATTTTAGGTTGGGATGTTTTTGAATGAAGGAGCAAATGTGGAACAGTCCCTGCAAGTAAAGTTGCGTAAAAATTAGTGCCACTGAGGAAATTGAAAATTATGTGATCCAAAAAATGTCTGGATCTTCCCCCGAGGGAAATTGCTGATTGCATGTGCACAACATGAATGTGCAGTCATGTTCACGTACTCGATCAAATTGATTGAAATATATATTTTTTTAAAGGACAAATTATTGCCAAGGGAAATGATTCATCTGTGCACAATTTGCAGATTTTAAGAAAGATATCCCTATTAAAGGGCATATGATCATGTTTAGGGGCTTAATTGCACCGTACAAGCATAGCTTATTTAGCATGCCCCTCTGTTTCAATGTATACATTAGGTCAACAATGTTTTATTATCATTTTCAATTCTTCAATATTCCTATTTTGTCTTTTACAAGATCTTATTACATTGTTTTATGTAAGTTATTGAATATAATTATGTACTGTGTAGATGCTCAATCAGTTTATACTGAATGGGAAATAAATAAATCAAATCAAATTTTAAAGAGACAAAATGCATTGCCAATTGGGCCCATGCACTTTCTGTACATGTTTAGATTTCCACAAATAGTTTCCAGAAAAAATGAGACTGATTTGTTATCCAGTTTTCATCCAAAAGGATGCTCAAACATGCATTTTATCACACATGCATTTTATCACACATTTCGTTATATTAGATGGTTCTTTATGCGACACACAAACTAGGGATAAATAATTGCTTATCGTATAGCTCATTGATTCTCCAATAGCTGTACATTGAATTCTAGTAGGCTTGCACTCGAGGCTTTAGGCCTAACTAGATTATTTTTCCAAAATAATAAGCAGAGTTTTTCCCATGCCTCCTCTCCCTGGTACTTCAGTATGCAATGTGACACTCGTTATCTCCTCCTAATTGATTAGTCCTGTTGATAATGATCTGCAATGTGAGAGGATGGTTGTTGTTTATTGATATCTGAATACCACTGGGTCTTCACTGGGTCATGGCTTGACCAGAGAAGTGTTTAATAGCTTGACCGTCCAGCTAGCTCCATGGTATTCTGGGAAGCTGAGGGCGGTCTATCAAGTCAGACTGGTCAAGGAGGTACTCTAAATATAGCCGCAGCCGTGTAGCTCATGGTCAGATATGAAGTGCTTAGAAATTAAGTGGTCCAAGGGAGGTAGATTTGGTCATTGTTGTAACTAAAAATATCTTTGATAATACAGCCCATCAACAGTAAGAGTGGGACGTCAATTTGCCATATTTCTTATTTTCTATTTCAATTTTTTGTATAAATTAATTTCAAGTTCATTTTAATTTTTTTTTTTACTGAATTTATTTGCCTAGCTGTTCATGATCCCTTGTCAACATGGACGGACCCTCCTCATGTATGACCAAAGGGGGGGGGGGTCACTAGAACCCCCCCCCCCTCTTTGCCCCCACCCCTCTACTCATGCAGAGCTTCATATAGGCATACATGTACTTCCACTGGTATGGTCAGAAAGAATTTGTGCTCTTTAAAGAAAGTAGTGCTCCTTTAAAGAAAGTAAAATTTGCCTTGCTTGTAATGAACCCTATTCAACAGGGGTGGACCCTTCTCATCTTGCAACCCTAGGAGTGTAACCTGAACACCCCTTGCCCCCCTCCCCCATCTCCCTGCTTGCCTCCATATTGGCAGACACTGTACACCCTCTTGTACATTTTCAATCAGGGAATAACATGTGCTCCTTTAAAGTCGATAGTCACATTTGCCCTGCTAGTAATAAACATCATTCAACAGAGATGGCCGACCCTCTTTGTCTTACAACCCCTTGGAAGGTGACCCCAGAACACCCCCCTGCCCCCACCCCCTCCCGCCCCCCTCCTGCTGGTCTCCATCTCTCAATGGTCCCCATTGACGCGGGCTGATGCGGTGTTAAGCCGGCATACCAGGCCTGCATTCCGAACTGAGGTTCGCCCAAGCAAAGGGACGCCCATAAAAGGAACTCGGCTCACGTGAAAGTTCAGGCAGCCCTACATAGAACGGGATCCCTTTACTCCAGACGGTCGGTCAGAGGTTGTTGTTCTTGTTGTTGACTTGGTTTTAATTGTACTTGAGACATTGCACTGCAGGGTTTTTATTTCCATTCTGTAATATACAGAAGCATCTTTTAAATTCATTATTGATACTTTTTGGTCATGTTTATGAAAGTAGTCAAAGGGTATGTCTTAGAAAAAAATGTCATAAAAACACATACCAAAAAGCATGATGCAAAATGATCAGAGGTAAGTATGGTAAAAATGGCAAAAATTATGTTTACTATATTGAAAGAAAGGGATTTCTATTTCTACCCTGGTACAAATAACCCTTAAATCATAGATATCATCAGTACTAGATTAGTTATTTCAAAGAAACTACATCTCATTTTGATCACTGATAAAATGTTGCTTTCAATCACCCTTTTTACTGATTTTTCTGGGTCTATATTTTTAAAATTGAAATAAATGTATCTTCAAGGGATATCATCTAAAACCAGGGTTATTAATGAAATATAGAGCAAATTTAGAATGAGGAAGGATGACTTTCCTTAAGTTTACAAAATCATTTTCATTTAACCCCTATTAGCATTGAGCCATGATCTTTATAACATGGTCCCCCGCATTGTCAAACGTTCCGCTATTAGTACATCATGTACATATAGCTGAGTGTGGGCCGGGCAGTCTAATTTAGCTCTCATCACAATCATGTGTCAACATACCAATGTACATAACACATGTTGGTGGGCATCAATTCACTAGAATGTCATGCTTATGTAGCTGCATCTAATATGTTAATTGATTTGATAAGGAAACGTTGAGTTGAGAACATTATGTTTTATCAAAGCATTATTCTTATAAATAGTTGTATATAATATTATATCACTTTTTACCAATGGATGTATATTTAATTCTAACAAATAAAGGTATTTGGTTTTAGTGAGGATCTGGCCACCTCGTATTATTTTGTTTAAATAGTTACCTTTAATGAATTATACAGGAGACAAATTGTATTTCTTCAGAGGGTTGTTGTTCATTCAGCTACTCCCTTCTGCTGTAAAATACTAATTTGGGTAGGGTAAGAAATGACAACAGTTAATCATGAGACAAGCAATTACTTTTTTGTTTAGTGGAAGTATTTGTAAAATATGCAGTAGATGTAGAAAAGTATAGAAGTACACATACCACTTGCAGCAAAGGCAGTAGCAGCAGTAGTAGTCTACTTTATAGCACTAATGTGATGAGTACATGTAAATCAAAGATCAAAGAAAATAGATATCATCAAGTCAGTACACTTACATATACATGTTAGTGTGGTACTGAACCCCCCCCCCCCCCCCCCCCCCCCGCCCACTACCACCACCACCACCCCACCAGACACACACACCATCCCAACCCCACCCCATCTCAACCCCACCCCATCTCAACCCCACCCCATCTCAACCCCACCCCATCTCAACTCCACCCCACCCCACCCCACCCCACCCCATCCCACCCCATCCCACTCCATCCCTTCCCCATACATGCAATCCCGTTTATTTCCCAGCCCTCAGCTATTTACATTTTTCTGTACATGCATTCCACATTCCACATAGATGATAGTTCACAAACATATCCCATGTTGCAGGAATGTATTCTTTATTCCACCATGTCCACATCTTCTCCTGATGATCAAGTGAATTGGGAATGCCTCCTTTCCTCATCAAAGTAAAACAATGACCTATACATCCCAAAAGTTGGACTCAAAGCAGGGAATAATTTTCCTGGTATCGCATCGCAATTTGCTATGCATTTTTGCAAGACTGCTATACAAAATATCTTTTGTGTAGCAGTTTTCTTCCATAGAAATGTACAGAATTTCATTTGAAATATTTATCCATCAGCTGAAATTGCTAATCAAAAAATTTGAGGAAAATTATTCCCTGCTCAAAGTGATAATTCTGTAATAAGATATTGGGGTAACATCACTGAAGAGACCCTTTAGATTAAGCACATATTGATTGATTGACTAATTGTTTACATGTACATAAAGCCCTACACATAATTATGAATGATATTTGTTGTTGTTGTCGTTGAAGAGACACGTACAGTAAAATAATGTGCTATTCGGTGACAGGTTTTTAATTGGTATATATAATAATAATAATAGCTCACATTTATAATGCGCCTAATACTACGTTTCTAGGCACGGAACATATTATTACCCCGGTCATCGGATTCAGGCTTACCCGCACAGAAGGTATGCACATTCTCCACTCCCTGGGGAGCATTCCAGCCAGTCGCCATTTTACAAGCGCCACTTGCTAATCAAACCACATTAGCTTTCGCATCCTACCGGGTACCCATTTTAACACCTGGGTGGAGAGTGGCAAATGTAGATCAATGTCTTGCCAAAGGACATTAGTGCCGCGGCGGGACTTGAACCACGACCACGACACCTCTGTCAAGTGCAATAGATTTAATACAACATGGACTATATGAGGAATGAAAGAAATACATACATGTATACAAGTTTTGATGTGATAACACATAAAAGCTGATAACTAGCTCATTTGTAACATTGGGGTCCTTTTGTACGGCTGCAAATTTTGTTTTGTCTTTCCCAATTTAGTTGTGTAAGAATGCTATTTGAAAATAAATAGCACAGGTTTCTAAACGGCAAAGTTTAACCCCTTTAAAATATGTTTTAGTTGCTGTGTGAATTTTGATATATAAACAGGAATACATCTGTCAGTGACTTTTAGTTTACCACACATACCCTGTAGATCAACACTTTGCATGAAGTTTTAGGGAGCTTGCATCAAATTGAAAACACATGCATTATGGCTCCATCATACATTGTATGACACAGGGTGGATGTTTTGTCTAATGGAGAAAAAAACATCACCGAAAGGTCTTGCAAATCAATGATTTTGTATCAGAAATATGAAACAATTAAAAAAAGTATTGCATTGTTAAAGATTTTCGTATATGAGCAGTTTTCGGATTGAAATGTATTAGATAATTAGATAGTACAATGTATACACTAAAAAGTTCTTTGCAGCTTCCATAACACCAAAACTCAACACTTCTAATCACCATCTAAATGTCAGTGGGTAATATTATCCCAGTGACTTCAAACTATAGAGGTCATTGATATGACTTGTTACACCTTGCGTTCACAGGGCACATGTTAATCTAGAGATGCCGTGGTCGTGTGGTTTGAGCACTTGATTGGAAATGTAAGGGTCGTGGGTTCGATCCCTGGCACGGCACGAGTGTCGTTGGCAAGACATAAATTTACATTCGCTGCTCCACACCCAGTGGAGAAATAGGGACCTGGTAGGGTAACGAAAGCCTTTGTGTTATTAATTGCCATATGCCCTCACAGCGACTATATAGAAAGAATACTCCCCAAGAAGTGGAGATGGTGCACACTTTTTTTTCTATATAGTCGCTTCTGCAATTTGATGTCAGACTGGACTCGGTCCTTTAAACCATTTTCATTGAACATCATCCAAAAAACTATTTCTGGCTTGGAGCCAGGCTAAAGTCCCACTAGGTCTATTCCATTTGGCAAACTTCATTCATTTGAGGGGCATTGCATATGTACTCATTTTTGTTTGCGATAAAGACATACTGCCATTTGGTAACAAATGTTCATTGTACAACGTCTCAGAGTTAAGTAAAGTATTAGCTTGGAAACATGTACCGGTATGCGTCACCTGTTTGGGGCCAGAAGGGTTTTAACTCATATACTTGAATGCCCTTTTAGCTGTGAACAGACATTATCCAACAACTCTAAAGTTTGTGAAGCCCATGAGAAGTTTGAATAAAGGCCCCCATATTTTATCAACATTTCTTTGAGGTTGTATGTGCATCTAGTTGGAAAAAACAAGATATAAATCTAACCTCTGTGAAGTTTTGTTCTAAAAAAAACCTAGGAATTTTAAAGGCCTCAATACTCAACTCTAATACATTGTATGTCGTTTTCTGTATAAATTTGAAAATGAAGAAGTGCATACATACATGTAGATTTACACTGTGCAGGGCCAAGGGGGTTTGATCCATGAAGGGGGGGGGGGGGGATCTCTGAAAGTCAGAATAGGACTTCCATGGAGAAGAGGGGGGGGGGGGGGTGTCGGTTGGTGTCATAACACATGTATGACGTACTGTACATTTAAATACTCTTGTGTATTGAAATGATTAATGCACTAAAGGTAACAGATTATTATCACATCGAGTATCTAATTAAAGTGTGGATAATCTTATCGATGCTGTTCAGCTGTTCATGATTGCGTGTAGAATCTTTAGCCATATGAACACACTCATCTAGACCAGGATACATGTATCAGTTTCACTACCAGTAGTGTTTCCAATATCAGCATGATTACTTGTACACCTTTAGATGACCTTCAACTACTAATATGTCGGACTAGTATATACCTCTGTCATCTATCCAGAGCTGGAATATTATTCTGGCTGTCAACGTATGATTTGCTGAAATAAACTTTTAACAACTAAATTTGTCATACCCTCACCAAGTTTTGTAATTTTTAAAGTACTGTACATGAAAAGTTGATTTGTCCTGATTCATGTTTCTTGAGAATGCAACATGTTAAAGCTTCTATCTAAAGATATTCAACAAAGGCTCTATTTCAAACAGCCCACCTTTCAATTAATTCCCTATAGTTCTTGAGTGCAGTAATGACTGCTGCGCTAAAGCTGGGCTACTAGTAATGGAGTGCCAGGAGTGGCATTGTGCTAGACGTGAGCTATACGTGTATAGAAGACTCCACTATAAATTGTTATTAAGTATTATCATAGCCTATGAGTGACCTTGAGTTAAATGTGTTTTATTTGCACAATATGATTGCATTACCATACATAACCTGTCTAGATTTATTTTAATGTTATTGGTCGGCTAATTTTGAAGGGTTAAAAATAGAATGACCTTATGAACACATACTACATGTTTCCAATATAAACACAAATCAGTTTTCAAGTGACCTTGGGCTTTGTGTGTCGTATTTGAACAAAATGATTGCATTGTCACGACAGTCACGACCTGTTAGAATTTATTTTGATGCTAATTTCTATTGTAGAGAATCGCTGTAATTGTCAATATTTATTTTACTCTGGGATTATATTCAGTCTGCATATTATTGAACAATG
This sequence comes from Strongylocentrotus droebachiensis, assembly GCA_035222895.1. NCBI lineage: Eukaryota > Metazoa > Echinodermata > Echinoidea > Camarodonta > Strongylocentrotidae > Strongylocentrotus > Strongylocentrotus droebachiensis. Next base: position 432,512 of record JAVYIG010000126.1, on the reverse strand, counting down.
TCAATGTATGCAGTGACTTGCACTTGTAAGGGAGGGATTTCTATTTCCAGTATTTCTTTTCATAACTTTTACGTTTACAATGCACACTATTTTTTCTTGTTAGCAGTTTCTTTAGTGAACCGTTAAAGCAGAATATTTGTGATGAAAAATGACATGCTCATATGATAATGTGTATGCACAAATATATGTTTAACGAGTCAATGCACTAATCCATATTCAGCATTTCCAGGGGGGGGGGGAGGATCATTCCTTGATAAGTGGTGAGCAATGAGGCCAAAGAAGAGACGGTGTTTTGATGACAAATCAATATTCATGGTCAAATCAAAGGTGTTTCCAGCTTGGACAAACCTTATAGGAAGATAGCCAATTACTAGATGGCTCTCTTTTGGATCATTCCCAAGACAGATATCAAGAAGGGAGCTTGATTAATAAAGATAATTGTAAAAAAGATAAATGACTGTGTTACCGTGGTAATTACATGAACATATTATCATGAAACCTGTATATAAAGACCGCTCAAGGGAGACGAGAAAAGTGGTGTAAGTTTGAAGGCAGTTGGCCTTTTTGTACAAGTTTCTTTAGTACACGTTTCGATGAGGAACCATTTTCAAGGGAAACAAAATATGGTCTTTATATACAGGTGGTAGCTCAAGTAGGTTTGACTGTATTTTTAATTTGTAAGAATCGACCTACGTAATCTTAGCATACCGAGAAAAACTGGGATAACAGTTCAAGTTAATAAAATGTCTCTTCAGCGTAGAAAGCATAGGGGAAACCACTCTCATGTCAAAACAGTTGGAAATCTTTCAAAGTCTTGGTATGTGGTAGGCATGTTACTTCAATGGATTTTTTTTTCTTCATGCTGAAATTTCTCACCCCCACTCTGAATTTATTTGAATAAAAACCTCCTGTTTGTTATTATCTGACCCCTGACCCCTACTGTTTCTTCATGAGAGCCAAAATACATTACCTCATATTACTTTTCACAGAATTTGTGCCAAAAGGGCATTAAGGTATATGATTGTACACAGTTTATGCCCTTTTTGCTCTCAGCAGATGTTATTCTTGAAGAATGTTTCTTCTGTACTTTTACACCACAACGATCTATTTTTGAAGAAGCATAAACTTTTGAAGAATGTCAGTAAAAGCTATTCATGTGGTTCTTCTCAGCTGAAATCCTCACACCCACCTCCTACATTCCTGAGGTTTTACTCCTCTCTACATGTCTGTCTCTCTCCCTGTGTCTGTCTCTCTCACTGTGTCTGTCTCTCTCTCTCCCCTCTCCCCATCTTTTGCTCTCCCCTCATTCTCTCTGTTTCACTCCCTCCCCTCTCCCCATCTCCCTCTCTCTCTTCCTCTTCCTCTTTCTCTTTCTCTTTCTCCCTCCCCCTCTTCCATTGTTCTCTCCTTGTTCCCCCTCCCCTCTCCCATTTTTTGCTTCCCCCCCTCTCTCTCTCTCTCTCTCTCTCTCTCTCTCTCTCTCCTTAACTCATTTCTCTGTCCCTGTGTATCCTGGTACTTTAATTGTATGCAGAATTAGAAGACCTTTTGAAACATTTTGTGAAGAAGATGATGATCAATTTTTGTCCATGGGAAGGGTTGGCCATTTCTTCCTGTCCCATTCAACCACATGGAATGTTTTAATGAGGTAGTCAAACAGTGGGAGTATCAATATTTGTAGTATAAATCTGATAATGAGTGTCTACAATGTACGGTAGGCTCGCAGTAGACCCACAAAGATGGGACCTGCAGATATAAAAGCAATACAAAAGCAAAACGGTTAATTGCCTCTCTAAGCTACAGTGGAATCCATTCCAAAAGTAATGGATGAATAAACTCTTTGGAGTTGATTTCACTTTTTTGTATTAATTTGCATTTCTACTGCAAAGAAAGTGATAGTATTCAGAGAGTACATATACTGTTTGTATTACAGCACATCAACTTGCATTGAAACAAATACTGTTGGAATTCAAAATTGATTCTGACTTCTTGATCTTTTCACACACACACACACACACACACACATACAAAAATCATGATTTCTGAAGATATTTTGATCAGGGAAAGTGTAAATTGAATCATTGTTTCTAACTTGTAAATGTGCAGCACCTCCTTATTTTCAAACAAAGCCATAATACCAAGGAATATTGTTTGTGTATAAAACATTGCATTTTAACTTGAAATAAACTAAAGCCTATTCTGATTGAAACCAGGCGTGTTATGTACAAGTATATTGAGAGCTGGAATGGTAGATGCGTAATTATGTATATACCACGATAGGAAAATGATCCAGCACTCCTTTGGGATGGCAGAGAGTATTGTGTTTATATATTGGCTAGGCTAGATGATGGATTGGGGTATATTTGGTCATCCATTGTAATTGAAGGGTAGGATAGAATGAATGCTTGGAGATGGGAAGCTAAGGGGGGTTAGAGGGCGAGGCTGGTGGCTTGTCACCTCCTTTTTACTTGTATCTATATTAGATGTAAAGAGAGAGAGAGATAGAGGATGAGAGTGAGATACAGAGAAAGGATAGGAGAGAGAGAGAGGGGAAAGGAGAGAGAGAGAGAGGGAGGAGAGGTAGAGAAAGACAGGATATATGATAGAGAGAGAGAAAGAGACAGATAGATGGTGGATGTGCTATTTTTTCATATTAGAAAATAAAAGATAGGTCGGGTCTGTGGGCTTCAGTTTATTGTAATTAAGCAATAGTATACAAATATACACTGTCTTGAGAGGTTCTGGTTAAAACTATGCGCAAGAGGTGACTCCAATAGTCCTATTTGTTGAGGGGCGCAGCAAATGGTACTTTTGGAGTCACCGAGGCCGATAGTTTTAACCAGTACCTCGAAATAGAAGGCATGGTATATTTGTTTTATATCTTGCATCAAAAAGGTATTTTATAAAAATATTAAAAATAACATTTTTGGGAGAAAAAAAATTTAGAACAAAAAAAGTCAATTTTTATCTTGAAAGATTTAAAATATTTTGTTTTCATTAAATAAAGATTTGAAAAAAAAAAAAAATCAATTCAACCAAAAAAATGCACATTTTTTTTCAACTCCCAAATAGTACACCCAAAAAGTACTCTCATATAGTACTTTCTAAAAATAGTTCAAATATTTCTGATCATGTGACAAGCTCTCAACCAATCAAAAGCCAACAAATTTTTGATGCAGGATATAATACACAATGATGAGGAAGGGGAGGGGGAAGGGGGGTTGTGGTCCCCTTGGTTGTATCTACATGAGATGTAGACATGGGGAGATGGAAGGGGACCATAGAATATGAGAATGTGAAGTCCTACTAGATGATTGATTTGTTGGCTATTATGGGCACCCATCATAATTGAGAATATTGTTTATGAAAGGTTGGAAGGATAAAGTAGTGGGATGGTGATAACATTTCATTTTTATATATGTATGAATCCATGAGGCCACAAAATGGTGGTGGACAATATTGGATAGTTGTATGTTCCATATTGGCTGTGGTTCATAGAATTGTATTTGAGCATCCATCATTATTGTGAAGTAGTAATAACAAAAGGTTGACAGGAAGTGGCAGTGGGGTTTTTACGGATGGAGGGGGGGGGGGGGTGGTAGTAAAATATCTATATGAGATGTAGACATGGGGAGCTATAAGGGAAGGGGAAAGCGAGTCATTGTTAGATGCTGGCTTTGCTAGGGGACTTATTGATGAACATCTAAAAGAAGTGAGAAATAGTGTGACATGATAGATTTAGAGGGGGAGGGGGGGGGGGGGTCATCCCCTGGTCTTATCTACATGGATAGATAGGAGGGGGGGGGAGAACAATCCTTCATTACATGCTCACAGCTGTGCAATATGATTGATTGATTAGCTATCAATGTATGTGTGGTCATATTGTATTTGAGATATGATGGGAGTGATAGCTAAAGGTGGGGGAGGGGGTAGGGGTTCCATGGATCTATCTTTATGAGATATAGACATGGTGGGGAGTGGAAAGAATGTGTTATTCCTAGATAGTCCTATCGATGCTGCACATGTTCACTATGTGTTTACACTTCTTCTCACACCACTTGTGTTATATCTTCAAATTGTAACATATCAGTATCAGATATTTACACAACCTTTTGCAATCTTTTAAAAAATGCAAGCCTTGAGGAAGGAAGGCAATTTCTCAAGTCGGCAATAGATATTTTTTTGTTATGAAAAGTATGGAGTTTTGTTGTTAAGAAGAGGCACATCTTCATTTTCAGGTTTGATATACTTTTCTTTATGCTACATGTACTTCAAATCATTGTAAACTCTATGCATTCGTGGAATATGTTCTGCTAAGTTATGGTTGATTGAAGTCTGGGAATTGTGATAAAATGTATTAAAGACTAATGAAATAAAGTTCACCAGTGGAATGATTCACCAAATCTACACATTTTCCTGGAATCTGGTAGTGTTGCCTCCTATTGACCCCCCCCCCCCCCCCCTCTCTCTCTCTCTCTCCTTCTCTTTCTCTCTCCCTCTCTCACTCTCTCTCTCTCACCCTCTCTCACCCAAATTTAACCTCAATGCCAGTATGGGCTTGAATGATAAAGAAGAATGAGGATGTACCGGTTAGGTAGGTATAGTTCTAAAAATTACCCCAAAAGTAAATAGCAGAATGAATGAGAATTGGCATGTGCGGGGGAGGTTCCATGTATTGTTGTGAGTCAACTTATACATACTACTGTGAGCAAAGGCACCACATTAATCTCGGATTACTTGCCTAACAGGAGTATGTGCATAAAGTTGCTGGTATTTTGGAAATAGTGATTTCAGAAGTTATTTTCCCCAACAAACTTTTCACTCTGTGATTGATACCTCAGAGAACTTGCAATTCTATTTGTGTTACGTTGATTGATGAGGCTGTCCTTATGTAAGTATCTATTCACTTTGCAATGCAGCATTCTGTTAATAATTTACCAGAGGATATAAAGGAGAGTGCACTGGTGGAATGACTCATCAAACTTCTTTTTAGGATCAACCTGAAATCAATCCTAAACCTTATCAATGTTTTTTAGTTGATGATACATGTACATCATACCATTTAAGATTTATGGCACTCATTGTTAAAGGGAGTGTAGCCTGATGAGACTACAATTGCATATAATATGACTATGGACAACGCAACCGCAGCAATCACGTACGTGCAACATACGCGAAACTGAAGCGTGAGGAGAACTTCGGTCTGTTTCACGACAGTGACCATGTAGACATTAAGTCGCTGACTACCGTTAATCAAGTCCATTCGTTTACGTGCAGTTGTCCAAAAGAAGACGTACCGATGGCGTTAACCAATATTTGCCAAGCTACACTTCCTTTAAAGAATTCCTTCAGTATTTTCTTTGGTTTACGTGATGGTGAGTGACGAAAATACGAGAATCCCATGGTGTTGATGGTGAACTGATCAAGGGTCAGCATTCCAGTCCTCACCTCTCAAGTTTGAAAGTTTTAACATGATGGGTACTCTCGGTATTTCTGATGATGAAGAAGGCCATGTTATGAGATGATGTTGAAATGAACAAGAGTTGGCATTCCTGTGACCACTACTCCCTTGTAAAATTGAGCGAAATCTCTCATGTTTTAGAGCTTTAACATGATGGGCAGTCATGGTATCCCCCCCCCCCCTCCCTAGATTTCTGATGATGAAGACTTGATAGAAGAATGCCATGAGATAATGTTGAAATGAACAAGAGTTGGCATTTCTGTGACCACTACCGTACTCCCTTGTAAAATCGACTAAAGTCTTTGTGCAGTGTACATCATTTCCTAGACCTTAAAGCCCCACTGCACTACTTATAGCTACTTGCGCCCTCTATATAGCAGTCAATGCCTATAAATCGGTGACTGTTGGTCCCCATGGTCCCCTCTTTGTTATGTTAATTGAGAGCTGATTTGATGAGATAAATACCTGTCAGTGACCATGCAGGTAGGTCTAATCCCTCCTGGCCAAACTAGTGCAGACAGGCTTTAAGTGAGTCTGCTGAGAGCGAGTAGGGCATTAAGTTACAAGTATGGATTTGACAGAGTTTTACATCCTTTTGTCTCATGGCAGATGGTATCGTGTGTCCAGAGCCAGAAGAGCTTTACTCTGTATCAAAGTTCATTTATGTGAGTTACACCCTTCTGGCTCCAAACAGACGATACAATCTTTGCTCTGTATGGTCGAGGATGATAAAGTTTGTAGGGGAATGCCATGGAGATGATATTGAAATGTGTCAAGAGACAGCATTCCATTGGTCATATCTCATGTAAAATATAATTTCTAAGTATTTTGATGTGCCGCATGACAGTCTACACTAGGATTTTTTTTGGATAAAGAATAAATGATGAAGTCAGTAAGAAAATTGCTCGGAAGTTGGATGTTGAAATGAAAGAGTCGGCATTATAGTGGGTGGTTGGGATGTCATTTGACTCATCCCAAGAGCACCGGGACCAACATCATATCGATTACTCATCCTACAAGAATGTGGAGCTCATGAAAAAAAAGTGAATACAATAGGCCTGTCCTCATCAGCTTGAGATTGCCAAATAACCCGCTTTTTAAACTATCCCGATCACAAAATTCGTCCTTGTTTTCACGAAGTGACGGTAGTGAGGAAAATCGTAACGCAAAGTGAATGCAATTTTTTTTCACTACCGTCACTTCGTGAAAACAGCGACGAATTATCCAGCTAATTTGCGTCTTCATCAGCCCGCAGTTGCAATTAGCGGGATATTTGGTCAAGATAAGGCCATTTAAAAAAATATACATGTTTAGCGTCCCCGCCCGCTTCCTTTTTGGGGGCCGCCTCCTATTTATTTTTATTTTTTTATTTTTATTTTTTTTGAAATTTTTTTTTTTTTGAAAGAAAAAAAAACATGAAAAACACTGCTAAAATGGCTCTATTTCTGATTTAAAAAAAAAAAATTGTCGGCGGCCATCTTGAAAAAAAATAGCCCCAACTGTCAGGGAAAATGTACCGAGCGGCCATTTTGAGCGGCCATTTTGAAATAAAAAATAAAAAGGGCCTCCTCCTTCCTATTTTTCGAAAAAACAGGACGCTAAACATGTTTTTTTTTTTATTTGGCCTAATCATCCAAAGATATCTTGGGCTTGTTTGCAAAATATCTCGAGCTAATTTACGAGCTCGAGTTTCAAAGTTTCAAGGTCTAGTCTCGAGCTGATGTGGACGCGATTTGTAACTTCGGGCTTATTTCCCAAATCAGAAATAACGGGCTATTTGGCAATCTCAAGCTGATGAGGACATACCTAATGGGTGGTTGGGATGTCATTTGACTCGCCTCCCAGAGCACTGGGACCAACATCATATTGATTACTCATCGCTACAAGAATGTGGAGCTCAACAAAAAAGTGAATACCTTGAGTCATTCTATTCCCATTCTTTCTAGACATCATAAATCTGCCACGGTCTAATTCTCTCCCAGCATCTTTCTTCCATGCAGCCTCCTTGTATGGGTCTGAGAGTGACGGAGAATGCATCATTGATTAATGTGGGAGATGGGGGTTGAGAAGATGTCCGTACTTGAAAATATTTTTCCATATTTGGTGGATTTTCTGTAGAACCTGGCATCCCTTGCTATCAGATTTTAAATGCGAGGCCTCAATTGATAAATAAATCTGGGTTTATGTTGTGCTTGATACCAAATAATGTCTGTAAGCTTTATGCAACTGTTATTATCCTAGTCATCAGATTAGTTCATGCATAATGTCTTTTCAGAGCTAGAAGGGCGTTAACTCTCTAGTTCACACCCTATCTTTGGAACCAAAGGGATGATACATTGTGTACACCATCTCCACTCCATGGGGAGTATTCCTACCATTGTGTTCCCCATGAGGGGATATTGCAATTTATGTTGGTTGTCATCATCCTACCAGAATATCATTTCCTGCTTGGTATGGAGTGGCAAGTTTGTTTGTTTGTTTGTTTTACCTGACTGCTAAGAAAGCAAGTGTATGCTTGTAATTAAGCGACCAGGGGATCAACAGCTTTTTAAAGTCCTCTCCGAAGGACTTGGTAATGAGAATTAATGCCTTACCAAAGGTCACTAGCGCATCGACTTGGTTTCAAACCCGGGACCTTCCGGTTACGAGACCACTGCTCTACCACTGAGCTGTCGCGCCTCCTACAAGTGTAGATTGATGTCTTGCCAAAGGAACTTGGTGCCATGTCGGGGCTTGAACCTATGGCCTTCCATCTCCAGTCAAATGTTCAAACCACTTTGTCTGCTGAAAGGCCAGAAAGACGTACTCATATCCTGTAACATAAAACTGTTTGGAACTACAAGGTCATTATAACTCTGTATAAAATGTTACAAGTTAATGCCCTTCTGGCTCCAAACAGATGATATCCTTGTGTATCAATTATTGAATATGTTATTACAATGACATATTAAGGATATATTGACTGCTTTGAGAGGCATAGTGGTTTCTATAGGGTCAAGGGAAACTCACAACCTGCTATGACCCCAAGGCGCTTGCGCCGCGGGGTCATAGCAGGTTGTGAGTTTCCCGAGACCCTATAGAAACAACTATGCCTCGAATATTAAAAGCAGTCAATATATATTTTATATACCGAAAAAAAGGAAAATGTTGACTCACCCATTTAGGTTTCCATCTCTTTGAAGTCATGAATATTAACACCAACAATAACTTGTGTACAGTATGAAATCCAACAAGCTGTGCTCCAGTAGAACAGGGAATACCAAACACGTTTACACGAACAGTAACTTTTGTACAGGATGATATCACCAACAAGCTGTGCTCCAGTAGAACAGTAGAACATGAACAGTAACTTTATAAATTCACAAATTCGCAACATATTTAAAAATTGGAAACAAAAAACCCCAGTATTTTGCGATCGAGACTAGTACACAAAATGGCGATCGGTTGTCTGCGCTGCGTGGATTGGTAGATTCGTCGCCTGAATGCAGCGACCAAAATCGAATTGCACCCAAACACCGTTAACGGTATTGCGCATCGGTCATCGCACAAAAGAAACTTATACGGTAACACGTAAACCAAAATGGGGATCGCAGCAAAATGACGTCACGTTTCACAGCCATGGAAAAAGTGCTATGAAAAATGGATATAAACCGGTAGAGCCGGGAAAAATGACTATGAATTTCAATTAGCGGGCATGGTTAAGAACATGACTGCATTTTCAACCAATCAGAAGACAGGATTAGTAAAGAATCTTAAAATGAGGTATATAATGCTTGATATAAACATGTTCAGAAGGCAATACAATACAATATTGTAATTGTCCTTCAATTGATTCCTTGAAATTATTTCTGATCCTTTCTAATAAGGAACCTCTAATATGGTCAAGTCAAAGTATACAGCACTTGCAAATTCATCATGCATTTTTAATATCATATTCAATCTAGAATACACTGAAGTTCTACAAAATGGATATAATCTGCCAATACTCTCTTCATAAAATTAATTATATACCTACATACATACTCTAGATACTCAATGTGTATTAATTATAGATATTCCAGTAATAGATATGAAACTAAGCTCTCACTTATTGTATTCCTCGTGATTTATGAGACTGAATATTACTTTCATTTATCACACTTTTTGGTTAGCCTAAACAAAAGTAGTTGATACGTGAAGTACTTGAATATATTTTTAAAAAATACTCAATAATCATGTAAATAATGACTTGAAGAGAGGAAATGAATTTATATTTCTCTTTTGGGAAGCGATTAATATTGTCAATTACAACCCACACGGATGTTAATCATCATTTCTATATGAAACTATCCAAGCATTAATTCACTGAATGGATAACATTTCTGGACATTTGAATTATTGTATTTGACATTTTCTTCTTTAAAAAAAAGACAACAACATGAAATTGACAAGGGTATGAATAATTTAGTCGTCAACTGTTTGTGCACATGGATACCCTTCTCCAGTTACAGGATACAGACATCGCAAGTATTTCTATACTTTCCCCCATAGGATAAGGGTTGTTATGGGTAATAAAAAGATCAGCTTGACATAGATAAACTTCCTGAATCCATCAAAATTAAGCACATTGCTTGAAATGAAATATGTCTGCGTTACTTCCTCACCCAAAAAAACTTCCTCTTTGACTATTTGTATGTTTAACTTAACGGTTTAGACATTTGTCGAAGTATCATCTTCAGTATCGTTTGTTGATTACTGTGTAACTTATTTAGTAGAAACCAAATTTATTAATTACATGTATGCATACATACATATGTACATGTTGAAATGCATGAACATTGTCATCGCTTGTATACATAATCAGTTACTAGTAGCCGAACGAAGATTGGAGGGGGGGGGAATAGAAGGCATTTGTCCCATTCTCCCCCCCCCCCCCCCAACATAAAAGGAAGTCTGCCAGAGTGCCAGTACTTATGTAACCCCCTCCCCCACATGAAAACTTGAAAGAAAATGTTTTGGGTTGCTTGTCATAGACTTAGTATTTAGTTGTTTTTTTCCCCCAAAAAATTATAATTATTATAATTTTTGTTCAGGGGAGGGGGGGGGGTAGATTATGGACACATACTTGTTACCCCCTCCCTCAGTCCTTTTTTTTCTGCAAGGCCTCTCGTTTAAATGTTATATAGTGAACATTGGGAAAGAATGATTGAAATCTCTCAGACTTCCTCAATAGCCTATCAAATCTTAGTCTCCAAGCACAGACTTCAATTTGACACTTTCCCACAAATCATACATCCTTGAGTGGAGCAGAGTCTAGATATGTCAGTCTCTGGCTATCTCAGGAGTTGCCTATTAAAGTACAGGGGCTGTTGTAGTCTCATAGTGCAGATACCGTTCAACTGACAAGGGTTTTGCGCCTTCAGACTAATCTAATCCCCCACTGCAGCTTTAAATGTGATATGAATAGCTGAAGATCATCCACTGATGTAATGACACACTGATCTTGTTGCAGCCATAGACAAGTCAAGTAAACAAATCTGCTCCGTTGAGTAGGTTAACATCTTGCAATCTGTACCTTTACGCATCCAACCGTAACTGATGAGGGGGACAGAAGCAGATGCGCTGCTGGTGAAAATTGCATTTTGTAGCTCACATACAATGAGTGTTGCTCACAAAATAAGTGTCTCATCAAATAATTACAACTTCAAAGTAATATCTTAAATCCCACCTTCTCTATCTCTATCTGTCTATCTATCTGTCTGTCTGCCTATCTGTCTATCTCTGCCCCCTCTCTCTCTCTCTCTCTTTCTCTCTATCTATCTTTCTCTCTATCTATCTATCTCTCTATCTATCTATCCCCCCTTCTCTCTTCACCCCCTCTCATTTGCTTTCTTATTTTCTCCCATATGTATCCATCATTCTCTTTACATACTTTTTTGTTCATCCTTTCTCATCACAGTCTATCCATCTCTCTTTTAACTTCCTATATATATTCCCCCCTTTCCTCTTTGTATTTTATGCATAATATTCATATAGTCTTTTTCAGAGCCAGAAGGGCACTAAATCTGTATTTAAGTACCGTACATGATTTAAATCCCTACTTGCTCCAAACCGACGATATTCTGATTTTCTTATATTTCTTTGTTCATTTCATAAAATTTATGTTAGCTTGATCAATTCATTTGATCCAATTTGATGTTTAAGGATTATGACTTAGAATTAATTTGTAAAGAATCTTGTTTAAATGTAAACCTTTTCGATACAATGTTATTTCAATTAAAAAAACAATATTTTAATTTTCTTATTTTATTTTGTTCATTTCATAAAATTTGTGTTAGCTGATCAATTCATTTGATTTGATTTTTAAGGATTATGACTTTTTGTTCATACACCCCAGCCAGCGAAATTACCTCAGGTTTGGTATTCAGTGGGTTAACTGAATGTTTTAGTGTATCTAACATGGATGTGGCTAAGATCTTAAGTTGATAGCTACATGTAGCTGCCAAACTTGAGTTGGTAGCACTAGATACAGGAAGGATGCAGGAAGGGAAACTTGTCAATAACAAGGTCCTTGTATGAAACACCACTCCCTCATTTGCTTGAATCTAATAAAGGAATAGTTAACCGATTAAGGCGCTGCATAGAGGATGTAGTGAAGGTTGATTTTGTTTTATTTCATTTATTTTATATCTTTATTCTTTTTCTTTTTCTTTCTGTGGGGGTGGGGGGGGGGGTGTGGGGTCTCCACTCTTATGATTGCACTTGCAAGTCAGTGAACCTAAGTTTTTACTATTATATTTTCCGCTCTATTTGACTTACTACATGTTATGACATCAACAGTATGATATCCAATTTATATTGGTACTGTAAAACCAAAACTTGCAGCATGAAACTTTCATGGATTGTTCAAAGGGCCATTTTCAATCAAGGCTAGAAATCTTCATAAATTGAAAAGAATAATGTATGTTTTGTCACTTGTGACATTTTTTTTGTGGCAGGGATCTTTTGTCAACCCGAAAGGCTTGCAAATTCATGAATATTTAATGCTTACAAAAGTTTCTGGTTTAATCTCCCTAAAGGCTTGTTCAGATATGCCACATTAAACCACTATAAAAAACTGTCAGAGGTTTTTTTAGGTGTAAATGAATGGCAACGTCACGTAACAAAGGATATTCATGTATTCACTGAGCTCTTTTTTTATAAGAAACAGAAATTTTGAAGCGTATTAATCTTCACGTCATCATTATAAAGAAGAAAAACGCTGTGGTTTTGCCACCTCATATCATATCTGAACGAGCCTTTATGATGAAGACTATGACTTGTTGGAGCGCTGTCAGTGTGGGGTCAGATTTACAATGACTTCTGTTCCAAGATGGAGGGGCGATGAATCAGCCAAGATATAAATATTGACAGAGAAGATTAGATGAGCTAATCAAATTTCCTCCTTGTTGGGATCTTGTCCAGCTCAATCCCTTGTCCGGGCCAAATCACCCTCCATTATACCCTCTGACAGTTCAGATTTAGGCTCTATATGGAAGTGCATGATCGCTAAAGTCAATCGATATAGCTTTTAGAGAGAGAGAGAGAGAGAGAGAGAGAGATTGTGAAGATTAAAGCAACGTACATGGACACATGGGTCTGAAATACTATGATCTATCAAATCACCCCCCAAAATAAGAACAATAATAGACAGCAACAACATCAAAAACATTTTACACTTTGGATTGTTAATAATTCAGTTCCTTGTCCTTCCGCAATCACCCTCCATTATACCCTCTGACAGCTAGTTCAGATTTATGCTCTATATTGGAAAGATCTGAAGCGACTATGTGTACACATGGGCCTGCAATACTGTGATAATTAAAATCATCAAATAAATAAACATTGGTCAATTCATGTCCTTCCACAATTACGCTCCATTGAACCATCTGACAGCTAGTTCAGATTTTATGCTTTATATTGTGAGGATCTAAAGCAGCTATGTGTACACATTGGCCTGAAATATTCACCAAACAAAAATAGGAACAATAATAAACAGCGACAACATCAACAATATTTGACACTTTTGATTGTTAATCATTCAATTCCTTGTCCTTTGACAATCATGCTCCAATTTCAATCTGACAGTTCAGATTTTATGCTTTATATTGTGAAGATCTGAAGCAACTTCATGAGCATGTACACATTGGCCTAAAACTTTTTTTCCTAAGAATATTAAGAACAACCAAGAAATCATTCCAAGGAAGTAAGAAACAAAATAAGAAACATCATTTTGCATTCTATGCATCAAAAACTAATGTATATATGTCAAATTTCACAACCCGACATGTATGATAACAAACGCAGAATATAGTACTGTGCATGAATGAGACATTCTCATTTGAGTAGGAAAGATATCAAGACAAATAGGATATTGAATGATATACCACATTAATGCTGTTCATTGTAAAATGGTGCAAAAACAGGAAAATAACAAAATCATCCAATATTCTGTGTGGTCATTTTTGCATTTTGTGGTTTAAAAACTTGCGTACATATCATAATTGCATCCTGGTACACCCAAGTTGCAACAATAAACACAAACACAGAATGGGACTGAAACATAATTGTCATCGAGCAGGAATTATCCAGACATGGACTGCTGCCGTTTGTTGTAAGATAATCCGAAAACAGGAAAAAGGAAGTCGTCTTATGAAACCTTATGATCAGGGAACCATCAGCCCAAGATACTTCCTCTATGATAGCCACCATGTAATTTATCTTCCTCAAACCTGCTTACATTAGGCCTGCTTTCATCAGCTCGCGGTTGCAATCAGGGGGGTATTCGGTCAAGAAAATACCCCAAGAAATCTTGGTCTTGTTTAAAAAATATCCCGCTATTTAGGAAATAGCAGGCTAATTTGCGCCCATCCAAGCTAGTTTGTGATGAGCAATATGCGTCCTCACCAGACCAATACGGTCTGGTGAGGACGCAATTTTGAGCTTTGGGATAATATCCTGAGTCTGAAAATAGCAGGTTATTTGAGAAACTCCAGCTGATGAAAACAGTCCTATTGTAAGCCATGTTTACACATGATGTGGTACACTCCCCCCAAATTGCAGAGGCAAATTAAAATGACATTACTGTTATCCACTTAGTATTTGTGTATCTCTTAGCACACAGATAATTTAGATGAATCCCCCAAATCGTCTCCTCAACACATATTTGAAGTAGTTGTTATTGTTTTTTTGTTTTTTGTTACTGACATTGTTATTTCTATTCATTACACGTTTTTGATTTATATGTGTTTTTTTTCTTCATGGATGTAAGAGTTTTAAAAAGTTATTCACTCTCTTTTTAATCATCTCCTTCTTCCTTTTATTTCCATCTCTGTCGACAGGTCTGAGCAGGCCACTATCTGGACACCGGAGGTCAGTGAGCAGGCAGATACTGGTATCAATGTTTCACTCAAGGCTAACAAACAGGTAGGTTCTTTCAGTCTGGTCACAGTAGGCCTGTCTTCATCAGCTCGAGTTTGCCAAATAGCCCACTATTAATCCCGAAGTTACAAATCACGCCTTCATCGATCTGCTCAAAACTTGACCTCGAAACTTGAAAATCAAGCTTTGAGAAATATTTTGTTCAGCGTTCGCGCATAGTGCGAGTCTTCAGGCTAGTGAGACCGCACTAGACAACTAGTGAGATATTTTGCAAACTAGCCCAAGATATCTTAGGATGATTATCTTGACCAAATATCCAGCTAACTGCAACTGCGGGCTGATGAAGACGCAAATTAGATGGTTAAACTGCGATCTGGATAGTTAAAATAGCGGGTTATTTGGTAACCTCAGCTGATGAGGACAGGTCTTCAGTCTAGTAACAGTGAAACATAACCTAACCCTATACTCATGAATGTGTTGAATGTACGGCCAAGAGCACCAGCAGGCCTAAGAGATCAGTCCCTACCTTTAAACCTACCCCAACATTCAGCAAGGTTTAATCCAAGGCTAACAAACTAAACAGGTAGGTTCTTTCAGTCTGCTTGGTCACCTACAAGTCCGCTTAGTTCAGTGAAACAGAACCCTAAACCTATACTCATGAACATGTTGCTTGTACAGATCAGTCCCCAACTTCAACCCTACCCTCAACATTCAGGAAAATTTCATCCAAGGCTGCCAAACACAATTATTTTTCTTTGATAGTTCTTCAGAATAGTTCTCTGATCTATGGGATATGACATAGCCCTAACCCAAATATAACCATACCCCTGGTGATTGTAGGATCAGGGAGCCTAAAACCTTTATGAGGGAAATAATCAAAGGTCCCATTTCGTCCAGTGGCAACACTAACACTAGTAAGAGATATAGTGTTAGCCAATCAATTGTTTAAAAAGTGGGGGTATTTCCATTTGATTTTGTTATTTATCAGTTATGTGACACTGAACACTTTCCCTACATCTGAATCAACCCTAACCCTAATGGGTGGTTGTAGGAGGAATTGGATATCATTCCGAACCCATTTTTGCATGAGTGTGTATCTCTCTGTTTCTCTCTCTCTCTCTCTCTCTCTCTTTCTCTCACACACACACACACGCTCTCTCTCTCTCTCTCTCTCCCTCTTTCTCTCACACACACACACACACACACTCTCTCTCTCTCTCTCTCTCTCTCTCTCTCTTTCTCTCACACACACACACACGTGTGTTCTAAAGCACTACACCATTATTCTTCATGTATGTTACTGTCTCTCTCCCCCTCTCCCTTACAGCAATTCCAGCATGCAGGAAGCAGTCACAACGCCAAGCCCCGCCTCTTCCCTGGATCCCAACCCCAGTCAGCTCCTAACGTGGTCCACAAACAGTTCAACTCTCCAGTAGGGATCTACTCCGCCCAGAATGTAGCCGACAGTTACAGAGGACAAACAGAGGGCATGGCACCCGCCCAGAGATAGTAAGGAGTGTTTTGTGGGGGGTTGGGGTGTGGAGTTATTTTTGGAAGTATTAAAGCCCCTCTGCACTAGTTTGGCCAGGAGGGATTTAGACCTCCCTGCATGGTCACTGACGGGTGGACATCTCATCAAATCAGCTCTCAATTAACATGAGAAAAAGGGGACCATGGGGGACCAATGGACACCGATTAGGCATTGTTTGATATATAGAGGTGCAGTGGGGCTTAAATATATTTTGTCACCCCCTGTTTGGTCCACGAATAGTTCAAATCTCCAGTAGAGGAGTGCTCAGCTAAGAATTCGCCTGATGGTTACAGGAGACAGAAGGGTGGCATGGCACCTGGGACAGTGAGAAGGTCCCGATAGAAATACCTTCGAGACTATCAAATCCCCATCCCCCATCCCCCATACAGACCACTCAGACAATTACCCCTAAAGGAAAGTGCCAATCATCTAAACTGTGTGCTTTTCATAGGGCACAGTCATCTATTTGATAGTCTTCTGGATGGGTACTGTCTGAGGTAGCTAATTGTCCCACAGGAGCAATATCACCTAGATGCAATCATGCCACATTAATTGCTATCCAATGACTGCTGTTATCAGTGTCATAGGGTTTGTGGGGGACACTGGATCATTAAGGGAGCACCGGTCTTATACGGTGAATGATGTGCAAATTCACAAGGTTATTGATGGTTTGATGGTTTTTAGTACCCGACTGCTATTAGAAAGCATGTGTATGCGTGTAAGTAAGGAACCAGGGGACCGACAGCTTTAAGTCCTATCCGAGGGTCTAGGTAATGGGGATTAATGCCTTACCAAAGGGCACTAGCGCATCGACTTGGTTTTGAACCCGGGAGCTCCTAGTTATGAGACCACTGAGCCATCATGTCTTTGGGGAGGGGGGTTCAAATCCGGGGCAATAATAATGTGCTCTTGTTTCCCCAGCGGTAGCCTCATCAGTTCAAATACAGCTCTTCCCAAGGCCACTGCAGGGGTGAAAGATGGTCCTGGAAGGTGGTTCTTCCATCTTCCTTTCTCTTTCTCTTCCCCTTTCTCTTTTTTATTTGTTCCTTTCTCCACTTCTCCTTTTTTTTCTTCTTTTACTTGCTATCTTTCCCCTTTCCTTTCCTAGCTTCCTGTTCTTCTCATCTTTTTATATTTCTTTTACTTGCTGCAGGTCATATGTGCCTTCCCTTGCTAAGGCAATATGCCGCTATATAAGAACTATTCTGTGAGTAATATTATTAAGAGGAGGCGCGATAGCTTAGTTGGTAGAGCAATGGTCTCATAATCCGGTGACCCGGGTTCGAAACCAAGTCGATGCGCTAGTGCCCTATGGTAAGGCATTAATCCTCATTTCTAGGTCCCTCGGAGAGGACTTAAAGCCGTCGGCCGTCTGGTTGCTTACTTACAAGCATTAATGCTTTCTTAGCAGTCAGGTAAAAAAATAACCACCTAATAAGAGTATTATTATTTACTTTAATAAAAAAGCTATTTCTCTTTCCTCTTCCACCTTCAGTGATGACGATCAACAAGCCCCTGCTGCCTGGCAGAAACCATCTGCGTATGCTCCAGGGTCCAGCCAAGGCCCTAGGTCTACCAGCTTCAAGATGGTTCAACAACTCGCTGGAGAAGATGATAGAGGTACATACAATTTACCTTTTTTAAAATGATAAAACAAATCTTTTCATTTTCAATGACATTTAATGACATTAATAGACTATGAAAGGAGACGAGTTGGCTCAGTCGGTAAAGCGTCTACCTGTCGGACCAAAGATCTCGGGTTTCGAATCCCATCCAGGTGGATGACTGAAGCCTGGTGCTAACGTGCCCCTCCCCTTGTTTCATAGACGCATGCTATGTTAAGTGGAAAATACTCTGTCCCTCGGATAGGACGTTAAATGGAGGCCCCGTGTACAGGAGAGTCACCACCCTTGCACGTTAAGAACCCACTGCACTATTCGTATAAGAGTAGGGGGAAACCATTGTGTAGTGGTCCACCTGCACACCGTAATCAGGCCGAGTATATACGGCATCTGCAAGAACTTTCAGTATTGAAGGAGGCAGATTATCTTGAAGAAGAAGAAAGTATACAGAAATGATGATACTCATAACAATTAACATCAATAAGAACAACAACCAATGCCTGGTGATTGCCTGAAAGAAATATCAACTTCTGTTTAAGGGCTCTCCTCATTGGTTGTTGTTAAAATAAAATGTTACCCCACCCCCCCAAAAAAAAAAATATATATATATATATTTATATATATAAAAAAAAATATTAAGTCAGCTATTGAACGGGAGAGAGTATCCCAAAAATGAGGAAATTTGTTTGAAATTAATTTGGATTATTAAAACTTTAAGGTAAAGACCAGTATTGGTAACGCCCCAATTTCAAAAAATGAAATGGAAGCTCTCATTACCAATCATGTGAAAGAATATGTTTTGACTAATACATGATGATAAAAAAATTGCCGGGAAACCGCCTACTAATTCATATATTTGGTAAATTTGTTTCTCTCATGGTCGTGCGAGAGATATAGGGTAGTCCCATATACATCTTTCTGTGTATAGTGCTTGTAACTTTACGAAGAATGGGCCAAATTTCTTATCATTTTGATGATTCCAGAACCTTGCAGATGCTAGATGATCAACCTTTTCTGATCGATTCCACAACGTTTCTTTCACAATGCAATCGCATGACCATTACTGGTCTTTACCTTTAACGGTCTGGTAACTGACCATGAGCAGTAAATAATATTTTTATATTTTTCAGGTTACCGGTACTGAAGTGGAACATAAGTTGAAGTGAAGCAAACCTATGAAGCAAAAGTTCTAAATTGTCACATTTTGCATCCATAAAATGTTGTTGTTGTTTTTGTTATCAGAAGCATTAGCACTAGTAGTACTAGTATTATTATTAGTATCATTTTTAAACTTCTCTCACTTTCTTTTTTCCCATTTGTCTCTTTCCATCAGGTTATGGTGGTCAGCAAACCTCTGCCCCAGCCCAAGCCCCCGCCCAGGCCCCTGGATACCGACCAGGTGGAACTCGCTCTGTGAGGGCTCCCGTTGCCAAGCCAACAACTGGGGGCGCCAAACCAGCGAATGCCTTACCAGTCTGCCACAAATGCAACCAGAATATCATGTGAGTTTGTGGATATAGTATCACCTGTCTTTCGAGGCAGTATAACAGAAACTGGGGGGTGTTTCACAAAGATCCTAAGTCGAACTGAACTCTAAGACCCTGTTACAGTGAGAAAAGGGCCAGGGCCGGGCCAGGTCGCGGCCTGGCCAGGCATACTCAGCCCCGCAATTTTGTGGGTTTACAGTGCTAGGCCAGGCCGCGGCCTGGCCCGGAACCTTTCAATATTTTGTCAGAGTGGCGCTCTGCATGTAAACAAACGATTATTTGGGGGGCGCGCCGGGGGTCACAATGCAGATCTGGTCGCGCGTGATTTGCAGTGAATCTTTTCCCCAATTTCCTATACACGGCCAACTTTCACTTCCAGGGTGCGTGCGTTTACAGTGAGAAAATGCCGGGCCAGGCCGCGGCCGAGACTACCTCCAGAGCAGGGCCAAATGCGCGGCCAGTTTGGCCTTGCATTTGGCCTTTTACGCGTTTACAGTGCGAGGCCAGGCAGCGGCCTAGCCCGGCCTTTTGCTCACTGTAACAGGGGTCTTAGTTGGACTTAAAAATTATGGAGAGACATTCTTAGCCTTAAAATAAAATATATTCAAAAGCGAATATTCAAGTATTTCAGACTTTTTTTAAATTCCACATCAAGAACATATGAATGATTTGAATCAACATTATATGCCTTTTAAAATAACTTTTACGAAATATTTTAACTGATATGCTCACAGCTTTCCATAATTTTTAAGTCCAACTTAGAGATAAGTTCAACTTAGGATCTTTGTGAAACACCCCCCCCCCCCTGTTCTGCTCGTGACAATAGGCAAGAGACCTCTCGAAACAGGTTCAACAAGAATGATTTGCTCTTTGGCAGAGGTACTTCACTCTGGCCACTGACGACAGTGAGGCTTGTACTCAATAAATGCTTGCTTAAGCTTAAAAAATTAAACTAACCTGGCATGGATTATTATGGCAAACGATGCCCCACTGTCACAGAAGTCATCAAATAATTACCGACCATTCTTGTGATGAGTCAAACTATCATCGCAGAGGCGATCTCGGGCTACTATCTTTCCCCCGTTGAAGGTGGAAGAAGATAGTATACCCCTCAATATCACAGAGGCGATGAGATGGAATTTTACAGATGCACATCATGCAGACATTATTACATACATCTCGGACTGACCATGCTGTTACCATCAGAAACACATGAATTGGTTTTAAACCTAGGTCAATCAGAGTCGCTGTAGGCGAAGACAGAGAGCTGACCTTACCATGGACATTACTGCTAGACTAACTCAAATCTCCCTTTAAAGGCATCGTTTAACAATGTTAAATCTGAGATGCATGGCCCTACGTGTTATCAGTGTCTTTGATATTGAAGCCCTGAAATAAATTTGGTTCAATATGATCATGAAGTGCCTCAAAAAAGTAAAAATCTGTGAGTGACCGGTTTCACCATAGGGTACTCATTTTCCCCAAAAGACTGTGGTGTTATAAAAACCGTTCGGAAAACAAATTTTTAAATTTCGATTTCCAATCATAAATTTCTTGATAATCAGACAGGCGATCGGCTTGTAAACATCATGTGGTTCCTAATTGACCTAAAGGTTTATAATTAACATTGCAGCATGAGCTAAATCCAGGATTTTGTTTCAGAATCTGAGACAAAGTTACCCAATCTTTAAAAAAAAAAAAATTAACCAATCATGTTTATTTCTATTTCTGTACAGGGGTCCGTTTGTGAAGGTGCGTGGTAACCCTCTCCATGATACCTGCTTCACCTGTGAATCTTGTGCCTCATCTCTACGCAATAAAGGTGAGAATTGGTCACCACTCGAGAGGAACATTACCTCATCAATGTCAGATGGGGTCAACAAACTTTTACTAAAGGCAATTGAGATTTCATATAGAGGAATAGTGATTGGTGTACTTGGTTTTATACTTACACAGAATACGTAATTCTGTATAATATCAGTTGAAACTTTAATGAAGATTAACAGACATGAAATATTCTGACAAAATACTAAAAAGAAAATGGTTTACAGGGTTTGTATTTATTTCTAATGCAGCTCATACAAGAAAGAGAATTTCTATTGGTTCTTTATTATTATGATAGAAATGAAACATATCTCTTATTATTCACAATCCTTTTTTTAGCATCCCCAACTTGTCAAGATGTAGAATATTTTGATTTATTTCCAAATTTAAAACCTATTATAGAAAACTGAATATTATCATAAGATTTCAAAACTAAGTTATCACAACTTACCCTCATTTATACTTTGGTATTCAAGATTGATATTTATGTAATTATACTACAAATAAGAGGAATAAGGGTAAGAAGTTAGAAATGAGATAACTTTTTACTCACCATTTTGTTACCAACTCCACAGATGACGGTCAAGAAGGTAATATGAAGACGATCGTCTAAAATCTATTGCAGAAGCATTATTAATTTAATGACTAACCATTCTTTTTCTCTCATTCAAGGGTATATTCTCGGGATCTTGCTTCAGCTTGCCATTCATTTATGTTTTATACATGATATATTTATATAATATTGACTGGCCTTGAGGGAGATACCACATATATTGCCCAAACTAGACTCACATTGCCCCGAGTCATAGACGAGGGCAATATGGGTCTTGTGAGGGCAATATATGTGGTATCCCCCATAAGTTAAGCCAGTCAATATTGTTATTATTATCCAAATCAGACATCTAGAGCAAATACATAAATCAACCATGATGACAATCTCAAAGAACTGATTTTTTTTTGTCAAACCAGCACTGTGCATCCAGTGCTTGACAAAATTTTCGATAAACTGCAAACAGTATGCCTTTGGTGTGATTATTATGTCACAATAGAGTGCGTGCAAAGTGCGCAGGTTCTCGTGCGTATAATAGATGCGCAATGAAAATGACAAAATACGGCGCGGTCAATATGAGACCATATTTACTGTTTTTTTAAGACATAAAGTCCATAGGCTTTTTCATGAGAGGGTAATATGGTCTTATATTTACTGACTAGCTCTTTTAGGATTACAACTAGTGTAATATGATTTTGTAAAACCACTGCTTAGATGTCTGATACGGGTAATAATATTTAATATGGTGAAAGCATTTATATTCTCAGATAATGATGCAGCTCACACACTCACATATTTATCATAAATGTATTAATTGCTATCTCTTAATGACTAATTTATTCTTTTTATCTAATTGAAGGTTATATTATCTTGATCTTGCTTCCGCTTATACATTTATGATAATCACACATCGTCATCATATTCTATTTAATATGGTGAAAGGGTTTATTTTCTCAGATTATGCTTCAGCTTACTCACTCACATATTGATAATATAATTAAAGAACCATTATTAAATGCTGTTGCTTTTGATTGAATAACAAATTATTCCTTGTCTCTCGTTAATGAGTATACTCTTTGGATCTTGCTTCAGCTTATACATTTATATGTATTACATCGTCATACTTTATTTGATATTTTGACAATTTTGAAAGGATATACTTCTGGTTAATGGTTCAGCTCTCTCACACTCACATATTGATCATAAAATGTATGGAAGCATTAATTGCTATCTCTTTATGACTAATTTATTCTTTTGTCATTTAAGGTTATATTTTCTGACATTTGATTCAGCTTTATGTTTATCACATATCATCATCTTTTACTTGATATGGTGAAAGGGTTTATATTCTCAGATTATGCTTAAACTCACACACTCTCATATGTAACATAAAATTACAGACCCATTATTAATTGCTATCTCTAATTTATTATTTTTCTCTCATTAAAGGCTATATTCTTTGGATCTTGCTTCAGCTCATTATACATTTTAAATTTTATACATCGTGATATCTTATGCAATATGGTGAAAGGGATTATATTCTCAAATTATACTGAAGCTCTATTCACTTGTATATATATCATATAATGAACAAAAGAATGTATTCCTGGAATTCGCTTAAGTTTAATACATGTTGATATTCCATACATCACAACCAATACTTGATTTTTAAGTCAATGAATATAAACACAGAGCAAATGTAATGATGTTTAATCGTTCAATCAGTTTATCAAAGTTGCTTTCCATCTTGCTATACATATGCAGCTTTGGTAATCATAACAACCATCATCACTTTAAAGTTTCAGCTTACATGGGGACAGCACATTAATTAAAGCACTATCAAACTGGATATATTTTAACTCTACCTAAAAAAAATGCTTATAACATTAACCATATTTTATCAGATACCTTTCAATTATTTCTTATTGTCAGTTTTGGTGCACTCACATCTTATCATCATTTCATAAAATAATTAAAATATCGGTATTCATGTAGAGATGTAGATCATATTTATATTTTATATTAATTTCAAAAAAGGAAGGGAAACCTGGGGTAGATATCCAAGTTGTTATAAACACAGAGCATACATGAATTATATCCACTGTAGTGAAACTTGTTTGTGAATTAAATCTTTAAACAAGGCAATAGATATTATAAAAAATAAACAGTAAGCCAGCCCATATATATTATGTTAATGAGCAAGTGAAGGACATTTTTACCAAGTTATTTCTGAATGAATCAATGGTGCATTCCATGATACAAAGATGGAAGAATTAATTTCGCAAGGGGAAACAAAATTGATTCATTCTCTACCTAAAGGTTGAAACCTTATTTTGCTCTCAACTGTCAAACACTCAGATCCGTATTCTACTAATTGAGTTAAACCCGGCTCCTTGTCAAAGATCACGGTTTAACAATTGAAAACTTACACCTCAGAATAATTTAAACCTGCAGATTTCGAACAATGGCTAATTCCCAACATGAGGCTGAGCGTAGCAGAATCCTTTCTATTCTCATTCTAACAAGGCACTCACTTACAAAATATATATTTTCTTTTTTTCCCTTGTTTTTCTACCCAGGATTCTTTGTTATCAACGAGTTGCTGTACTGTGAATCCTGCAAGAATCGCATCCAGCATCAGTAAGTCTTGAACAAAGCCTAAACATCCATCTGTGAGAGAAAGGGGGAGTAGATGGGGGGGGGGGGGGGGGGTGAAGGGCTCTTTTCCCTTTTTTTTTTAAGACTGGGATTTCAGGACGTAATACACTGTAGTATCAGGGATGCGGTACAAGTGGACAGGGTAATTTTATTTTTGCCAAATTTAAGGTGCACATAATATCTGCATTTTTCCTCCAATAGAGTAACAAGACAGTGTCCATTCATGCTAGGACCTATGTTTAAGCTATTGTAGTTAGTTTCTTCCTTCTTCAACCAAACTAGGATGTTTAGCCTTCATACCGGTATTTGCAAAGTAAACATAAGAGGTTTGGTTGTGGTATCTGTGCGTAGGGGGAAAAGCTGCTCGACGATGTGTGAAACATTTATCCAGTGGTACATGTATGTTAATACAGTTGATGCATCTTTCGTTAATCAACATAGGCGCTAATAGATTCTTGTGCAACTTGTCAGAGTACACAAGATTTGGGTGCAGCAGGCCGGAAAACTAAGTAGGTGGAATATGAACAAAGTGAAGTGGTACATGTTGAAGGCAAATTGTTGAAGAGAGGTTGTGCTTGTGTCGGGCCTCTGCTTTGAAGAGGTAATCCAGCATTTAAGCCCCACTGCACTACATATAGCTACTTGCGCCCTCTATATAGCAAACAATGCCTAATCGGTGATCATTGGTCCCCCATGATCCCCTTTTTCGTATGTTAATTGAGAGCTGATTTGATGAGATAACCACCTGTCAGTGACCATGTAGGGAGGTCTAATCCCTCCTGGCACAACTAGTGCAGAGGAGCTTTAACTGAATCGATCAAATATTACTGAAGGATAGAGTATGAATGTTTGAAAGAATGAGGCACTGTTGTTCACATTGTTGGATAATTGCCCCCCTTTCTTCTTTTTTTTGTGCCTAAAATCATTTTTGAAACTATGCAAGAGGAACGGCCTCCACCATTTTGAAGTTCTAGATTTTTTTTCCAAATCATTTTCATTGACTCTCAGACTTTATATCATCAATGTTTTGTGTGCCCTTTAGAAATAAAGGCACATATTATTTAACTGCAGTACAGAATAATAAAAAGGAGACAATATGTACCGGTATGCTATTATTTTGGTAAAAACTTGGGTAAATTTGTTAGGACAGACCTACCGGTATGCTGCTTTTTTTCAAATCCAATGTGAACTTTATTATGGTTCAAGTGATTAAGTGCCTTAAATCACAAATTATTATCAACAATGTGTGTCGATCATGATGTGTGTATTCAAATTTTGAATTTTGAATCAAAGTTATGATGGACTTGTTTGTTTTCATTGCTTCTTTTTCATGACAAAAAAGAAACACAATATTTACTCTGCTTTCAAAATGGTATTCTGCCTGTGCTATAGATGCTACAAAGATGGTTTGGGTTAGTGCAATATGATTTTGCTTGCCCATATGTCAGTTCCAAGTGAATTTCTAGCATCTGGTGCCATTTTTTCGTCTACAACCTGTCTACAGGTTTGACTGTATATGGTATTCAAGTTAAATGCAATTTATAACCCATGGGTTATGATGTAGACATCAGTGAACATTTAAATGCTGCTATCTTGAACTAAAGAGCCATAAACACTGTATTGTGTCTGAATGATTACATGTACACATATGTCTCTTGAATACCCAAAAACACACTCATCACCTTTAGGCCTTTCTTGATCAGCTCAAGTTTCCCAAATAACCCGCTATTTTCAGACTCAGGATAATATCCCGAAGCTCGAAATTGCGTCTTTATCAGACTGATACGCTCATCACAAACTAGCTCGCACAGGCGCAAAATAGCCCGCTTTTTCCCAAATAGCGGGATATTTTGGAAACAAGACCAAAATTTCTCAAGATATTTTGTCGATCAAATATCCCACTAATTGCAACTGAGGGCTGATGAAGAGTGTTCGGGATGGTTAAAATAGCAGGTTATTTGGTCAACTCGAGCCGACGAAGACAGGCCTATTGTTATATATTTTCAACTCAGATTTTATATCCTGAAACCTAATACAACCAGCCTCGCGCACTCACCTACATGTACTACATTCAACAAAAGAAATATTGCTATCTGCACTGCCAAATTTTGATGAATGCCACGCCTTGCCAATTGATATTGCTTGCCTATTGTAAATCATATATATATCACAATGTAGTCGAAAGGATATATCACGCTTGACAATATTGTCGAAGCATGATAGCTTTTTGGGGTTATGATCAATATTAGTTTATGCATTGTAGATATTGTCACATGTCCCAATGGAATCATCCCGTCTACCAATATAACATGTTGGCAACGAATGCTTTATATTAAGATTATTTATATTATTTTGATTGAATTTAACAGTACCATGTAGATGTTTAAAGTAGATACATGAATATTTATTGCATCTTTATGAATGCAACCCTATCTTTATCCAATCCCATACTTTATAGTCTCATTCTTGCCTTGAATATTAATTAGCATATATTGTCTTCCACAAAAATCACATTTATGCATCACACTACTATTTGTGCTGATTGTGCCTTACACTTGTACATGATATAGTATATTTATTAATCATCTATTTGATATTTCTTCTTTATTCATGACCTATTTATATATTATTTATTAAACAGTAATTCATAATTTATTACATACTTATTTATCATTCATTGATTATTATGTACATGGTTAGAATATTATAACATGTATTCTTCAAAACAATAAGTCAAAATTAGTGTGGTCTTTCTGACTTCTAACCCTTGTATAGTCCAAGTAAGTAATTGTATTTTAAAATTATTTATATTTATTATCTCCACCTGATTGTTTAGCTATGTAAGTTTGGTTCAGAAGTAGTATTTATTCTTGACTTTGTGACACTATCTCTTTCTATTCCATGCAGAATAATTTTGTGCTCAAATTTTTTTTTCTTTCTTGCATCTGACAATTTATGTGACATGTTATTTAAATTTCTTTACAGTTTCATGTTTCATGAATTCGTAAAATCTCTTCCTTTTCTTCTTTTATGGTAAAAATGAACGATGGAGTACTATTTTTCTGAATATAGACTTCAAATGTTTTTTTTCATTTAGTGTAGTTATAGTGACCAACAGATAAAGTAGCTTATGGTCCAATATATTCTTTTTATTGTTGATAATTACTTTTTTTTCTTTTTTCAAAGAATGACCACTAAGACCAATTCAGTTCATTTAGTTTTGAAACGGCAGACTGTTTTTAAGTCCTTTGGAAGTTAGAGCTAAAGAATCATGGTTCGAAGACGTAAAAAAATACTGTTTAGAAGACGATAACAGGAATACATAATTAGATCATTGTATATACTAGATTAGAGCCTCATTGTAGTGAGACTTTTCAGCTAGAATTTATGAAAAGGAGAAAAAAAACACAGATAAATTGAAATCGATTTTAAATCAGATTGTGTGAATATTAATTTCTAGTGGTAGAAACTATTAGGTTTGTTGATGAAGCGTGGAGGAGCTATGAAGAATCATTTCTTAAACTTGAGAAAAAGACAACTTCTTGAATGAAATCTGTTGATATTAACTCAATGTGTACGATGTAACATTGGCACTGTAAAAACCTTTGTTCCCTATATAGCCAAATAAAGAGGCGTATTCAATTATTTTCTGTTTATTTCCATTTTATTTTACTATTTGGGGCAATTCTACTTGAATTCTACTTAATATGTACAGCTCTATGAGCTTTTTCTATTCTCTCTCAAAAAGAAGTTTCTTAATTATCATTTATTATTATTTTGTTTGTTTTGTTTTGTATTATTTCCTTTGAGAGCACAATGCTGTTTATCAGAGGAGAACAGTTAATCTTCTTCTACTCTAACCCAGTCGTTATCCAAACAACTTAAATTGTCTTACCTTTTACGCTGATGTGCCTGTGCAAATGAAATATTTGGCACTTCATAAGCTTCATTGTAGTGTAGAAGTCAAAATATTTTAAAATTCTAAAGAAAAATCAGAGAAAGTAGATTTTGTAGACGGAGTAATATCATTTAAAAAAAATTAAAAATCACACATGGCATTGCCCCGAATGCTGGTTTGACGGATGAATTATGATGGTTGTAAGAAGTTGCAAGGAATTGTCTGTCTAGCTCAGTCTGGCATGTGTCATATGATCTGTGTAACTCATTGTTATTGTAATTTGTTGAGACCCTTTGTTTCATTTCCCAATTCCTTTTTGTGCCTGTATAGAATGTGTCCTTTTTGGTAGAAATTGTTTGGGAGCATTTCTTGATGGAGTGTTTCAGATAAATATAGCATTTAGGAGATCATACTGCCTAAGAGATAGTAGAACAATGGCCGTGAGGAAATAAAATGTCCCTTCGCTTAGAGACCCAACTTTTGTGTCAGACTGCAAGGGTTCTTGTTAAAGACACCAATACTCTAATAACTAGTATGTTGGGTTGACCTGAAAGTTAAAAATAAACTTGAGTTCTGGTAAGAAAAAGAAAATTAATTCTCACAGAATCAAACGAAACTTACAGTGAATGTTCAAAATTACAAATAAATGACATGTGCCAAACAATTTTGGAAGAAAATGTGTACTGGCTGAGTAATGAGCATAGAAAGACAAGGAAATCAAGGTAGTACTAGCCCCGACACCATGTGTGTTGTCCCATATATAGCTTTCTGTGTACAGTGCTTGTTACTTTACCAAGACTCGGTCAAATTTATTATGATTTTGATGACTCCAGAACCTTGCAGTGCACACCAATACTTACATGCTACATGATCAACTTTTTCTGATCCTTTCCACACCTTTTCTTTCACAGTGCAATCGCATTACCAGTACTAAAGTTTATCTTTAAACTCTACAACATGTATGTGCAGAATGTGCATGCTGCCCTCTGTGTGTGAGTTTGGGTCCAATGACGATGCTCTCATGGTATAACCTCGTTGATTATTCATCTAGGGTTTCTAGAATGAGTTGTCTTACACAACTCATCAATCAACAGTGTTATCAAGACAACAGATGTAGAGAGCTTTCTACGAAGCGAAAGGAATTTCCCCCCTCTGTTGCCTAGATAGCTTTCTTAAGAAAGCTCTTCCGAGAGAGAAAGCGCTCAAGAGTGACGAGTTCCAATACACTTTTTCATGCCATTTAGATATATACATGTACATGTAGAAGCATTTCAAACTTTTTGCCTCCTTTGTCAGCAAAAGGACTGTCTGGTATAATCATAAAAAGAGAATTCAAATATCTAGCCCTTTTCCTATGTCTTTCATTAATTTTTTAACATATACATTTGATGCATATCTATAGAAACATTATGGGTTCTCTCTTTTGAGTATGATTCACAATAATTTATCCTTAAATGGAACATCACCACACATCGTAGATCCATTCCGTTATATGTCGTAAGGAAATGTGGCCTCTGTAAATTGAGTTGTGTGTGGCTGATCACGGCATGATGTTATTTCTAATTGGTAGCAGTATGATGATTGTGCAATTGTCATTAAAGACATACGATCTAGAATGGAAGTTGAAACCATGATACAAGCTCACATTTTGAAAGATGAGCCTATAATGTATCAGGGACCCCCTTTCGGTCGGTCATTCCCCCAGCACTTAGGGGGCCCCTTATGAGTAGATCAAGCCCTTGTGAGACTCGGTGATGACATTGTGGTGTAGATATATAGGTCACGAGGGAAAAGATGAGGAAAAGCTGATGCCATTGAAATTGAGTTTAATGATGTTGCCCCCTTGGGTGGATTGGTATGCGGATGGTGATTGACGGCTTAAGATGCTCCTTGGGAGCTCAAATTGGCCATTGGATTGATATGGAGGGTGAGGGGGGAGTGATGGAGCGGCGAAAAAGTTGAAAGCAGCGGGATGAAAGCTCAAGACGTTGCCTGCTGCCTGTGTTGTGAACCCTAACATTCTAAAAATGGCTGCCACGGAAAGGGGCTACTGTCTTGTCTGCCGGAATAGGGGTTAATTGGATAGCCAGTTTGTTTTCCCGCGTGTAAAGCTCGTAGCGAGCGTCGTCGTTGGGCGTCGCCGCCTTCATCATCATGTTTCTGCTTCGCCTTGGTTCCTCTACGGCTACAACAAAGTAAATATGGCATGATATTCATTGACTTTGATTACCCTCAAAGCCTGGAGTGTTATGGCATTGGATTTGATTTGTTGATTTGATTTTATCTATCGATATATCTGCCTGCCGTGTTCTACCCCATGTTATATGAACCTACACCTAGTCTTGTATCCAGACACCAGTGTGTTCTTATAAAACTTCCTGTATCAGTTGTATAAAATTCAGGCTGTTTGAATTGCTGTTACCCTTTGATTTATCTTTGCAGAAAGTGTGATTTGTGACTTGATGAATATGATACATTCTACATAATGGAGGATTATCAGATGGTTGATGCACTTTATAACAGAAAATAAGAGGAAATATAGAGGCTACTCTTACATTCAAAGTAGCCTTAGACTTGCCTGATGTAATCATTACCAAATCTCCTTTTTAGACAATTAGTTGTTATAAAACAGATAAAAGGAATTCAGTTACCTATTTTCTGTGTTTAAGATACAGAAACGTGAAGCTTATTACATTTTACACGATCATACGAATACAGCCGCGGTTTTGTCACATTATACCTGAACAAGCCCGGAGGGGAATCCCCTTTGCCTTTACCTTCCAGCAAATTGCGGTAATGCTGTATAAACACTGGTATAATAATTAAACTTGGTGTGAAGTCGGCAATAATTTACATGCCTTCTTTACTTTTGTTATTTCGCATCTTCCTTTTCATCAGATCATGTATGGATTTGTTTAATGCCTGTATTTTGTTGAAAACTTGTTATCTGCCAATTCAGAAATCCTCTTTTCTTTCCTTTTTTTCTTTGAAAATAGTTTGCCTGAAGTGTTTTGTTGGAAGGTTATCTTTGTTGTATTTCAACTTGTTATCCGTGTGTCTAAATCACAAGAATTAATGAATGAATTGAACCTATCATTTGAATTTATCTGCACAATGTGCACATTCTGTCCAAAATTTGTGGTATTTTTTACCTCCTTAGTCCCATTAATATCCAAAAAAGATAGCACTGTGTTTTAAAGCCATATTATCTGTATAGTTGGCGGTATCGAATTTATTCTCTCAACTTGTTTGAAATGTGTACCTTTTGTTTGTCAAAACAACCTATCTACCGTGCTGCATGATAAACAATTTATAATCGCTGAATTAAAACTAGTTTGTCTCCAAAAGCAATTCCATAATCAGAACTTAGAATGATTTTCAAAGTTGTTTTATATGGACCCATATCTTATAGATTTTATGCTTTAAAAATAGTTAAGCAAGCCATGTAGATTTTAAAAGTGACCTACGGTATTCGGCAAGTGTAATATTAGGGAATCGAAATGGGATTCAAACATGTACATGTTAACACTATGGACCTGTACACTCAAACGTGTATGAATATGACTCTGTCCTACTGACCTTTAATTAACTTGTCTCTTTGGAATCAGAAGGGCAGTAACTCATATACTTTAACACATAGTTAATGCCCTTCTGGCTCCAAACAGATTATACGAAGTACTAGATATTAATCATCATTAGTACATCAGATGGCATGTACATGTGTGATGACCTATCTATCAAAGAGTCATTCATACTAGAGAAATGATGACCTATCTATCATACGGTCATTCACACATGAAAGATTTGTCATACGTTGATATGCCACTTAAATAATCTCCCTGTGCTTTATTGTATTTATCATGGAATAGATAAACCAATGGCTTCAAGATTATTTAATAATAATAATAACATATTAAATTTATGAAGTGCATAAACAAGAAATACTTACAAACAAAAAGAGAGAACATTATCTTACAAAGCTTACATTAATTACAAATTTTGCAAAGCCATTGTGTTGCACAAAGCAGTTCTTCTGTCAATGAGTGCCTACTGTTGTGCGCACAATTGCATGTATGGCAAAGGAGCAACCGTGTAGAAAGGTGAAGGAAGCAACCAAAGTGTTGGCTAATCTAAAAAATATAAGTATAGCTACTTACAGTTTTTTTTAAGTTTTATCCTTGTAATAAATCCCTGTAATGTTATCAACCTTGAGGGCAGTAATACATTCCTGAAGCTCCCTGGTGCTCTGATAAGATGACTTTGATATAGCGTCTGATATATAAATGTTCTTTATAGGTTTGCATGGCGAGGTATATGAGTCAGGAAAACTTAACTGGTACACTATTTTGTGTAGTCCTTATTAGGACTGGGGTTTTCCTTTGTGGTATAGAGATGTGTTTATTCTTAAAGGCCAAGTCCACTCCAAAAAATAACTTACTTTCAACAGAAGCAAAAAATCAGACAAACCAATCAAAACAAATTTGAGCAAAATTGGATAACAAATAAGAAAGTTATGAATTTTTGAAAAAGTATGTAAGGTACTGAGTGTGGGTAATTTTACTAATGCCCGAAAAATAATGCTGTGTATTATTTGTTTCATAACATTATGTTTTATTTGTGATATAAAATAATGTTTGATAACATGATTTTACTAATGACCAGTCATTATCCAAATTACGTGTTAGACAAAATAAATGCCTGGTCACGTGTACGCTTTCGACCAATCATTTGATTAGGATCCACGTCATCTTATAATTATGCATACCGTATTGAATGGGTCAACTAAATTTACAGCTGTTGAATCAGTCTGTCCCTTACATATCCTAATGATAGTTTTATTCTCTGCAGTTTTCTTGCTTTGATACAGATATCGGCTGATGTGCAGTACATTGGGATAGTGGGAGAGGGCCAATTAAATTTAAAAAATTCCATTTGGCAATGTATAAACAATCAAATGTAAGCCATGGAGGTATTTGTGGTGTATAAATCAGTTTTAATTGTGCACCAGCGATGTGTAGAAAGCAGTTAAGGCCAGGATTACGTCGTCTGCTCAGAGACAGACAGAAGGGCGATTGAACTCTGTCTGGCTGCAAAGAGACAACATGACTGTCCATAAAGTTCTAGAGGGGATAAATGACTGCTTTATAAAAATATATACAAAATGAGAGAGAGAGAGAGAGAGAGAAATAGAAAGAGAAAGAAAAAAAGAAAGAAAAAAAATGTCAGAAATTCTTACTTCTCATAGATATAGAAACTTTATTATATGAACATTTTCAAAGGATATCATTTGTTTACCTGTAAGAAAGGAGAAAATTATCAACTGGCCCCATATAGCATGATTATTTTCATCATGGAATATGTTTGTGCCAATTATCCAATGTTTAATTGTCAATTTTTCAATTTTTAAAAGATTTTAATGAAAGGAGCTTGTTAAAGTAGATATTCATTGATTTTAAATCTAGCTTTATTTTCATTATTGCAAAGTTGAAACTTTGATTCGACAAGGTTATCAAAATTCAATGCTTGGAAACATTCGAAGTAATAATTATTATAAATTACAAAACGCTTAAATACAGCCCCGGCATAGCACCTGAATAGCTCTCCGAACGCTGCTGAGATGTGTGAGATCACAGCAGGGACATGATTTGCACAAGCAGACGATGTCCCATGACATCTCACACATTTTCAGTGCCTGTGTTTTCATCTTCTATTGAGTTCTTTCTCTTACTTCACTACCGTCAGGCTAAATGTATAATCTATTGCCTCACTCTAAACCCCGCGCATGGTTTTATTTTGATGACAAATGCAGCGATACAAAAATAAAGGAATCTGTCGCTTGTAAACAAAATAAGACGCCATTGTATATTCAGCTGCAGACACCGCGGTATGTTCGGCGTTTTAAGAGGGAACAAATGCCGTCCTTAATATCAATCCGGGGGCTTTTCAATTTGAAAGTCTGGTTTCTTTGATTGTTAATTAACCCCTATCCTGTGTATTCACAAGCAAAAGATTTTAGTTATCAGAATCGGGTCATGTCCCCTTTTGATCGGTTTGACGTGCCAGTACATTTATATACACTAAACTCACTATAATTTGACAAATAATAGCTTTGCAATTATGTTCATTCTTTATGGGATGTCGTCTGCTTGGGCAGTATTGGTCCCTGTTGTGACGTCATTAAAACATCGTTATTTTTCTGGCGAATCTCTCGTATATCCCAGCTGCTATGGAGGTGGTTGTATTTGTATTTTTTATAAATCACCCGATATGTAGCTGACCTCAATCTTGTACGATGGCCATCTGTTAGCTTACCAGTTTCTAGTGATACATTAGTTGACATACATTTGTGATTTTCTTTGAATTTCACCTTTAAGATAAAAATACATTTAATGCATCAGTGAAATTACTTCAAAACTTCCACAATTATTGTTAGGGTTGAAATGTCTTTTGTTATTGATATGCAACTATTTCAAATTATGCACAATAAATGGAAGTATTCCATTATGATAAAGTTACATTTTTGTACATAATTGACAATACTGTATCACAATTGTTTTTTGGTCTGCTTCCCTTGGGAAGTGTCATTTGAAATATTATTAAATGCCATTTTCAACTTATAACTGATAGAGGATTGTTAAATGTCTGCCCTGTTGTACCCTATTATCGCAGAGATGCTAACATACATGTCATATGTAGGAGTATGTCACCCATCCTTACATCTGTCATGTTAATTTTGTCTGTAGGCTACCCCTCCCCCACCCCATAACCCTGAGCATGGAACCTACCAGTACTCGAGGAGGGGTGAGGGGCTGCAGTGCCCCTTCCTTGCATATATATATCTATGTGTTATCCCCATAGTGTGAATTTGATATAGTCCCATGTATTGCAAGTTAAGTTGTTTCATATCATGTACTTAAGTAGATACCTAACTCACCAACTGCATAGGTACTGTATACAAGTAATTTAATTTGAAAAAGTAAGCCTTAGATGGATACTTTTGATTATTAAAATCATGTTGAATAGACTGAAAATATGAAATTGGTATCACGTGGTACCCTTTTCCTCATTATTTTTCTTTAAAGGCAATAACAGAAAGAAACCATTGCATTTGATATTATATAGGATGAAGCATTGAGATATCCAAAGACATCAAAAACTCTAGCTTGGTAACATAAGTCATGTCAGGATATTTTTGATGATTTAAAGCTATGGATTTTAATTTGAAAAGAAAAATCAACATTATTTATAGGAATTTCTTAGCTTTCCTTTAAATCCAGATTGTGAGATACCTTACTCTGCCTCATATCCATTTACAATGATATTGATGGCAAGATAATGATGGCTGAGCTTGCATCTGTCAGCACCCGTCAATGTCCTTAAAGATCAGCCTTGCCCTCCATAAAAAGATATCTTAAATTATTTCATTAATAACTTATTTGCCATAGATCTAGTCATGAATGCTATTGGAGAAAGTTACAAAACTTGCTTCTTGTTTTACAAAAGTTATGATTTCAGTTTGCAGATGTTTGAATTCTTATTAAAAGGATGATTTGTTAAGAATACACATTTTTATTTAGCTGTTGCCAATTTGTATATCCTAAGGTGCAGTGATTTAGGGTATCAAGTCATATTAGGTGTAATTCAGGATAAGCTCGTTGCCAATTTAAGCATGCAATTAATGTAGTGTATTATAACGATTTATCTCATTTTCAAAACAACCAATAGCATGTGTCTGGTATATTTGAAAGGGTCCCTTTTACCGAGTGACATGGACTCAAATTGGCAATAGGGAGGAATGCCAGCGTGTGTGATGGTACACTGATACACCACTGCGATGGCCCCATCGGTATGGCAGCTATGCCGTGGCCTTTTATGCCTGGCCTATGCCATCCACACCACTCTCCTTCTCTCCCAACCCGCCCTCCCCTTCTTTTACCATACACCGGGAATAATTTGCGTATCGTAAGGCTCCGTCGTCTGGCCAAGTCCTGTCTCGGCTGTAATAATCCAGAAATTCTGGCGCTGGATAAACATAGGACCTTGCTCGATATATTGGATAGATTTTTGTTTATACAGCTTGGTAAGGAGCATGTCTTCTTGTTAATTGTTGCTCATTCCGTTCACCAGTTGTTTTCGTGCTTGTTGTATTTTGAGTGAGTCGGTCCACATCTACTACGGATGTCTTTCAACGTGCATCTTGCTGCAGGGAAGTTTGATACCGTTGTTGTCCTAGCCAAACTCTCGTCCGTCGCATGTTCTTCTTATATATATCCATCCCACTCTCTCTCTCTTTCTTTGGAGTCTTACTCATAAGATTGTCATTCATTCTGTGTGACCTTTGACCTCGGAATGCCCCCTGTACCAGAGAGACACTTCAAGGAGTCTTACAGAGACAATGCTCCTCCCCCTATGGCATCATTCGGCCAATGTCATGTGACACTTCTATTCCTGGGTCGTAATGAGAATGTGCATGGTATTTGAGAGATTCATTTTCATGTCATGTGAAATATATTCTTGTATCTGAATTTTGATAACCTGTAGGCTGTTTTATATGAGAGCAGTTACTGCATGCCTCCATAGTTCTTTAATGAACACATTCCATCATGTGTAGAACGTAAACCATTCTGTGCATGACTATGCCATGGGTTGGTCCTGTCATAGTTTAATATTAAAGGTTTGTTTTCTTCAAATGAGGTTTTGCAGGTTCTTGGCCTACTAGTGCAGATGGCAATTCGTAGCTAATACACCCCTTCACGGTTAAGGCTGCCTTTTTAAATTGCAAGTAAACATTGCTTTATCAATGTTTTCAGACCTGCATGTATTGTGGCGTCACTGCCTGCGTTGGGCGTCACATCATATCGACACATGCGCTTTGTGTGCTGCATAAAATAAAAGTTACTCACTATTTAAAATGGCGCCCATTGTTTACTTGCAATTTAAAATGGCGTCCACGTCGGCGTACTGGTATGCAAACTCTTGTAACCATGAAAGGGTGTATTCTAAAGTTTTCTCCTAGGTATTGTATGTATGCATGGCTGCAGATGCATTTACTCTTAAGGTTCGATCATATATAACACAAATAAACCACTGCAAAAAACTATAGGATTTTGTAATTTTTGTTGCTTGTGTAAATGGGTGGCAACTGCACACAACAAAGGTCCTACATGTTTTTACTTAGCTCTGTATTATGAGATACAGAAAGGTGACGTGTACTACACTTATGTCATAATCAAACCGCCATTGTTTTGCGGCGTCATACCTCAATGAGGCTTTAGTGTTGAATATACAAAAAAGTAATTGCAAAAACCTTCAGATAATTAACAATTTTGACCATTTATTATTTCTCTTTTGGTAGTATTAGAAACTCATCAACATTAGGTTTAATTGATTGTCTTGTTAAATGCTAAGCTGAGATGACTTAAGACTACGTGCAAATGGAATGCAAAGGGCATGAAATGCATGTTAAATGTACAGGACATTATCTCCAGCCAGTTAAAGTGCGTTGCTGTACATATCAACATCTTTTAATGTCATCTATTTTGCTAATTAGGCTTCATCTTAAAGATGAAGAGTACTTTTTTTTAATGGCTTCGAAATAAAGCTTTCCATGTTAACTTTGGGGTTTAATTTGCAATGTAGAAGTTTTGGTGTTTTGGGGGTTGTTTTTGTTGCATCATTATGAAACCTTCTACTTCAAGCATGTCGGATTTCACTCCATGAATTCTGATGGTTTTGTCAAATTTTGAATATCTTTTTTGTTCATCATAATTGTTGTATCATATTGATATGTGTAGCCTATTACACTGCATTTGAAGTTTCTATTTGATTTAATGCTGATAAAAAAAGCTGTTTGGATGCAGTTGATTGTTTGGTTCATGCTGCTTGAAAGAAATGCTGCAAGTGAAGTGGTGCCATAGATTGTTATGAATGGAAAAAATCACTTTTGAAACACATTTCCTTCATCTATTTAAATGTGTGGTTGTAAATGAATTAGGTACTCAAACATTTTGAGCTGAGAGGTCGTTTGGAGGAATTATTTGAGTTAATGAACCATTTTATGAATATTTCTATGTTATGGGTTGATGTTAAGCCTCCGCCCCCTCTAATGTTAACCCAGGACCCCCCCCCCAAAAAAAGGATTTGTTCACAATCCCTACCATCGTCAAACCAGAACCCCTTAAAAGTAATTGTAACCTCTGTTTTGAAAATTTCTATTGTACAGGTTAGATCGAGAAATTATCTTAGATGAAAATAAAAAAGTTCAAAGTTTGGGTCATTGTACATTTTAGGTCATGGTCTATATCCATAGAGTAAAAAGTAAGAGAAAGATATGTGTCCATCTGCTGTTCTGGGGATTGTGAATGTCATGTAAAGATGGTGCCATTCCTTACTTTATCAACTCTGCATCTTGCATACATGACCTTTGCCATTTTTGGAGTCTTCCACATGACACAGATTTCCCTTGAGTGAGAAGAAATGTGTTTTGCCTTTACCCCAAAATAAACGCAGCATTTCATCTTTCCAACCGTTATACTTGAACAAAGAATGAACGCCCTTTTGGCTCTGAACACAACGGGCATGTCTTCATCAGCTCAAGTTTACCACATAACCAGCTATTTTAACTATCCCGATTGCAAATTAGCCAGTTAATTTGCGTCTTCATCAGCCCGCAGTTGCAATTAGCACACTATTTGGTCGTGAAAATATCCTGAGAAATATTGGTCTTGTTTCCAAATTATCCCGCTATTTGGGAAAGAGCAGGCTAATTTGCACCCATCCGAGCTAGTTTGTGACGAGCGTATTAAGGTGAAGATGCCACTTCGAGCTTCGGGACAATATCCCAAGTCCGAAAATAGCAGGTTATTTGGCAAACTCGAGCTGATGAGGACAGGCCTAATGTTTGAGTAGTTGTTGTAGCATTAAATTGAAACAAGATGAGTGAGAGCCAGACGGGACATCTTTCACTTTTAAACTAACTTGAGAGGCATGTTTTGAATTCCTAGGAATCCTGGAACATGTTGTGACAGGAGGTTCTCAGAAGGAGCCCACTTTATGAAAGTAATAGGGTGAAATATTTGTAGATGAAGAAGTGAAGTAATAGCAGATGAAACTCTCTATTCCCTGCCCAGAGTGCACAATAAAGGCTTGGTCAGGGACCTGTTTCACAAAGCCTTTTTTCAATGATAAATGACAAAAAGCAGTCACAAATCTGCTGATAACCAATCAGAAGCACTGATGACAAGTTTGGTGAAATGCCCCCTGATGCGACAAAACGGCTGTGCTTTTTGTAATGATGACATAAAGTGTAATACACTTCACATTCTTGTATCTTATAACACAGATCTCAGTGAATACGCTCAAGTTCTTTGTAGCGTGCAGTAATTGTCTGTATTTGTTGCTATTTTTCAAGTTTGTAGTATCCCAAGTATATTGTCCTACATGGCTTCTAAAGTAAATTTGTTCCCTATTTCTTAGTAGTGTGCAATATTATATTCAGCTTCATACGATAGTTTTGATTACATTTCCTGTCACTTTTTTATAGTACAATGTAAAGGACTTAGATTTTGCACAAATTTTGGTGCAGTGTAGATATTTAAAGTATGAATTTAAACAGAATCAGGCCATCACAACTTCTACACGCATCTTCTGTTGATATTGAGCTCAACGTTTTCTTTTTATTTGGTTGTTAATGAAGTATGAGTTGTTCTTGAACCATTGCGTTATGAATGATATTGTTGCCATTTTTTTAAATGTAGATTTTTGGTTATGGTCTTTTTGCTTCAGACTACCGGTATGCAGTTTGAATGAGTTTGTGTTCAAGTTTCACATGGCTTCATTTTTTTGAATATTTTTTCATTGTCTCAAGGCTTTTGACAAAGAAATGCTTTTATGTTATTGCATTTTTACATGAAGTGATTTTTGTGCGTTCTTGTATGGGTTTGTTCCAAGGCAAAACTGTTTTTTATTCAATTTATTATTTGTTGCACATATCCCTTCATCTTTATTATAGGAATAAAGAGCTAAAAGATAAAGTTGAGTTATATTCATGCGATTGCCATGTAACAGAAACTATGTGGAAGCAATTGGAAAGGTTGATCATAATTATAGCACAAAACTGTGAGGCTTTAAAATCATCAAAATGATAAGAAATTGGCCCAGTCTTGTTAAAAGTCACTGTACACAGAAATATGTATATGGGACTACACAAACATGTGGCCTGAAAGTATTGTTCGCAACCTTTACCTGTTACTTGTTATATTCCAAATATGAGGGCATTTGAAAAGCCATTCATTTCAAGGGATATTTTTCTATGGCACTCTTTTACACTAACATGAAAAGAATGAAAAAAGCTCACAAATCATTTTTCACATAAAGACAGTTATTATAATTTTTCTATCTGCATTGCCAATCTAAAGACTTCAATGATTAATTACAATTATTATTGAAGAATAGCACAATGAACAGCAACAAAAATGGACTCAATTTTACAGCACTTTTAAACTCTTTTCTGCTTGTGTACAATTTGTAATTCAAAATGGTGTGAGCCTAGAGTCATTTCAATGGCATGGGGTCAAATCCCACCGCTGCCATCAGGCAAATAAAATCAAATGTAACTAAAGTAAAAGGTGTCACTAAACTGCTATTGGTTACTCGTAGAATGTAGCATGATCAGTCTCTCATATGCAGCTATCTATAATATGTATCCTGTGCTGAGAGCTACTAGGGTATTAATTCATATAGTTCTTTCAAAAGAAGAAAGAATTGCTCTTTAATAACAAAACAAACAAATTTGTCTATCAGGTTTTGATATACATGAAGTATGTCTAAAGGTTATACATGTAGGAGCATATGAGAAAAATGGAAAGCAAATGAACTTATGAATCACCACATACTCCTTTCTCTGTTAGTATCCTCCAATTATGATAGTTCTTTCTAAAGAAAGAATTGTTCTCAACAAAGCAAACAAATGTGTATAACAGGTTTTGATATACATGTAGTTTGTCAAAAGGTTATATGAAGGAGCATATATTTTAAGAAAAATGGAAAGCAAATGAAGCACCACATACTCCTTTCTCTATAAGTATCCTCTGATTATGACTCACAAGGCAGCTATGAAAGTAATGTAAATGTTTTGATACATGTATCGTCCATAAATCTGACAAAGTAATATATACTTTCTGTTTATGTTTATCTCTTTACCACCACCATAATAGGCCTGGTCAAGTCAACGGAAGCTCAGTCAAGTCTGCACCAAAGTCTCCTTCAAAGCAAGGACCTCCCAAAGTTTCCAAGTAAGTGTGTGCTAATTGCCCCCGTCACACCGCCTAGCCTACTGTTTCTTAATTATTTTTTTTTTTTTATTGTTTTTCACCAGGGAGGGGGGAGGGGGGGGGGGGGTTGGGGGTGGTTGGTCACTAGTAGAAGAGTCATCAGTTAATAAGAGGTGCCTTTTATCTCCAAAAATCTCTTTGAAGTCAAAAACAAACAAACAAAACCCCCCTCTGGATCTGTTTATGTGTCAAATTATCATTTCTATGTTTCTTGTAAAATAGTGAAAAGGGGTAAATGGTGAAATAATTATTAATCCTCCTGTTTATATCTTTATATATTTTGGGAATCACATTGCTAACAACAAGAAATCATCAAATATTGTTTTCCTCCTTACCAAAGCTTATTGTTATTTTTAAGACAATGTTTCCTAATTAACCTTTTTTGTCCAGGAAATCAATTTTAACCTTTGAAAATACTTAAATAATGAGATGAATTTGATAACAAGATTTGTAAGGCACCATATCCACTTCAAATGAAATGCTCAAGGCACACAAATTTCTCTAGTTGCAAATTGACAAAATAAAGAGATTTTGAAGATAGGACACAATTTTGATTAGACATTCAGTAAAAAAGGTAAAAGAAATATTTTTTTCAAAGTATATGGAGTACCGGTATATGAAATGGAATATAAAAATAAGTATTTTGGTGTGTAGTTTTTACTATCACTAACTATTTGTCGTTGGTTTTTTAATTGCCAGATTTATTGAAATCACTAATTTGTACACTTGCATGGATTGAATATTTGCTATTTTAATAACATGATGTTTTTGATGTGGAAAATATATTAATTGTGTTTATATGTCTTCAGTTTTATATTTGTTTGTATCCAAGTACACATATTTGCATTCATATTTATGTTAATTTGATAGCTGATGAAAGTGAGCATGGAAAGGAAAAGAAAAAAATATTTAAGTTTAGACTCTCTAAAATTTCCTTCATCTTACAGGCATTTTTGAGCTCTTGTTTGTTTGTTTTTTAATCGAATTTCTCAGAGGAAACTTAGCATTAAAAAAATTCAATTTCAAGAAAATAAAATACTAGGAATGATCGATATCCACGAAACAAAAAGGTTAGAAAGTTTGTTTCATTTGACAAACTGTCTCCTAAAACCTACAAGTATGGTGATTTTATGTGAAAGTTATGAGTTAATGCCCTCCTGGCTCCAAAGCAGATGGTATATTTCTTTAGAGTTTTGAATTTGATTGCTTCATTTCATATCAGGGTTTTATCAATACCTGATTATCTAGGTAGAATACTATTTTACAGTTTCTATTAAAGATTACCATAGCCCAAGATTGCCTTCAAGTTATCACAGCAGCAATGAACGATCTCGTGGGACATTCCTCACATTGTCCAGCCAGGGTAGTGACACGTCCGTTCATTAACCTAACCTGACGGCTGCCGTGTCTAGGACCAAACAAGTCCAAAGGGACACGACACAGGAGATTAAAGAGAAGGTTGAGTTCTGGTGAAGACTAAAAAATAACTTGTGCGCTTTGTCTCTGTGAATATGTCAGTTTGGAAAAATGTCACAGTAGGAATATCCCCTGAAAAACAGATTGCTCTTCAAATGCCCTCATACTTGTTCAATAGGACAACAAAAAGCTTTAAAAGTTTGAACATAAAATTTTTGTGTGGTCCAATATGCCCATTTCTGTATGAAGTGCACTTGATCTTCAGCAACAACAACAACAACAAAAAAACAAAAAAAACAATCATTTTTATTTTGTTATCTTTCCCAAACTTTAAGATGCGCATCAATTCCTATGAACATGCACGTGTACTTCATCATCAGTCTCTCTCAATAGCTCCCATAAACTTTCTTCACAGTGCGAGCACATGACCAGAACTCAACTTTATTATATTTCACTTACCTGTTTGAAGTTTGAGTGTAATGTTATGAGGTAGTAGAGGGAAGAGATTAACTCTATTTCACCATCATTATCGATGTCATGTTCAGGCAATTGAGTTATCTGACCTTTCAGAATCAGCCAACACATTTTGTGGCTACAAAGAATGCGTGCACATGTGCGAAGCAGGCTCTCGATTAATCTCTTCCCTCTACTCCCTCATAAACTTACACTCAAACTATAAACAGGTAAGTCATTGTGAGCCTTCAATTATGTTGTTAAAAATATTAGATGGATGTGTTTAGTCAAGGCTTCAATTCAACAGAGGAGTTCACTTTGTAACCAAAGTTGGATGTGTTAAATTCCACTTATTGGCCTGGCCGCGGGCCCCATTTCACAAAACCTGTCACCAGTTACATCTGACAGTGTTTGTTATAAGCTAGTGAAATCCTTGCTTCTGATTGGTTATCAGCAGATTTGTCACTGATTTTTGTCATATGTCATTGAAAAAATGCTTTGTGAAACGGGTACCTGGTGGCAGCAGTGGGATATGACCTAATGCGATTGAAATTACTCTAGGCTCACACCGGTGTGAAGGTCATCATGTCTTCAAGTGGACCATTTAACAATAACCCATTCTCTTGCAGGACATCCAGATAGATGGAGACAAGATCAATTATTTAGCTCTGGTTGGATTAAATCAATTGTTTTCTTTCTTTCTAGGAAATATTTTGTTCCCATTTCTAAAGTGGAGTAGTAGATTGACACCTAGCATCGAGTCAACAGCAGAAGAAGACAATTTTTTTAAATATCAACAGTGGAAACAAAGTCTATCTATGTTTTAATGATAAGCTGTTTATGTACCTGCAGTTAACATACACCTGGTATAGCTCCTCATTGTGATAACTCTTGTGGGCATGAAAACCAATTGTGTATTTAAGAAGACAAATGTAAATTCTCAGGATTATTGTATCATATGTACACTTAAAGGTAAAGACCAGTTTTGGAAATGCCCCCCCCCCCCACCCCCTCTCAAAAAAGGAAATGGCAGCTCTTATTACCAAACATGTGAAAGAATATATTTTGACTAATACGTGATGATACAAATTTTGCTGAGAAACCGCCTACTAATTGATATGTTTGTAAATTATTATATCTATTTGGACCTGATAGATATCGTGCACGTGTCCCGCACATGTCGCGTAGTCCCATATACATCTTTCTGTGTGCAGTGCTTGTAACTTTACCAAGACTGGGCCAAATTACACACCAATACTTATATGCTA
The DNA here is from genome assembly GCA_035222895.1 of Strongylocentrotus droebachiensis. Taxonomy (NCBI): domain Eukaryota; kingdom Metazoa; phylum Echinodermata; class Echinoidea; order Camarodonta; family Strongylocentrotidae; genus Strongylocentrotus; species Strongylocentrotus droebachiensis. Next base: position 387,614 of record JAVYIG010000126.1, on the reverse strand, counting down.
GATGATCAACCTTTCCTGATCGATTCCACAACGTTTCCTTCACAATGCAATCCCATGACCATAACTGGTCTTTATCTTTTAACAGAGTTTAATGAGTTACTGTTACTGTCAAAGCAAAAACTTAATGCCTGCATGAATCTTTACAAAAAATCTGATTCATAGTGATCATTTGCGCGAACTAGCAATTCATCTAGCTCTCCTGAAGTGAAAATGTCTGTCATTGATGATTCACAAATGTTTCATGTATAAGAAAGTGTTTTTTTGTTTGTGTGGGCAACGGATTACATAAAACTTATTTAAAGTGCTGCAACACATATGAAATGATATTTATCATGTTGTATTGGAAATGCAATGTTTATATCATAATGAGGTAGCAGTTCTGATGAGTATATATGTTTATACAGTGATTTCAATTCATCTAGCTCTCCTGCAGTGAAAATGTATGTCATTTATGATTCAAAATATTTCATGTACAAGAAAGGTTTCTTTTGTTTGTGTAGGCAGTACTGCGACTATGAAATTATATTTATCATTTTATATTGGAAATGTAATGTATATATCATAATGAGGTAGCAGTTCTGATGAGAATATATGTTTATACAGTGATGGCGATCAGGTACACCAGAATGGGGCGTCCACTGCACATCTGTCTTATTCCGCGCCCCCTCCGCCCGAGCCGGTGAGCTACGACACCCCGCAGGCGAACTCTGATTGGCCCGACACGGCATCATTCCCAGACCCGCCCTCATTCCTCACCGAGCATGCTCCCATCACCTCACACAGGTACTGTTATTATGTAACACTAACACACCTCCTTTAACCCTATCGTTTATCAAATAATCTTAAGATAATATAATAAACTAAGGAGGAATATGTTCAACAGTTTTATAAAAGTACAGTATATTAATACAACTTCAGATTCCCTACAAGGATCATTAGGGGGGGGGGGGTGCATCAAAAATCAATTAGATTTTGATATTTCTTCCAAAATTTGTCAGTATACATATGTACATGTATTTTGATAACTGTGCCTCCAAAGTAGAGCTTAATAAACAGACACTTTTTTTTTAAAGTATAAAAGACAAAGTTGCCTTTAGAGGTAAAACAAGTGGAGTTTTGTACTTAAGACTTATATTCTGCACACCATGGCTGCTAAAATATATGAATATTATATTCTGGATGACTATTACCATGTTATGTTAAACTTTACCAACCATTTCAAACTGGTACATGAACTTTAGATGTGTGTGTATAGCTTAGCATAGAGTACATATACAGTCAAACCTGTCTATAAAGGCCACCCAAGGAAAACACAGAATGTGGCCGCTGTAGACAGGTGGCCTTTCTAGACAGATTCTACAACACACGTTTTTCCTTGAGGGAGACAAAATACATGGCCACTATAGACAGGTGGCCTTTATAGAGAGGTAGCCACTATAAGACAGGTTTGACTGTATATACAATAACTAGAGGGATGGCACATTCTGTTTTGCTTCTCATTTGCCTTTCTTACCTATGTACATGTTTGTCATCACTACTAATAATCCTATTGTATAAAGTTAATTCCAGAAGGACGTATATCCATATTTTATAAATGCCAAATTATAAAAAAACATACGCTTTTCTCATATCTGCTGAGAAATAAGAGGGCATTACTGTTTGGTCCTGTTAATGTGACAGGAATATCAGGGGGCATTAAATGGATAAGCCCTTCTGGAATTAACGATTTAATTTGTTTCTCCATCTTTTGGTAGAGTTTCTTGTTTGATGTGTTAATCCTGTCCTATAACTGAAAATTCAAATTCAAACGCAAATTTTGAAACTGCTTCAAAGAATGTTCCTTTTCTCAGACTTTGGAAGTAACAAGTTTCATGCAGTGTGATATCCGTCTGTCTTTGTGGAATACTTTTCTCAAACAACTTGATTAAAAACTCTTTTGTTGTGGCTCTGGCTCTCTTGAAGGCTAACATCAAACAATTCCCTTTTCCACCCTCTCCATATCATGCTAAAGGATGCATCGTATAGAGAAGAAGAAAAATCAGCGACCTATTTTTAAGGATATTTTATTCCTGTAGAGATGTTTTTCTCTACCTGATGAAAACCCTTGAAGAACTTGATTGCCTAGACACTTTATACCCCATCTTTGATAGGTAGCCCTACAAATTTCAACTAGAGAAAGACTGTTTTTATATGTTTGAATGATCACAAACTATTGATAGGAAACTAGAAGCAGGGTTATCTTACAGTAATGATGTAGAATATGTCTGTTAGGAGCCAGAAGGGTGTTAACTGTGTATTAATGTATATGGGTGGTATCCTCGAAAGTGGACTAACTTTAGTCCATGGTTTAATCCACCGACTAAGTATGAAATGCCAAGTTTCCATATGAATATGTTTTTGATTAATTTAATCTGTCACTAAATTAGAATAAAATGTAATAACATAATCAATAAACAACAATATAACTATTATATAATTATGTTATCACAGTAATTTAGGGACATATCAAATTATTCAAACAAATATTCATATGGACACTTGGCATTCCATACTTAGTAGGTGGATTAAACCATGGACTAAAGTTAGTCCGCTTTCGAGAATTCCACTCTATGAGTAAACACAAACTTCCTTCTTGCTCCAAACTCTGAATAGTCCACAGGGTTAGCAAGCATTAGTTGCAGCACTTAACCCCTTGCTTGTAACACGTCAATCACTCATCATCCCCTATCACCATCCTCCCCCACTAAAATAATAATACCTCTCGGAAACAAAAGCAGGAACGGTAACGGAGACACAACCGACTCTGGTTACTCGGACCATCAGCAAGACGATCTACCCGCCCCGCCTTCATCGATGATGACGACGGGTATGAAAGCAGTACTCAACGCCCCAGAGCCGTGGAACCCTAGCGAGAGTTACACCTCGCCTGTCATCCGCAGTGTTAGGGCACCCATGGGCAAGTCGTTGGCAAGGTCGCCCTCTCCGGCTGATTCTAACAGGTAGTTTAGGCCCCCACCACTTCCCTCCCTCACCCAGGTCTCTCCCAGCCCCGCCCATCTTGCTCAGTAGCCGTCCATTATCATTACCACACAAGTATACTCCATACCCGTTTAACTCATCATGTTTAACCAGTGGGCCCTGTATATAATCAAGAATTCTAACATCAGATTATTTATTGACATTTAGCTACGTACCTTCATACCATTATGTCATTTATACAATAAACCTCATAGCAGTAGAGAATATTCACAAATGTCATGACAATGAATTTCAAGATATGTAAGTGACATTAATTTTATGTGGCATTTAGCCCTAGGAGAGAGACAGGATTTTTATAGGGGATCACTAATTTTACTTTTGTAAATTCAAGTTTGATTTTCAGTTCTTGAAGATTTTCCTTTTAGATTTCAAGTCACATCTTAATTATATTTTGATCTTTAACCTGTTCAAATTAGTTATCGTCTTTGGGTGTGAATCAATTGTGTTTATAATTAGAAAACTTGAATGAATCTGTTATTGTAACCTTGGTAGCATCTCATTATCTGGGTTCGTGTCAAATGTGTTGGTTTATTTATCGGAGACCTAACATTTCTTTCTTTCAGTTTGCTGTAGTTTGAAATTTTATATTTGTAATCAAATTATTCATATATTATTTAATGCACATTATTGTATATACTCACTGATTCTGTTTACTTTTGCAGGATAAAATGTTTTATTTGTGCAATCGCATTACTTTTAATTATCTTCAATCCTTTTTCCTATGACATTTGTATATGATTTCACTCTTTTGTTTTATATTTTCTTTTCCTGTTTAAATTTTTCTTTCTTTTTTGCAGTTTTTCTTCTATTCGTGCTTCCTTTGATCTCATTATTCTCTTTCTTGTTTCTCAATATATAAAATGTTCAGGTGCACAAGTCATTTATGATTTATTTATAATTTCATATCTACAGTTGTGTTTACCTTCTTAAAGCAATGATCTCTCAAGCTTTTATCTTGTCATCTCTAGATTCTGTCAAGTCCAACAAATCTCATTTACTTTCTCTCCTTGTCTTTCTTGCGTTGTTTTCTTTATGCTTTGGTTTCATGTATTTTCACCCATATAGATGCCTCTCCTGCAATATTCAATAATCTGTATTATTCATGCTAAATTTCTTTTCCTCTTTATGTCTATCAATAATTTCCACCTAACCTCTTGCTTACTCTTACAAGTCTTATTAAAAATGATATTTGAAATAGCGATACAAATCTATAAATGCTGTTTTTTATTTTGTTTTGAAAAGTCTTTTTTTTTTTTTTTTATCAGACCCCTCCTCTGTCAAACAGAAAACTTTATCTGTATCTCCATTACAATTACTTGCAAGCAAAACTATAGTGCGTGAAAAAACAATAAACTATTTTGATGAAAACATTAGATCAGAATTTTTGTTTTTTGTTTTAAAGAATTTCAACAACTATTGCACAAGTTGTTATACAGTGTGACTTTTAGGAATCCTTGTTTTGGGAGTGCAGTGTGCATGCTTTACCATTTTTCTTTTCAAGCCAATTAAGAAAATAGCTTTGTTTGACTATTTCTGTACTCTGCTCCTCTTTAAACTGCAGCTCAAATTTCTGATAACAAAAAAGTTGACAGTGCTTTTAAAATCTGGATCCCTCCATATTTGTTGTTCCTTTATTTATCTTTCATTCACCTTCTACTGCCATCTGTTCTATGTATATTTGTTTTATTATCATTCGTGTATAGTAGTTTCAGCACATTCCTTGCAAATCACTTTCTTCTGAGTTTAACATTTTCTGTCGCCATTTCTTTAGTTATCTGCCATCACAATTTCACCCATATCTTTCTCTGTCCTTCCTCCTTTCATTCAAATTGAACAACAAATCAGCAAATTTCCAGAATTAACAGACTACCCTACTTTACATTGAGAATGCATGTCTATCTACACACAAAAAAAAAACCCAAACTTAATTTGTGTAATGTTTCCATATGCTTTTTGAACATATAAGCTTTTGAACTACTGTATCAAATGGCTTATCCTTTAAATATGAGAAAAGATGCATTTCTGCTCAGAATTTGCAAATATATGCTATACACTTAGAAGTTCTCATGACAATTATTAAAAATGTTCTGTATTTATATTCATACAAAATCAACCAGATGCATATCAGAGAATCAATCATGAATTTGAAAACATTTCCAAACTCCTGAAATAAATGCTTGTTCATTTTACACATTTTTCCTCCAAATTTTTGCTAAAAAATGGATGTTCCAAGGGTAGCTAGCCTCTGCACCATGCTTAAAAATATCTTGATTTTCTTACTCTTTCCTCATAAGTGGATTCTCTCTCCTGCAAAGTGAAAGAAATGCTCATGAATTTGAATACATCTGAAACCTCTGAAATAAATACTAGTTTTATCAAATGCATTTTGAAACATCTGTTTTGAATTCATTTTCAAACTCCCAAAATAAAAACTCAATCATTTTATGAATGAGCGTTCTTAGGGTATCTAGCCTCTGTACCAGGTTTCAAAATATATCTAGGTATTCTTAGTCTTATCCTCATTGGTATATCCCCTTTCCTGCTGAGTTTAATTAAGAAATGCTTCTGGATTTGAATGCAATCCAGACCTCTGAAAATGCTCCTGAATTTGAATGTATTTTCAAACTCCTTCAAGTTTCTGCACCAAGCTTTTTGTTACTTTTTTTCACTCTTTTACTCCTTGGCGAATTCTTCTTTGCCTGCAAAGTGAAACAATTGATCGTAAATTTGCATGCATTTTGTAAAGTCCTGAAAAACATTTGCTAGTAAAGTTAATGCCTTTTTACACTCCTCAGTCAGTTAATGGTTGTCTGAGGATAAGCTAGTCTACGCACCCGGCTTGATATAATCATTTCTTAATATTTTCACTCTTTTTTTTTCATTGGTGAATTCTTCCTTGCCTGCACAGTGTCCCTGAAGATGGTGTCAAGGTCATGTTTGTTCCTAAGAATCATTTGGGGTAATCTCACTCATCTCTTGGTTTTGGTCTTTTAATTGCCCCCCCCCCTCCCCCTATCTCTCTCTCTCTCTCTGCCCCACTGTATCTCTCTCTCTCTCTCTCTCTCTCTCCCACTTTATCTCTCTCGATCTCTCGATCTATTTCTGTCACACTTTATCTATCTCTCTCTCCCTCTGTTTTTTTCTTCTTTCCTATTTCCCCCGTCCCTCCTTCTCTCTCTCTCCCCCCCTCCCTTTTCTCTTTAGCTCTCCCTCTCTCCATCCACCTCCCTCCTTCTCCCTCCTTCTCCCCCTCTTTCTCTCACTCCCTCCATCTTCCTAGAGAGTACATGTACAATAATGCCATTTTGTTCATGTTTAAATGTTTTTAATTAATTTCATTATGTTGTCACTTTATGTTTTGTTTGGTTTTCACACTGCCTTCACAATCACACAGAGATTGGATAATTTATTGGTATGATTTCAAATTTTAATTCTGCACTACTGCTAATCGCACAATGATGATATCTATAATAATCATAGAACTATGTTGATTAACCTGGTTATTTGTATGTACATGTGCATCATTATACTCCATCGATAAGTTTTTTGTATGATTATTATTGATTAATAATACATTTTAAACAGTCACAAATTTTGTAACAGTCTAAATCTTTTCAATGGAATGATTTGATCTGTATAAAGCATGTTGAGCATGGTATGAGAGGAAATATATTAATATTTTGGGATATGTATATAAATATTGCAAGACTCTGAATAAATGCATGTGTGCATCCGTTAAACCAATCTTATTGATTTCAATGAAACCAATGAAAAATAAATCACTTTGAAAGAATTAATGATTTTTAATTTTGTGTAGATCAATGGAATAATAGAAAAACATAATTTATGACTTCAGAAAGAAACTTAGTTTGTATCACAAGCCTTGATATTTGAAATGAAACCTAAATATATTGTTTCAAACTTTTGAGCTCTATTTCATGCCATTCACCTAATTGTATATTGTATACATGATAGTACAGTCATGGCTTTGAATAGATGTTAGACTCTTTAAAAAATAAGTTCTCTCCAAATCCAGTTTTGTTTTTAAGTCGGGTACAATTTTTTTCTTATTTATTTTCTTTTTAAACAAAACAAGGACAATGACTTGAAGAATAGCAGTGCATAAAGACATAATACAGATTCTCATCTGGCACTCATCATAGTAAACCTTTTAAACACATATCCATTCATTTTGTAGTACCATTCATCTCTTTAAATATGTTTTTATTTTATTTAAATTGTTAACAAGCTCTGCTTGTAGTATTGGAATTTTTTTAATGATATTCAATCTTTATATGATATTTCCTCCTTGATTTGATGGTGATTTAGTAAGCCACCCAGTCAGGTAGCAGGCCGTACTACTACTACTACCAAGACCTTCACCACCTCGTACCAGGCTTCACCCAATACAGGTACCTCTAAAGCAGACATAGCTGCATTACTATCCTGGCTGTGTATTAAAAACTGTTCTATTGATTCTCAACATTTCAAACACCACTGTACAAAACTCAACTGAGTTCACTCAAAAATCAGTATTTTAGTGACAATTGATGACACCTAAATAGCAGTAAAATACAATCTTTTCAACTTACCAATGTTAGAAAGAACATATTTTTAAAATTCAAATCGTGAGTCTGCTGTCAAACTTGCAGATCAGCCTCATCATATTCATTGTGTGCATTTGTGTGCTATTGTGTGTAAAGGCTGCCTCTCAGCACGTAGTACAGCGCTAGAGGTCAATACTATGCTTTGCTGGAGTGCCTCTTAAGGGCAATCCAACCCTTGTAATAAGACCATTTGATTGAAAGCAGAGAAATCAGAGAAGCAGAATGGTGAAAGTTTGAAATAAACCCGACCAAAGAATAGAACTTTGGAGTTTCAACCACCCCCCCCCCAAAAAAAAAAAAAAATATATATATATATATATATATATATATATATATATAGATAGATATATACATAGAAATTAGGTGAACAAAAGTTAATATCTTGGTTGGTATACTAGACAAATATGATGTACCGTACATAAATAGACAGTTTGTGTAAAGAATTTACGGGTGGTTTTCCAAAGGTCACTTAATGACTCTGGATATTTACCAATGAAAACTGACTGATTGCTTATTTGACCATTGATGAGAGTGACTTGTACAAGCATTTCATGTTGATTTTATACCTTGTTTAGACTTAAACTAACTTATCTGCCTGTCTGGATATTGTTTTAAAGATGTGGCATTTAGTAAAGTTTTCTTCTTTTTGTTTTCAGTTGAAGACGATATGGCAGCTCCTCCACCACCACCACCCCCTCAAATAGGTGCATCAAACTTTGCCTGGAAATCCGATGGTCCCTCGGCGCCCCGCCCCAGCCCTCCCCCAGCTGCTTACAGGCCAGGTCCACCCCGCGCCCCTAAAGGCCAGCCCCCTAGGTCCGTCTTCCCCCAGCCTCCTCCATCCATGTTGGCCCAGAGAGGCCCTCCGGTGGCTCCCCCTCCGGCCCAGCGGGGACCGCCGGTTGCACCCCCTCCAGCTCAGAGGGGACCGCCTGTCGCACCCCCTCCAGCACAGAGGGGGCCACCCGCGCCACCCCCACAGGTCCAGAGGGGACCACCAGCCCCTGCCCCATCCCAACCAAGGGCTGGAGGAGCTGTGGCGCCAGCTGCTTCTGCAGGAATGACCCGTACACCCTACTGCGAGGGATGTAACGATCCTGTTAGGTAAGCACTTCGCTCATCTATCACAAACTCTTTTAAACTCTCATTACGAATCCAAAGTTTTTATGACCTGTACACCCTACTGCGAGGGATGTAACGATCCTGTTAGGTAAGCACTTCGATTATCTATCACAAACTCTTTTAAACTCTCTAATTACGAATCCAAAGTTTTTATGACACGTACACCCTACTGTGAGGGATGTAACGATCCTGTAAGGTAAGCACGTCACTCATCTATCATGCATTCTTTTAAACCCTCTAATTATGAATCCAAAGATTTTATGATGGAAAAATAGTGACTGTACCATTGATAGTAGTGATGTTTGTGAAATATTATTGAAACCCCTGATCAAAGCACTTAAAGGCCCACTGTGCTACGTCTAGTTACTTGCTCCCTCTATATAGAAAACAATGCCTAATCAGTGACTATTGACCCCCCATGATCCTCTATTTCTTATGTTAATTGAGAGCTGAGTTGATGAGATAACCATCTGTCAGTGAACTTCCTGGGTGGTATAATCCCTCCTAGCCAAACTAGTACAGACGGCCTTTGACAGGACACTTAAATCCACTTGTGTGGACCATTCCTACCAGATGTTCATGCTTGTTTAAAATACAAGGACATTCTCATCCTTCTTGGTCCTCATTTATACACCTGAGTGGAGAGCAGCAAATTCGCTTTCAGATCCTCAACCCATGACCTTCATAACCTCCAATTAAATATATTAACTATAATTTCTCCACTTCACTCCAAATAAGTACAATGAAACAATGTTGTTAACACTTTCAGTATGAGGAGCTGTCCCTGTCCGTTTAAGTGTATGACTACCTGTAGTTGTTTTTATTCGACTTTAAAGGCAGGCTTTACTACTTCAGCTAGAATGGATTAGACCACCCAGCGAGCCAGCGAGGTCACTGCGACAGGTGGCTATCTCATTAACTCAGCTCTCATTTAACATAAGAAAAAGAGGATCATGGGGGACCAACAGGCACCGATTGGGGAAGTTTTCTATATAGAGGGAGCAAGTAGCTACAAGTAGGACAGTGTGCCTTTAAATTATCTGTTTAAGTCTTTAAAATGTATTGTAATATGCATTTCCTCAACAAAATACTGCAAGACAGAATATACTGAACTGCATGTGATGCAATCATATTATATTTTTGTGTGTAAGTTTCAGCATGAGTTTTTGTTTCTAAACTTTCTAGGGGCACTTTTGTGACTGCCTTTGGACGCAACTGGCACCCAGAACACTTTGTATGTGCCCACTGCCATGAGAACCTGCAAGGCAAGGGAGTGATTGAGGATAAGGGCAAGATCTACTGTGAAGAGGACTACATGAGGCTTTACGCCCCCAAGTGTGCCAGCTGTATGGGATCGATTACTGGGGTAAGTAGGGAAAGAGGGGGTTGGGAGGGGGGGGAGGGGATTTTAGGCGCTACATCTCCACATCTCCAAGAGTAATTGCTTTATGGGATCTATCACTAGAGCAGTAAAAAGACAGGGGAAAGGTCAGGGGCTTACAAGGCTCTGTGCTCCCCAAGTATTGCCAACAGTATGGGATTTATTACTGAGATAAGTTTGGAACGAGAGAGTTGGTGGGGGGTTTTAGGGGGAGAGGGCCTGGTGGGGTCACTCAATGTGACTTCCGGACCGCATGACCGTTACCAAAATTGCGGAAAAAGGGGTCAATTTCAAGCAATGTCCGCGGACAAAATATTCCTCGAAATAAAGAAAATAGGGGTGCACAGGTGTCCTCGAAATTGATAAATAGGGGTCAGGAAAAGGGAAAAGAGAAAACCGGGAAGGGAAAAGAGAAAACCAGGAAGAAAAATTCTCGGAGCCGAGTCTTGTCCTTGAAATATGGTAAAATAGGGGTAAATTTGCGATACCCTACATCTCAAGTGTAAATGCTAATCGGGATCTTTCACTGGGGTGGTAGAAAGAAAAGGAAAAGGTTGGGGGTTTACAAGGCTCTGTGCTTCCCAAGTGTGCAAACTGTATGTGATCTATTACTGGGGTAAGTGGGAAGGAAGGGGTTGGTGGTAGGAGGGGGTGGGTGGGAGGGGGATCGAGGGAGAGGGTTTTAGGCTCTACATTTCAAAGTGTAAATGCTTCATGGGGTCTATCGGGGGATGGGTAGAAAGAAAGGGGAAAGGTTGGGGTTTACAAGGCTCTGTGCTCCCCAAGTGCGCCAGCTGTAGGAGATCTATTACTGGGGTAAGTAGGGAAGGAGAGGGTAGGTAGTGGGAGGGTTGGGGGATAGGGGGAGGGGGTTGAGGCTCTACATCTCCAAGTGTAATTGCTCTATGGGATCTATCACTGGGGTGGTAGAAAGAAAGTGAAAAGGTTAGGGGTTTACAAGGCTCTGTGCTCCCCAAGTGTGCCAACAGTAAAGGATCTATTACTGGGGTAGGTAGGGAAAGAGAGAGTTGGTGTTGGAAGGGGGATTGTATTCAGGCTCTATACTTCTCCAAGTGAAAATGCTTCGTGGGATCTATCGGGATGGGTATAGAAAGAAAAGGGAAATGGTTAGGGGTTTACAAGGCTCTATGCCCCAAGTGTGTCGGGTGTATAGGCTCTTTCACTGCGACACGTTGGGCTATATTCAAATATGCAGGAGTAAACTGCCATGGTTTACCACTCCAGTTTATGGTGTACTAGATGAATGAAATAAGCAGCTGTGCACAACAAAGGTCCTATCCATACTTACTTCTCTGTGTTTCATAAGACCAAAGTATACATCGAGAAGCACAGTACAATTTAATAAATCCAACATATCATATGTGAACAGTCCTTAAGGGTGCCCCTTGTCTTGAATTTGATGATTCAGGAATTAATTATCTTCTTGTATGTACATTTCTTAGGCAGTATGAATTGTACAAATTGTTAACAAGTCAGTGTTGTTGTAATTATGAAATAAAAATCATTGGACCAAAGAGGTGCTCTTGGGAGACTCCCCAAAAGCTTTAATAGTTGCATGCCAGAATCCTTCCAATAAACTGTTGGCAAAATGGTCAATGTTTTTTTTTGGGTATAAAAGCTGCAGCGAATCAGAAACCATTAACTGTTCTTCTTCCTAGTCTTCAGAATACATGTGGTTTTGTTAAATATATGACATGGGAAAATGTTTTGTATTTATATTATTTGACAGGTTTTTTTTGTTGTTATTGTTTGTTTGTTAGGAATGTGTGAAGGCCATGGGGGCTGAATACCACCCTGCCTGCTTCACATGTGTGGTGTGCAGCCAACCAATCACAGGAGATGGATTTCACATGCAAGACGGAATGATGTACTGCAAAAGGGGTAAGGAACATAATGAACACCTTGCTTAAAACCCTATTTAGCCCGGGGGGGGGGGGGGCTTTAGAAGCCCCCCCCCCCTTGACATTTTTCGCGATAACTTTTTAACGCAAGAAAATCTTGCACTGAAATTTTGTGACTTTTTTCTTTGGAGTCTTGCGCATCTTTTGAAAGAAATTTTTCGAAAATCAGACCTACCATTACAAAGTCACATGTCCTTTTGTCTTTGCATGTCAGCCCGAAAATCGCTAATTTTTGTGATTTGTGTACAAAACATATGGAAATCTCATTTTTCAAATAAAGAGATAAAACATTGGTTATTTGGTCTTGTTTATAGTTGAGGTGTTTATTTTGGGGTCAACATAGTTGAATTATAGTTGGAAATGAAATAAAACAACAAAAACAATAAAATACATAAGTTAAAAAAACAAATAAAAAAAACAAAAACAATAGATAACATAAGGAATAACCCTGGTTTTTTCAATTTTTTGTGTTGTATTATTATTCCAAATGGTCTAACAAATATATGTAGTGAGAAAGAATGCTTAAATATGAATAATGTCTGATTTATGGGCAAAAATGTGAATTTTATGACCTTATTTGCATAAATTACCATAAATATGCAAATGAGTGAATTTTTTCAAAAAAAATAAATTAGAAGCCCCCCCTCCGGGCTATGCAGTTTCAAAATAGCCCGGGCTAAATAGGGTTTTTAAAGGGATTGGGTATTAAACTTTGCCTCAGATTCTTAAAAAAATCCTGGATTTAGCTCTTGCTGCAATCATAGTTATAAACCTTTAGGACATGAATCTCATAACTTTTACGAGCCAATCGCCTGTCTGATTATCTATGTTTGGAATTAGAAATTCCAGAATTTTGTTTTTCTAACAATGTTTATAACACTACAGTCTATTGTGGACAATGAGAATGGTCAAACCGGTCACTCAAAGTTTTTTACTTTTGTGAGGCACTTCAAAATCATTTTGAAGCGCAATTTTTTTAGGGGGTTCAATGTTATATAATAATAATAATAATACGTTGCACACTGTCCTATTTGGAAGCCATTTAGCACCTGGGTGGAGAGGAGCAATTTAGATAAAATGCCTTGCTCAAGGACATAATTGCCATGCCAGAGATAAAACCCACAACCTTTGCTTTCCCCGTCGAATGATTAGACCACTGGACTACGACAACATTAAAGATAAAGTTGAGTTTTGGTCAAGGTTAAAAGCAAGCGTCTCACTCTTTCATGCCAGTTTGAAAGAATATCATGGTAGAAGTATACTCTCAAAAAGATCACTCTTCAAATTGTTCATAATCAAAATAACACAATTAGCCGATAATTGTTGCCCAAATATTCATAACACATGTGGCATAGACAGAAGAGCTGGGCTGGGACCCCCAGCCCAGTGCGTATCCGCCAGACCATGACACTTTAACACCAATGGTATGCTCTCGATCTATAAAACGTCTCATTTTTCTTCTCCTACTTTTTATTGCTCCAGATTTCCAGAACAAGTTCCGAGGGGTGAACTGCGGAGGCTGTAACTTCCCCATCGAGGCTGGGGAAGCTTGGCTAGAAGCCCTGGATAAATCTTACCATGCAGAATGCTTCACTTGCGCGGTAAGTTGCACACACACATCTTGTAAGACAGACTCAACCAAAACACTATGACATTTTTTTTACCTGGAAAGTCTCCTTTGTGCCGGATTCAGCAATTATACATGTGACTGCATGTGTCAGTCAAAATAAGTTGCAAACACTTTCGTAAGACAGACTCGACCAGGGGGGTGTTTCACAAAAATCCCAAGCTGAACTTAACTCTAAGTTGGACTTAAACATTATGGAGAGCAATTTGTAGCCTTGAAATAAAATATATTCAAAAGCGAAAATTGAAGTATTTTAGACTTTTTATTAATTCCACATCAAGAACATGAAATCTCCTTGATAATAGAAAATATGAATGATTTGAACCAACATTTTATGTAACTTTTACAAAATATTTTCATACTGTAGATGCTAACGGCTTTCCATAATTATTAAGTCCAACTTAGAGATAAGTTCAGCTTAGGATCTATGTGAAACACTCCCCAGAACACATTTCACCATTAATTTTTTTCTACATGGAAAGTCTCCTTTTTGCAGGATTCAGCAATAATACATGTGACTGTGTCAGTCAAAATATGTTACAAACGACCAAAACACATAGCTGTCCAACAGACTAAGATATGTCACCATTTGAAATAATAATCTTGAATCTGAGGGATTCCATTTCTTCACCTGGGTGGGAGATGGCACATATAGATTAATGTCTCGCCAAATGTATATTTTTATAATCAATTTCCTTTTTCTCTTTTTAATGCAGCAATGTAGCCAGCGCCTGGAGGGACAGCGTTTCTACGCAAAAGGAGGCCGTCCCTACTGCCAGGCTCACGGCTCATAATGCAGCCATGGCAACGCGATGCAACACAAGTAGTATACAGTTATTTATTGGAGTTATTGGGCTTTATAATTACCTATCTTGTACCATAGTTAGAATGTGCTCTATGATTTTGAATTACTCATATTTTTTTCAATTTTCTTATTTATGAGAGATAAACTCACTTTGGAACAAACAATGATCAAATTTGAAATTGAATCATACTCGGTTTATGTGTTATTTGAGGTTACTAAATTTTCCACAGATTTCAACACTATAATACTTGATTGAGATCAAATGGTGCAGGTAAATGAACATTTCTAATGCAATGCATGGACAAATTTAAGAAAGATATTGTATTTATTATCTGTCAATTTTGTAGATTTAGAAGGAAAAAAATTATTTTTCCCCTTGGAATTGAATACGCTGTACAAAGAAAGAGTGGCTTCTTAGTTGTGTATGTTGAGTGAATGTGAGTTGGGGAGAAGGGATAAAAAGGAGAAATAAAGTATTTATTTGTAAGGTATGATATAAAGTAAGCATTGATGTTTAAAAAGTTAGGTCACTGTAATATTGTGATGGGTCAATGCGATTTAAGATTAAAAATAAGACAAATTTGAGTTTGCTTTGCTTCAGTGACGCAGCGTGATTGGTGAAAATGGCCGGTGGATATACATGTTTGCACTGTAGCAGAGCAAAGCTTTATATACAGAGCTTGCCATGACAACCACAGTTCAATCGCCACGGTGATAACACAACGGTCAGTCGCTGTGAATGGAGATGTTTAAATGCAATTCAGTCGTGTTTGTGATGTCTTGTTTGTTATGCTTACAAGCCAATGATGTCTCAATATGCAGATATCTTGTTGGACGAAGGACTATTAATGGAAACAATTCTTTTGTCGCCTTGAGTGCCAAATATTGTTGATTTATTTGATGGCGAAATCTACATTTACATGCATCTGTATGTGGGGAGGAACTGCAAACGCGGAGGAATGCATAGTTTGTAGTAGTTGTCATATTTTCATCCATTATCAGATATATGTCGTTAGACATTTTTTGTTATTGAGTTGTGTATTGCATTGTTCAAAGCATTAAAATTGGAAATCTTATAAACAAAGAGATTTTTTAATGTAGAGACACTAACAAATATACAAATCCATCAAAAAACTGTCAGATGGGAGTCCTTTTTCAACTGTAGTGAAATTATTATTTCATAATCTAATAAAAATATTTATATCCTTCAACGTATATCAGATGTGTGTTTAATAGCATTAGCCTGTATAGAACTATTTATTTCATTTCATAAAAAACATTTATTACGCAAAAGGCTTCAGCAATATGTTTTATAACGTAGGTAAAAGAAATCATTATTTGTCCATCAGCTAATTTTTGTGGTGTATATTATATGTATTTGTGGGGAGTATTAAAACAAAATTGTATATACTTGCTTGAAAGCGAGAGTAACAACTTGGACATGAGTAAAATTAGTCTTTAGTGCACTAGGAAATATGGGTTCTGACATTATATAATCAGTATATATATAAATATATTTTACAAGTATAATACCAATGGTAGCCTACTGATTTTTAATGAATACTGAAGTACTATTGCTTGATAGTTAAATGAAGGAAGAAAACTATGGACAGGTTATGTGTGTGTGGTATAGTTCATATGTAATGATAAGAAATGTAAATATATACTTTTTTTCTCAGAAAATGCATGTGGTTTTATGTTATGCTATATAGTGGACGATGATATTTTAATCACAGTTTTAAGATCTGTCGAGCGATGTCTTATGCATTGTCTTGAATGTTTTGAAGAGAGAATGTTAAAAAGTGCACTGTGAAATGAATACCGTAATTGAATTGAATTTTGATTGTTAAACAAAAAACTGGCACTGCATAAGGCATCATTAATCTTAAAAGTAGTGATGATAGTTCATATTGACCTTGATATTGTATTTGATGTACATTTAAAGGGGAAAAAGATTTGATTCGTTTGAGCAATGTCTAAATTCCTATTGAGTAGACGTAAATATATAGTTTTCCTGATTTCAACTCAACATTAATTCAAAGGAAAACAACTGCATTTGATAATGGTGTGTATCAATTTACAATATGCATTGATAGCATATTTATATTTTCAAAAAATGAATTTAAAAAACAGTAAATTTCTAACTTATTATATAGCAATAATGGTCACATGTTTGTAATCTTTCAGTTATGCTTGTGTGGTCGTATATGATTGCTGATATGACATTTTGAGCTTATTATTACCCATCATGCTCAGCTTCTAGCCTTTTCGTAGTTTGCTTGTTATCACATGAGCAAAATCAAAGTCTTCCATAGATTTCTTAGAGCCTTTCACTGTATCATAGAATCATTGAAATTATATGTGCCTCTCGGAAATAAGAGAAGAAGAAACAAATGTGGAAAATGATGAGCATAGTCTTGGCTATCTTAAATAAGGACAAAATATATCAAATAATGTATAATTATTTTGTGACGTAAAATATTTGAGCATGCGTCATGTTGATGCAAAACCAAAGTGAACCGTCTTTTAGAGTGCAGTGATTAATGAAAAAAAATGTTAAAAATCCAAAAATTCATCATGGTGTTTTCTCTAAGGCAAATTACAATAGAAATGCTCTTACTGTCTTCCAATTTTCTTCTTTTTTTTCCCTCTCCAAATCATTAAAATTGTGGATGTTTTATGTGGCTTTAAGGCCATGATATTAACTGATTATTGAATAAATCTGTGAGATGATTGGATTTATTTTGTGGGGAAGACGTAGCTTAAACACCTTGCCTTATCCAAGTATGTAAAACAATGTTTCAATAGCATTTTTTTCCTTCAATAGGATTGGGACAAATTTAAGAAGGTTTGTAATGGTCTTGATAATTTTCTAGGGTAAAAAGAGGAAATATTTACAAAATCTACACATTTGTGAACACCAGCAATATCTTTTTTTATTGTTATTTGATTTTCATGCTAATTTATTGTCACCTTTGTATAAGAAAGTGCTTTCACTATTGGGAAATAAAGCATGCAATCTTTTAGGCAACAACTTTTGAAAAAGTCTACCTGTATTTTTGTTTTTCATATTGTGGGGAAACAGTGTCTCAATGACATTGGTTAGTATCAAGAAATAAAACAAGTGCGAGAGAGAAAATGTGTGTATAAGCTACTCATATGATATAGTGAATACAGGACTTAGAGACGTTTTTTTTTACTGGTTTTAGGGTAGTATTTATTTCTGTTTTTTTTACTGTGAATTAATATTTTCAGGGATGAGACAGAGAAATTCCCCAAAAGGAGGAAGATTAAATGGGGGTCTTGAAAAAAAATTATAATACATTTATGTAAAAAGGAACTGTTTTCCTTGCATTTAAATTTAAAATTTGAGAAATTTAGAAATATTTGTTACCCCATCTTGCTTAAAGGGACTATATAACATTGTTCAAATGAGAGAAAAATGCTGCTAAGGTAGTGAGGTCAATGCTTGATGTACAATTAATGATAATCTGAACATAAACATTTTTTTCTTGTCTTGAAATCTCAAAATTTGCCGGAAATCCACCCAACCCCTTCTCTCCTTCTCTCTCCTCCCCCTCTCTCCCTTTCACCCTTCTCTCTCTCTCTCTCTCTCTCTCTCTCTCTCTCTCTCTCTGTCTGTCTAGCCCCCCCTCTCTCTCTAGCCCCTCTCACCCTTTTCATCCCTCTCTCATCCCCCTCTTTCCCTCCCTCCCTCCCACCCTTTTCACCCCTCTCTCATCCCCCTCTTTCCCTCCCTCTCTCCCTCCCTCCCCTCTCTCTCCCTCTCACTCTCCCTCCCTCCCCTCCCCTCTCTCTCCCTCTCACTCTCCCTCCCTCCCCTCTCTCTCCCTCCCCTCTCTCTCCCTCTCATCCCTCTCCCTCCCTCTAGCCCCTTATCTCACTCATTACCTGTAGACATCACTTTAACACTCTTCACCTCTTATTCATACCTTTCCTTTTTTCTTTTTTTTAAAGAGTATAGCTTCCCAAACAAAATGGGCCACACGTCTACATTTTAAATCACATACCTCTAATGACTCAACCACATTAGTTCCACAACAAAAATACTCTTAATGCAAGCAACAAATAGTTTTGTTCACATTATTTATTTCGATATAATCTGCTTTATGTACAAAAATGATTGAAAATTGTAACAATATTTATAAACACATAAATAGATTCCATAAAGACACAGATTTCCTTTCAGAATACACCTCATGTCGTGACGCCTTAGGAAAGGTCTAAAGTAGCATATAATTAAAATTTATAGACTCACATTTCATAACAATAATTACTGATTGCTCACTTTTGGGTTGTCAAAGTTCAAAACCAGGGCCCGTTGCACAAAACTTACCATTGATGGTAACTACCATAAAAACCTTGATTTTGATTGGCTGTTGAGCCCTGTTACCATGGTAGTTACCATTGATGGCAAAGTTACCATCAATGGTAAGTTTTATGCCCAGACCCTACTGCTTGGACATTATGATAGTATAATGATATATTTTTATGTAGTAAAATAACATTATAATATGATATAGTTTGACTAAAATCAATTAATGCAGATTTTATGTTTATGTCACTTGGTCTATATATACAATGTAGGCATACAAATGATAATAAGATATCAGAAGTGCAAATGCAAAGTGCCTCCAATTTGCGTATTTCAATAAAAATCAACAAAATCGCCTTTATCATCCGTTGTAATGAAAATTGGTCTCTGATACGAGCTTCCTCATAACCGACAATAATACTGATTGCATATTTGCTAAATGTTATAAAATTCTACCATGAATTGAATTGCATGGCAGAAGTAGCGTATCAAATCATCGCAACAGATTAGAATGGACGGCATCTTTAACAAAGACAGATTATGTACTGATCATATCTGATGATAGAATATAAATAGAAGGCTGAACATGATGCTGCATGTATTAAACACACACACAAAATTCAATTATACTTGGATGCTTTGAGAGACGGAATACTGAAGGTGGAAGAAACATGGACGGAATCTCCAGAATTTGGTAAGAAACATGACAGCAAAAGGACGGAGTGCTGTGTTATGGCAAAAGTGTAATACTCAAATTAAACTCAATGCAAGACTGTAGAGGCCTATGCACAATACGAAAAAAGCAAAAGCACCTACTTTGTACAGTATCAAAGATTTTCACTGTTAAGACCACTTTTCTTTTTCACATAAAATGACTCTATTCAGAATACAGTTAACGTCATCAAAAGTGCACTTTGAAAGAGATGAAATAAATTAAGGACCAACTCGGTCTTATGGTTTTTGGAACAAGATGTGTATACACTTCAGAAAAGGGAACAAATGAATATGAAGCTCACGTAAGAGTAAATATAAATGTAATTAAACACCCCTTTGGCTCTGAGCAGACGGTCTTCCCTGTCACATTACCGTGGCAAGAATCCATTACACTTTGCCACTATACATTTTAGTAGCACAGCCCTGCAGAAGAAAGGTCGCGTAAATACCCCACCCCCTTTACTAGAGGTGTCGTGATCCTTGTGAATCACAAGGACCGCGGCACTAATGTCCTTTAACAAGACATTGATCTACACTTGCCACTCTCCACCAAGGTGTTAAATGGGTACCCGGTAGGATGCGAAAGCTAATGTGCTTAGATTAGCAAGTGTGCGCTTGTAAAGATGACGCCTGGCTAGAATGCTCCCCAGGGAGTGGAGAATGTGCATACATTGTGTGCAAGTAAGCCTGAATCCTATGAACAGGGTAATAATATATATCTCTGTAAAGCGCTTTGAGAGGGCCTTCGGTCCTGAAAAGCGCTATTAGCTATTATTATTATTTACCTTTTTTTGTCTGAAGTGAGACACAAAATCATCACATCTTAGCAGTATTATTTGCAATTTTTCTGTCTTTAATTTGGTAAAAATACATGTTGTTCCACCGAGCCCCAACAAGGCTGTCACTACCAT
The DNA here is from genome assembly GCA_035222895.1 of Strongylocentrotus droebachiensis. Lineage (NCBI taxonomy): Eukaryota > Metazoa > Echinodermata > Echinoidea > Camarodonta > Strongylocentrotidae > Strongylocentrotus > Strongylocentrotus droebachiensis. Next base: position 367,150 of record JAVYIG010000126.1, on the reverse strand, counting down.
ATGATGTCCATTTGCAACCTCCCTGTACAGCAACGTAAAGTTCTTTTCAAGATTTAAATAGGCACAGATTCCATCGTACAATATGCCATTTTAAGTCCAGATACTGTCCTAACGGCACATAGGGAGATGGTCCTATACTCCCAGTACTGAACTGATACAGAATCATCATTCTTTTTCCCCACATCTTTCCAGATTTCAATTTTTATCTCTTTATTGTGGTAAAAAATACATGCAATAGCAACATAAAAACAGCTTCAACAAGGCCGTCACTACCATATGATGTCCACTTGCAACTTCCCTGTACAAGCAACAGTAAAATACGCCATTTCAAGTTCTTGTCCTAACGGTACATAGAGAGATAATGGTCCTATACTCCCAGTACGAAAGCTTGTTGGCCGAGTGCTTGTGATTGGGACCGGTGGAGTTCCAGCTGAGGTGCTATTGGGTTGTTGAGGGTCGCGTTGAAGGTGCCTTTCAGGACCGTGTCTTGCAAGAGTGGGCTCAACTGTAAGATGAAAGAAAAGAAATTCAAGGGTAAATTATGATTCCATTCAGATTTGGCGTACTGTACATAAAACTCAAATAACAATCATTTATCATATCAAAACAATTAACACTACATAAGTTCTCAGTCACACCTTTGCGTTTTTGGCTTGCGTATTGCTGCATATTTATGGCAAGCCGTTTTAACATTTATTGCTATTTCTTGATATCAAGAAATGATTTTCTGTTGTAAAGCAATGGTAATTCATGATATCTAGAAATATTTCAGTTTGATCGGAGTAGATTTCTCGAGAGAGAAAGAGGGGAACAGAAGAGAAGAGAGATCATCATAAATAGGGATTTGCTAAATGACAGGTTTAGTGATCCAATCAAATTCTACATCAAATGTCTTTACAAATGACACAACCTTAAGCTGACATTTTTAAGAGATATATTTCAACAAATTTTTCTCCAATGCCGGTAAAAAACATGTAAATGATAACATAGATAAATGTTAGTGTTCATGCACACAATAGCTGTATTCCAAAACAATTTAACAAAATATTGTCCACTGAGACCAAATAAGTAATTATTTTTAAGACCGAGAATGAGTGTGGAGACTATTTTTTCAATTTTCTTATTAATGATTCTAATTCACTTAAAAATTTGGACTAATGGTGAAAATGCACTTTCTTTGAATTTAAGAACATCTAAAATGTTCCATACCTCGTAAGTTCCTGGGCCAGGGTTATCATTCTTTCTGAATTCTCTGAAGCGCTGGTCCTTCCCAACGAGCAGACTGAGTTTGACTGTGTCCTTGGATGCTGGATTGTATGTTCCAGGACCTGCAATCAAAAGGAATGTGATAAGAATTGTTAGGGGTGAAGTTCTTGATGAAATGAAATTGATGTTTTGCTTTTATGTATGTTAAGGATATCTTCATTGTCACCATCACCATCACCACAGCATCACCACCTTTGTCATCACCACCATCATCGCAATCATCATCATCAACAGTGTCATCACCATCAAAATTACCACCATTACCATCATCATCTTCATCTTCACCATCATCTTCAGCATCACTATCATCATCACCATCACCAAAATCATTATCATCAATAATGACAACATCAACATCACCTCGACTACCACCAACACCACCACTACCACCACAATCATCACCATCAGCAACCCCAATTTCATCCTTAAAGCACTCACCTGGATTAGAAGACATTGGTTGTTCGATGATGACATCTCGAGGTGGTGCAAAGCGACGGGTGGACGACATGAAAGAGCCCTTCTTCCTCTTACCGGCGTGGGTGCGGGGCGGGGCCGGTTCCTTCTTACCCTGGGACAAGTCATGTGACGATCTCACCTCGTACGAGCCGGGAGGAGGGTTGTCCTGTAAAAACAATGATTGATTGATTTGATTTGATTCGTATACAATTCAATTTAACATATTTATTTGTCCAATGTCATTCACCATGGATATTTTGATTGCTCACATGTAAAATAAAGGCTCAGATAAGATTTTACATAGAACACATCATGTTAAAGGTTTGCTTCAATTGACAGAGGTTATAAAAAGACGTGAAATATGTGAGAATTGTTATAGCTATGGCTCACAAATCTATTATTAAAATCTTAGCAATACTTTTGATTCTATAAACCTGAGAATCAACGAGAGATCAGTCAGTCGTCTGTGCCAAAACCCAGACAGACTACAGATACAAATAAATCTGAACTCCAGCTGGTCTATATCAAAATCATGTAGCAAGCAGTCCTCTTAAATCCTTGTTTAACTAGACAATGTGTTTTGTGTGGAAAAGGAACCAAAGAAATCACTTTGAATAAAGTAAATTGCCTCTCTCGACCTAGGTATAGGTTCTTTTTTTAAATCCTCATAATGCACATCTTCCAGAGATGCCTGCAATTAAACTGTTTAACCATTTCCCGAAAATCATGGAGACAACCAATGACCTACATTCTACATTATAATACAAAAACACAGATTATTATCATCTTCGATCGCAACGCACCTGTATCGTAACCGGAGCTGGCGAAGTTAACCTGTTGCTCTGAGAAGCAAAGTTGGCCGACATGTTGGAGGTGTACCTGCTGTACTGGGGGGTTTCTTTGGGTTGATAATGGGACGGGCCGGGCTGGGACGAGTCCTGGCGCTTGGTGATGGGTTTGATCCGTACCGACGTCGATCCGAACGCTCCTCTCCTCGTGCTCTCGATATAAGCCTTCCTCATGCTGCTGTCGGCCACACCGGGAAAGCTGTACGACCCAGGACCTAGAGTTTGGGAAGGGTGGGAGGAGATTGTGTGATTACGTTTTTCAATAATGTCTTCTCGGGGATGTTCCACAAAGATCCCAAGTCAAACTTATCTCTAAGTTGGACTAAAAAATTATGGAGAGCCATTTGTAGCCTTAAAATGAAATATATTCAAAAGAGCAAATTCCACATCAACAACATGATATCTCTTTCATAATAGAAAATATAAAATGATTTGAACAACATTTTAGGCCTTATAAAATACTTTTACAAAATATTTTCATAGATGCTAAGGTTTTTCCATAATTGTTAAGTCTAACTTTGTGAAACACCCCCCTGCACTGTTTAATACCCTAGCTTAAAAATTCCCACTACTTCCCACAGAATTCCCTCCTCATAGAGATATTCTCTGCTCAGAGGTTTACTTTGAGCTCAACTTGTGATTCAAAACAGTCCGGAATAGAAAATGGTTGTAATGTTGCTACCTTTAGCAAAACATCCCAGTGAATCATTCTCTCTCACAAGAAAGAAGTCTGTTTTACCTGGAGTTTTTTTGATGTGTGGTTCTGGTACAAATCTCACAGCCGTCTGTCCAAAGGGGCTCCTCTTGAGCCCTCTGAGTTTATTGGTTGCCTCCAGGGCGTGGCGGGGGTCGTTATAGGAACCAGGGGCGGGGACGATGTTCACCTTCTCTACGAATCTCTGAAAAAGATCAAACGGGATGGAGGATTGACATTGAGTGGTAATCTAGGATGTATGATATTGTGAAAATATTTTTCAAATTTATTTACCGGTATTCATTTATCGTAATGTTATGAACAAGAGCAATATAACACTGATTTCCCATAGACAATCTTTTTATTCAGATGGTCATATCTCGGCCAATACTTAACCTTCTCAATTGGTTTTTGACATATGGACATTATTTTTTATGCTCTTTCAGAAAATTAAGAAAAAATTGAGAAATTCCAAAAATTGATTTTTTTTTTATGACGTCACACTTCACCACTCTATACTGGTACCCCCTTTTCATGAAAGATGAATCCATACTGCCACACAGAGGTACAAATTCCTGTAAACCGCTACAGAAGACAATTGTTTTTCACAAGGATCAACAAAATCCTGGCCTTTCTTGAAGTTCTTACCTTGGCTTGTGAGAGGAAGGGAGGATGTTCCACCTCCAGCCCTTCAGTGTTGACTGCCGGTGGTCTCTTGTCAAACTGACTGTTGATTGTATATTTACCAGGGCCTGGAACAGCCTGTCATGGGAAATAGACAGAGAAATGTTTACAAAATGGGCACATCCAAAAAATTACGTCAAAAAACAAACTAATATTTTGGCTGTAATAACAAACGATTGCTGACAGAAAGAATATCGTTACTAGAGATTTACCAAATGAAGGCAATTATGAGAAATGTTTACAAAATGGGTACATCCAAAAGATTATGTCAAGAAACGAATAGAATATTCTGGCTTAACAAGCATTTGCTGACAGAGAGAAGATCGTTACAAGAGATTTACCAAATGAAGGCAATCATGAACTATATTATAACCTTCGATTTTTACGTACTGTACATGTATGGGATATCATCTCTGAGTCGCCACAAGAAGATTGTCCGTATTTGATTCATGACTATTTGTTTATTCTTCATATTCCAAAATTCTCGATCATAGTGTGTAAACCAAAAAATAATAATAATAAAGTGCAGTTTACTTTTAAAAGTTCTTTAACCTGCAGTTCCCCTATACAAAATAAATCATCAACATTTAGTTTAATTTTTTTTTTTCTTCTTTTCATTCCATGCATAAATTGTTTCTCTTAGTTCCAGAATGGACAATCCATTAGAAACAACCATCCATTGAAACTTCAGACACTTTGATACAATCCTGATAATTCAGCGGCAATCAGAACCTACCTTCTTTGTTTCTCCTTGTACAATGACTTCGTGGTAACGAGGGATCCTGGCCTCAAACGCGCTGGTCCCGCTCTTCGTGATGGCCGTGTTAACGTTCTCTACATCAGCCTCAGCTTTGCTAAAAGGGTCGTACTCTCCAGGCCCTGGTCCTGCTTCACCTCTGAAATCCATTCTTGCTGCCGTCAGGTTCCCAAAATGGACTCCCTTGTACTTGGCAGTTGCTTTTGTATCGCTCTGCAAACAAGAAACATAACAAAATCAGAATAAGATAACATTGACATTGAAATATGTGGCCTTTATAGAGAGGTGGCCACTAAGACAGGTTTGACTGTATAAGAAAGATGACACCAACAAAATGTTAAGTCTTTTGCTTACACTTGTGATATTATAGAAGGCTGGTCTAGACAGGTGGCTGTTATAGAGAGGTGGCCACTATAAGACAGGTTGACTGTATAGAACAATGACACCAAAAAAATGTTCAGTTTTGCTTTTGCTTACACTTGTGATATTATAGAAGGCTGGTCCCAACGATTTATCTTTGGGCGGAGCCTCCTGTTTCTTGAGTACCCCATCTTCGGATTCTTCGTAGCCGTAGGCCTGACCAGGAGTAGGAATAGAGGGCGCTTGCACTTTCCTGGAGAACTTGATGCGATTTGTCATCAGCTATGATGAGGAAAGAGGAAGGAAATAATGAATAAATGAGAGGTATTGAATAAAGTTCCTAATAATCAGAACAAAATAAATCAATTGTAATAGGATTATATCAAGAGCTTAATGTAATTTGTAATATTTAGAATAAACTTTTGTAAAAAAAGAGAAAAATATTCAGATATAGGCTAGGTTCTCCATACAATCAAGTTCCCTATGTATGATAGAGTTTGTGTGTTCAGATGCTTAACAGAAATAAAGCCTTCTCTTTTGCGTTTGGATTTAACAGCAAATAGTCATTAAATAGCACTATAAACCATCATGAATATTAGTCCATTAGTCATTATACCATGATATACAATACATACAGGTAAATATTTTCATGAAACTAGCAATCATTAAAATATTTCTTTCACTATCTCTACAGAGAACATTATACACTATATGAGTACACTTACAAATTATAATGTCTAGAAGAAACCAGACAAGCAATGAAAAAACTTTTCAATTCAGTATTTAGCTATTTACCTGTCCTTGTACAATCTCTTTTTCTTTATTGATTTGCCTCTTCAGCCAATCACTTGACTTTGCAAGATTGTAAGTCCCAGGGCCTGGGGTGAGCACGGACGTGGACACGTCTTCCTCGAACCTCTTGGCTGTGTTTGCGAGTGTGCGGCCACCGGTGATTTTGAGTTGTGCGTCGGCCGGGTCGTAGTGGCCCGGACCTGGTGCTGCAATGACCGCATCCTGAACGGTCAGGAATGTCTCCCTGGGTGCCATGGAGGAAAATGGGGCATATCCATCTGAAAGGGGGGGGGGGGGGTGAAATGGAGAGATGTTTTAAAATCTGAGATCAGAGCAAGAATTGGTGAGTGCAATAAGTTTTAGATTTAACAGTTAGAATCTAGACATAATCTATACATAAGTTATAGATCTTGCCTTCTAAGTTCTAGGTTTTAAAAAAGAGTGAGCTGAATATATGACTGCCCTTGTGCTTTCAATGTCAAAATGACACTTGCTCTTTTCTTGTGAAGTTGTAAAAATGGCATTGTTCTTGGTCAAATTGTGATGAGATTTTTTGTACACACTCTCTTTAGAAAAATATTAAATTAGTCAAAGCATAATACTACTACTACTAGTAGACCTAGGTAATAACACTTACAGGGATATTAAGTCAAGAAAAAATTTTGTTCAATTTCAAGTCAAGTGCACAAACAATTCTATGTCGTGCAGTCACAGTGACAGAGTTTGCAATGTAAATACTAAACATACACAGCCAAACTCCATCCAAAGGCATAACTTTTTAAGTAGTCTAGATCTAGACAGCAATAACCATCTGATTTGGGTCATTTCTTTAATAAAACTGACATTTGTTGTCAATCTGAGGTCTAGTGGAGCCAGACGTAGTCTCAGTGGAACAACCGACGATTAGAGAGACTGAAGTTTTCGGTCTAGTCTAGATCTAGATCTATTCCTTAATTTTCTTACCTGATTTGATCTTGGCACGGGTTGGTTGAAAGGCATCGTAGGCACCTGGTCCAACAAAAGGTCCAGTTGCTTGTGCTCCTTCTGTCAAAGCTCTTGGGGCCCGATCATACATGATGTCAAGAGTTTTTCAATATGAAATATTCTCCACCAGAAATACACGCCCACGAATTATGAACGCTTGCAAACAAACTTGTTTCTCAAATTTATGTTCAAAATTATCAGTCTTGATTTCACTTAGTTCTTCTGATCCGTAATTATGTTGTTTAGAGTAAGTTCTATCCGCTGGGGTGTTTCATTTTCCTCCTTGGAGTTCGGTTTGCAGAAACTTCGACGATATTTTTGCTTTATATTTTGCCCTCGGCCTCTTCTTCCTAGAACTCATATGCCCGATACGTAACGTACACAGTATAGGTGCCCGCGTGATTTGCCCATTGATGTTTACACGAGCAGCTGGCTGTCGCGAGGGCGTTGCTAAGCTGGTTGCAACTTGTTGCTCGTTGGTGCTATTTTCACATGGAGCTAGGCGTCTTTTCGTAGTCTGCAGTGCAGACTTCAGTTTCAGGGTTTCTACTCAAAGAATCTATAATAAAGTCGGGAACCAAGGCAGTCTGATGAAAAAAATATAGTAGTAAATGACCCAAAAAATAGTAGGTGGTGAAAACAATTCTTTTGAAGGGGGTGGCAAAAGTCCTAAAAACATGAATCCGTGACTAACAACTAAATGAATGGTGACTTCAAAGTGGCATTGAGGGATGGCATCGTCTAGCATGCAGACAAGCTACTTTTTATTGTTTATTTTTATTTTTTAAATATTTGTATTATTATTTTAACCGCACATTCACTAAAGTACTAAAAACAATGTGTATATATGCGTACTATTGACTGTGCGTATCAACCCACAGTGCGTTAATCTTCATTTCATGAAGCCTGCACTTTTTAGGAAGAAGAAGCGGCTTCCCATTTTTCAAGTACTTTTGTTTTACTGGTATTTGCTGGGATCCATGAAGGGCCAAATTGGGTCTTGCCACTTTTGCCTTTTGCGTTTCTATTTTTAAATTAATTTTATTTATCCCCCCTTTTTTTAGGAGAAAGGGAGAAGGGTAACCTCAAAAACAAGCCTTGTATAAACATTTCTCCTTATATATTTTTTGTTATATTTTCTATATCTGTTATTTCAGTTTTGTAAATGTTTTTTTTGAAGGTTTGTTCTTGTTCCGTTTTATTTTGGGAGGGACAAAGAGAGAGGGAGAGAAAGAGAGAGAGATTTTCTTTCTATTAGTCTTTTAATAGGAGAGCCTTTTAGTTCGGCCCCTTTTGTTATATGATTGATATCACTTGTGTTTAAAAGGGAAGTTCCAACCTGATATGTATTAAGTTGGTTTTAATATAGAAGCAGACAAATTCATAAACTTTCATTTTCTTTGTTACTGATGACTGAAAAGATCATTGTCCGTACTAGGGTTCATTTGTATAGAAACATATTTGCAATAAGTTTCAGTATAGGGCGGCCACAGTGGCGGATCCAGGGGATCCGGGAGGCCCGGGCCTCCTCCCCTGGGGAAAAAAACAGGTAATATGACGTTAATTTTACCCCTTTTTTGGATCATTGAAACATCCCCTGCCGCTCAAAGGGGGGGGGGGTGCGATTTTTCAAATTTTCGAGGGCCAAAAAACAAAACAAAAAAGTGCTCACTACCCCCATATCATTTAGTTCGGGCATTGGTAAAATCAAAGAGATTCTCTTTGGTAAAATTACCCACACTCGGTGTTGGACTGTTCCAAAGGTAACTTGTGTGGGTAATTCTTACTAATGCACTCACTGTATTATTTATATACTATTCGTATCTTTAAACTTATTCTTGACTCTCACGACGCAATGATGGAGATATCATTTATTTTGATTTATCTATATCAATTTATTTCATGTCAGCCGCACACTAGCTGTTAAGTTTGTTTTGTTCGATCTTAATCAATAAACCGTCTTGATCGAATTTCAGGCTCCAAATTTAGGATGTTATTGTTATTGTTGCAGATACAGACGCCGAATAAAGACTCAGAATAAAGACTACAACAACTTGTCTTTCAAAAGGCTAGATGTATAAAATCAATGATCCAAAAACAGATATCCAATGTATTTAAGCCCAATGTAAGCCGTAAATATTCCCTAATAAAATCATAATATATTTTAAAAGTAATGGTAGAAGTAATAATGAAACAAATTAAGTGACAGTGTCATTTATATTATCAATGAAAATTGTAAATGTCTTGAAACAGACCGCAACATTTCTGACGCAAGTAGGTACGTCAGCACTAATTTAGCATCTCATTTTCGTACCACCGTACAGCACTGCTCCACCGCGGCGCCGTCGGCCTAGCTATATCGCTAGCGCTCGTATCGCGATCGTACTGCGCAACTGCATTCCCGCAGTAATCACATTTTATTTGTACACACGGGACACGACCTTCGTTCCTCAGAAGCAGCTGTTAGTGTAAATCATTCTTTTAAAATCATTGTCGCTTTCAATCACCATCACTGTTGTTTCTAATCGTTCACAGGTCCTTCACAATGACCTTATTATTGGCCTTATTGGCAGTCTTGCCATTTTTTTCGTCGGTTTTGGGAGAGCCGATAACAACAGCGACAAGCGAGTTCCCCGGATCAGACTATCAATGGGAACACCATGATCAGGAGGCTCTTTATCAGATATTGAGAGACACAAACGAAGAATGCCCCGAAATTACTAGGATTTATTCCGCTGGAGAAAGTGTTGAAGAAGAGGATTTATGGGTTATCGAAATATCTGATAATCCTGGTAAACATGAAGTTGGTAAGTTGATTATGCAATGCAAATAAAATTATCAATCATCAAAAAGCCCTGGCTACATGTATGGCTATGTCAACTCAATGGATGATTTTTTGTTTTAGATTTAGACTCCATCTCCATAGGCATGGACAAGTCTATGTTAAATTTAAAACAAAAAAAGAATTACCCGAAATAACTAGGATTAACTCCCTTGGAAAGAGTGTTTAAGAAAAGATGTAGATCTATGGTTTATTGAAATAGATCTAGATGAGTAGATCTATCTGATAATTCTGGTAATCAAAACAGTCTAGATCTAACGTTAGGTCTAGTTTCTTTGTTTTATAGGTCTACGCTATGTATGTTTAAGTCGTGAAGTTGAACTTTGAACATCTTGAATGAAGGTGATGTTGTCACGAGTGTCATGCACTCGAATTTGTGATGTTTCTTAATTGTGGGTTCTTTTTATTGCTCATCATTGGTATTAATGACTACATGTAGTTTTTCATCATCTTTCTTCTCACACAGCTTCTTCATCCCTCTTCTCAATTCTTATATTTTCTTCTTCATCTTTCTTCTCACTCAATAATATCTTTCTTCTCACTTCTTCATCACATATTCATAATAATATTTACATGTATGCTTCTTTATATTTTCTCTCACTCTTTCTTTGCTTCTCATTGCTATTTCTTCTTTGATCCTCCTCTGCTATTTTCATTGATCTGCAACTGTGTGCTCATGACATGGTGTAGTCCAAATTCTGTCCACTTTTATATATATTTGTTCCAGACACAGCGTGGTTTCTCCAGTGTCGCTCATTGCGCGATCCCCCAAAACAGAATGAGAGGCAAGGACTACTGTCACTGATTCAGCGTTGAGGATGTGTATTTTCTCAGCTGATTGGGCGCGCAACACGAAAACGGTCCAGGCTGCAGACTAGACATAGACAACGTGCTGATTCAGTTATTGGTATCGGTAGGGGAAATTGAAAACCGTGAAGGCGCACAATAGTGGTCTCTCATTGGGAATGGGACACCATTCAGTGTTTACCCAGTACAGGTGTTAGTGTCCTTCACCAGAATTAGCCTCAAGTATTATGACCAACAGGCGGTTATGTAATGCTTTGCATTTTCCACCCATCGCCCATATGGTAAAGTCATTATCTTACATTTCCCTCACCAGAAGACTCTGTACTATAAGCCCGTTTTCATCAGCTCGAGTTTGCCAAATAAACCCATTATTTTAACTACATGTATACCGATTGCAAATTATCCAGTTTATTTGCGTCTTCATCAGCCCACAGTTGCAATTAGCGCTTTTTGGTTGAGATATCATCCCAAGATATCTTGGGCTAGTTTGCAAAATATCTCGCTATTTGTCCGGTGCTTCCTCACCAGCCCGAAGACTCGCACTATGCGCTAACGCTGAGCAAAATATCTCGAGCTAATTTCTCAAGGTCGAGTTTCAAGTTTCAAGGTCGAATCTCGAGCTGATGAAGACGCAATTTGTAACTTTTGGGATTATTTCCCAAATCAGAAATAGCAGGCTATTTGGCAATCTCGAGATGATGAAGACGCGCCTAATGAGAGACTATGGGGTATTTCTTGATGGGAAGGGCCTTCTAGGGGTTCGCTGTGTGCGAGACTTGTACACACATTTAATGGCATTTCCACCAGTTTCCAGAAACTGAGGGCCATCTACCTTTAATTATACATAATTAGTTTTTTTTATAAACTTTCATGTTGTAACCCTTGGCCTTGGTAGAGAAGATGCCATTTTGGCGTTGGAGGTATAAAGTTCTAACTGGGCAGGGCTAAGCCTTTGTACAAAGTAAGAAATATGATAAATTTTGATGTTTCGGATTAATGCTAGCTTGAAGATGACAACTCGTTAATTTAATAATTTGGGGTCATGGACCATCTACGTAACAAGGGGTAATTTTTTTGGTCACTGGAGATGCTCCAAATGATTATAATTCTCCCTAACAGTACTACTGAGTTTTGTACCAAAAGTTTGTTATATGTACAGTGTACATGTATGACATCTACTTATGATACCTTTTTAAGGTTGCTTGGCGGTGATTTCCAAATCTAATGGTCATTTTCTCTTTTTTAGGCTTGACCAGTTCTGAGATTGCAACCGTCTGTTTGGTATGAACTTTCAGTACATGTGGGTTGTAAATATACTGGTATTTATCCCAAAATAAGTTGCATAGCGCAGGCAAGATAATTGTTCACTTGATGTTTGATGATGTTGTTTCAATTCAATTTTTTTTTCAATTCTTTTGCAAAAAATGCAAGCATGAATCATGAAATGCATGCTAAACTGCCTTGAGAAAGACAGCTGTAGCAAAATAGAATTACTGTTACATCAGAATATTGTGCTTCACATGTCTTTTTCTTATACCACATTGCAAAGTAAAATAGCTTAGCTTCTAAAGGTTTCTTTGTCATGTGCGGGTACTTTTTTTCTCAGTCCCATGTGTGTGGTAGTGGGTTTTCACAGACGTGTATCAAATCAATCAGGGGGGTGATTCATAAAGCTGTGCGTAAAGTTACGCACGACTTTACACATGATTGGAATATGAAGATCTGAATGGGGTTATCAAATCCTTTTTATTGCAGAAGCTGAAGTTGAAATATGCAGATGTACCTGTAGATAAACCTTATTATTAACAAAAACATTTTAATTGCAAAGTGTATTTTTGACTACCATTTGATTAAGATTATGGGAAATACATTCACACTTTGTTAAAATGTCAGGAAAAACTTTGGGCATCCCATTTGGCTCTTCATATTCAAATCATTGGTAAAGTCATTTGTAACTTTACGCACAGCTTGATGAAACACCCCCCAGATATGATTGTTTACGTATAGGGACAGACCCTTAACTTCGCCATCCAAAAGATGTGACTCAGTTTCGAACCAGGATCACCTGAGCCAGTTTGTAGGTAAGCACAGAGAGCTGAACAAGTGAACGTGCCGCCATAAAAGAACCAACTCACATGTGCCATTCATTGACTCTTAAAATAGTTATCATTTCAGTAACCAGTTTATCCTTGATATATGTCAACAAAACAATCCAACCCTTGTTAAAAGATTTATTCCGTCAGAACTCGCAAATTCATAATTATAATACACGTCAAAGGTGTCTTATTCGACAGCCTTTTGCAAGAACAAATGTCACTCTGACCTCTTTCCATATCTCTTGCATTAAAGAATGGAACGGTCTGCCTGATGATATAAAAAATAGTACAACTCTTTCTAGGTTTAGAAGTTTATCTAAAACGTACCTGCTTGAAAGACTGACATAGTTTTTATTCGCATCTTAGTAGTTTCTCATTCTGAAATGCTTTTTGACCACTAAGGACCTACTCGTCAGTGTGTTTGCTGTGTATGGTGGTGTACGTGTGTGGTGTCTGTGTGTGTGTGTGTGTGTGTTAGTATTTGTATGTTCTATATTCTGTAGCTTAGTATTTTCATCCATTGTATAATCATACGTAACATTCTTTTTACTGTAAATGTATGTATTTTGTTATAGGGCCCCGCTCACAAGCTTAGCTTCTAAAGGGGTCCTAAAACCGTTCAGTTTATGATGTAATCAAGTTAGAATATGTTGATTGATGTACTATTACCAGTCTCTTTTTTATGTAACAGATTATATCATGCTTTGTATGGTTTTGAATAAAATGAACTGAACTGAACTGAATAAGTTCATTTGAATGAAACAGAAAAATGGATAAACAGAGAGGTGAAAAGGACCAATAATAAGAGAGTTTTGTGTGTATGAAATATGGATCAGTGGATTGTGACGTACATGTAGTTGCAGATAACTCACCCATCTGCTGTGTACAAAAATATCTTTAATTTTTTTTCTTTTTCTCCTGAGCGCCTTCTTTCGTGAGGCACTACTCAAAATTTATTCTGGATAGCATGTTATTATGGGTCCTCTAAAAAAAAAAGACCCTCCTGAGTCATACATTTTTGAAGAAAAAACAAAATCGAAATTTAGTCATTTTGTGTGTTGGAACATATGGGAAAGTTGTCCGCCACTACATCACAGAGATATTATGAATTCAGCCAATTTTAGGGGCCCAAACCTGTATTAATTATAACTTACAGAAAATTATAACTTTCTAAATTTTTGTCAGATTTCATTCAAACTTTCACCAGTCTGCTTCTCGATTTGTCAGCTTTCCTTTTAAAGTAATTTGCTATCAAGGTTTGATTACACTTTAAAGATACTATGTCCCTTTTGCAGCCAACATTAAATTCTGTAGAACTTTGCAGGAATTATGAATATGTCATGTTTGTCCTATCTGTGAAATTTAAACATCAGCAGTGTCCTAGTATTATTCAAATGCAAGGAAACCCATTTACCTTCTAGACTTCACTGTCAGACACTATTGAGTGACTGACTGACATCTGTTTTTCTTTGGTAATAACATACCGGTACATAAAAATGGGCTGTAACAAGTACATGAGCATTTGTCTACATCAATAACCCACTTCTTGCAATGGCCAAAATTAAAAGATTTAATCTTTTGCAGCACAAACCGTACGACCATTTGGAAAAAGGGTCTGAAAATCTGACCATTACTATGGTCTTTGCAATCACTCAAGTTGATTCGACAACTAATAGTCATTATTTCCCACTAAAAGCCAGTTTCAAGCCCTTCCGTTTTGAGGGAAGTTCTAAATTAGTATTGTCTTTCAAATGCCGTAGGAATTTAACCTTTTCATTTTTTGGCCTGGAAATGGGACATACATGTAGTACCTTTAAAGGATTTGCCGCTCATCTTGTTAACATAATGAAAATATATCTTCATATTAATTCAGAGGAACATCTATTTCACATTTTTTCTTCATAACAGGTGAACCTGAATTCAAGTACATCGGCAACATGCACGGCAATGAGGTCGTAGGTCGTGAGATGCTTCTTTTGTTGATCCCGTACCTGTGTAAGAACTATGAGACGGATCCTGACATCAAGTGGCTAGTAGACAACACTAGAATCCACATCATGCCCACCATGAATCCTGATGGCTATGCTGCCGCCCTTGAACAGGTACTTCATCATTTTTATGAGTATAATTATGAATATATGTAGAATGATTAAAATCCATTTCAAAGGAAGGGGGGGGGAGAATTGTACAGGTGAATTAAAAACAATTTGTAACATGGCACCTATTAAAGAGAAGGTTGAGTCCTGGGAAGAGGTGGAAAATAATTTGTGAGCGTTATCATTGTTATTATGCGAGTTTGGAAGAACATCAGATAAAAAATGTTCCCTGAAAAGTATGGCTCTTCAAATGCCTTAACAAATCTAAATATGGCATGTAACAGCATACAAATCAGGATGGATTTTTATACCACATGTTAGTGTGGTCCGATATATGTATTTCTGTGTACAATGCTTTTAATTTTACCAAGAATGGGCCAAATTTCTTATCATATTGATGATTCCATAACCTTGCAGTACACACCAATACTGATATGCTAGATGATCAACCTTTTCTGATCGATTACACACCGTTTCTTACAAAATGCAATCGCATGACCAGAACTCAACTTTATCTTCAACAAAGATTTATGCATTAAATTGATTACATTACAAAAATGGTCTGTTAGACCTGTAGAAAACTCTGAAGTGCTATGTTTTATAACTTTTGAAACAATATGATACATCAAATAACAGAAGTCGGTCGTTTCCTTGAAGGGGCTAAACATGTACATCATACCTATCCAAACACCTGTTTCCTTTCCTGTACATGTCAAATCATAATGTCAAGTCAGACTGGAAGGTAACTTGTGATTGATTTCAAATTGGAAAGCATCTGTTCAAGATAGCTTAATGCCTACAGGTGTCCATTTTTTATTTTTTGTATTAATGTGTTTGATTGTTTCAATCCATTTTTTCATCAAAACAACAATCAACTATAATTACCGGTGGAGGAAAGCAAATTTAGGATCTCGACCATTTGTATTGTTTGAAATCGGAAATCGGTTTGTCATATGTAAAGGTGTCGATGTCCTAGAGCATGTTTAAGAACAGACTGTATTTTAACGGATGAGTGGAGGCGTGGGTGTGAGTATGATCGTGTCAATCGTTTGTTGCATGGTGCTGGTATTATTAAAGGTCGATTGACCGGCTGACAACATTCAGACCGATGATGAATATAGAAGGAAACAAATTATCCCTTGTGCACCTTTTGGATTTAAAGGGTAGGTCTTACCCTGGAAATAAAAGAAAGATAATCAAGAGAAGGGGTACATTGAAATTTTGCGGAAAATCTGATTTAAAGAAGTAAGCTGCACCTTTCTAAAGTTGTCATCAATCAAACACAATCAAACACAACCCCAAATGATAAGTAATATGGAAGGAGAATTATGCAGATTGCAGAAGAGCAGAGAGCATATATGTTCACAGGGCTTAAATTAATCCAAGGCCATCCAAGGCCAGGCCTTGGATGCCCCTTTGATTGGCCTCAATGCCCCTCTCATTGGCCTTGGAGATTTTTTGTGCCCTTTCCAATTCTTCCCATTGGTGCTGTAATATAGGAATGTGCCCTGCAGAAAAGTGGCCTTGCCCTAAAAATGTTGAAATTTAAGGCCTGTGTTCAGGTGCTGTCTATAGCTGCTGCCACACTCACGAGGATCTCCTAATTTCAGCTTCATTGTATTGTATTTAATAATTCTATATTAGCTATATGAAAAGACACAAATAATAAAATAGTTTGTTGTATTATAAAACCAAATTAAGAGTTAGAAAGAAGGGAGAGGGAGGGAAGGAGGGAGGGAGGAGGGGGAGAGAGGGAGGGGAGGGATGGAGGGAGGGGAGCGGAGGGAGGGAGGGGGAGGGAGGGAGGGAAGAAAGAGAAAAAAGAGATAAAGAGGGAGTCAGTGAGAAATGTACTGTAGATATTTAAACAAATTGCCATTGTAGCAGTCAAAAAAAAATTGTTACATGCACAAATAATGAAAATTCAGTAGAAATATATATTTGTATTGTACATACTGTATGTAGATATTTTAAAAAATTGCCATTGTAGCAGTCAAAAAAATTTGTTACATGCACAAATAATGAAAATTCAATAGAAATATATATTCATAAGGGCCACCACATCTGGAGTCATGGCCACAATTTTTGTTTTATAAATACTTAAAACTGCATGTAAATGAAAAAGAAAAAGTGCTGAAATTTGCAGGTATTGTTAAGCCATACTTGAAGTGATTGATATATATGTTGAAAATTTCACAACTTGTATGACTTTTATATATTTTTTCTCAGCCCTTGACTAATCAATATCTCTGTTTCTCCTTCTGAAATTAGTTGGAGGAAAGAGGAGAAAACGCCTGGTCCACGGGCAGAGCCAATGCGCACGAGGTAGATCTGAACCGAAACTTTCCCGATCTGGATCGCATCATCTTCGGTCGGAGAGCAGACCGTTTCCCAAGGAGACATGGCCTCAACAACCACATCACCAGTCACGTAGACCAGAGCCAGGTAGGAACAATAGAAATCCAAATTTTACAGATATTTTATTATTTAATTATATTATTGTTTATTTAATTATTTCTTTAATTATTTGTAGTTCATTGGGGAACATCAAGATATGTGTCAAGATAGATAAAGATGAACAGTATATTCATACATTAATAATCTTCTTTTTCTTCTTCTTCTTCTTCTACTTATAATTATTATTATCATTATTGTTAGTATTATTACTTTTGTTGTTATGAATAATGATGGTTATTTTTATCACTATTTTCATCCTCATCATTATCATCATTATGCTTTCAATACAAGTACTAGGGTTGAAGAATAAGCCATTTTCATGCTTTATGTTCTTCTTTTTTCTCATCTCGTCAGTTGGAGCCGGAGACAAGGGCCATCATGTCGTGGCTACAGGAGTACCCCTTCATTCTGTCCGCTAACCTTCACGGTGGCGACATCGTTGCCAACTACCCCTACGACTCGAGCCACGACGGCAAAGCCAACTACGAGGCCTCGCCCGACGACCAAGTCTTCCGACAGGTATCTCTTGCCTACGCAACGCCACACCCGGTGATGTCAGACCCGAACCGCGAACAGTGTGACATTGGGGGTGAGGACGCCTTCAAGAAAGGCATCACAAATGGCGCCGATTGGTACCCCCTCAAAGGAGGTAAGAAATAGTGTCTACATGTATATGTCATGCCTTGCTCTGTAGCCTTTGTAGGTCTGTAAAGATGAAGTTTGGTACTTGTCATGCAATGGCATTGTGAGAGAAACCATCTAAAAGCAATTGGGAAAGGTAAAGTCATTGTTTAACAATGTTTCCACTTTCCAGTTTTACAAATCTAAGATGCAAGGCCCTACATGTTATCGGTGTATACTGTGTCTATGATATGATGTAATATTGAAGCCCTACAAAAATTGCACTTCAAAAAAGTAAAAATATTTGAGTGACCGCTTTTATCATATTCCTTTTCCCCAATAGACTATAGTGTTTAAAAAAAAAGCGTTGGGGAAAACGGTTTTTGAAATTTCGAATTCCAATCAAAGATGTCTTGATAATCAAACATGGGATTCATTTCTAACCTGAAGGTTTATAATTATAATTGTAGCATGAGCTAAATCCAGGAAGTTTGTTTAGAATCAGAGGTAAAGTTACCTATTCACTACCTCTAATATATACTGTGAGTTTTGGAATGATCAATAATTAATATGCCATATTTAAATGGAGCATATCACAAATATGTCTATTTGCCATTTGCACTGTAATAGAGAAAAGGGAGAAGGACAAAAAAAAGTATAGACAAGAGGGAGAAATGCTCAGCTTACATCCTTAAGTTATCAGTTAACATTGGAAATTGTTTCCAAAAAGAAATGTTTTAAGATGTGTTTTAAAGTTGTTTATAGGATTTTGATGCTAGAATGACAGCCAACAAGACTGGCCTTCTACTATCCTTGTTTGTTTTGTCCGTCTCATGGGCTTTCGGTCTAGTGAACCTTTTGTTAATGTCAATCTACTAATCCTATAGTGTAGTTCAGTCTTTGGAGAGTAACAAGCAATGATTCAGTGGCACAGGACATTACCGGTAACTCAGTAGGCTCATTGAAGAAGAATCCAATTGACAGGAGGGGTCAAAGGGTCAACAAGGCTCACATTATCTCATTTCAATCCGTCAGTTTATGGCTCTCTGTTTTATTATTAGATCTCCGCAGTGCATTCTTCTGTAAATGTACCTGAAGGACAGTCTAACTGTGTATTTGAATCCCTATAAAGACCAGGGGATGTTTCACAAAGCTTGTCATCAGTGACAAATGATATTTTTTCTTATAAGCTACTGAAATCCTTGCTTCTGATTGGTTATCAGCAGATTGGTCACTGACTTTTGTCATTTGTCATTGAAAAAAGGCTTTGTGAAACGGGTCCCTGTTCAGACATTATGGTATTATGGTGTAAACCACCTCAAGATACATATCGGCGGAACAGATTCAGTAGGCACAGAACATTAATTCAGTAGGCTCATTGAAGAAGAATCCAATTGACAGAGCGGGGTCAAAAGGTTAACAAGGCTCACATTATCTCATTACATTCTGTCAGGAATGGCTCTCTGTTTTATTAGATCTCAGCAGTGCAATCATTTGAATTGTATTTGAAGGACAGTCCAACTGTGTTTATTTTATTTGAATCCCTATAAAGACGTGTTCAGACATAACGGTGTAAACCACCTCAAAAAAATAAATTGTCAAAGCAGGCGATTTGCAATTTGTCATGTATGATATACCAGTTTATCCTATTTCCCCTTTTTATTTCATCCAAACAATGAAACTCTAGATAGATCCATGATAGTTGTGATACCATGAACAACTACATATTGAGAGAGAGTCACATTTAAAGACCGTCAATACTACTGGGCCAGAAGGGATTAGACCACACAGCGAGGTCACTGACAGGTGGCTATCTCATTAACTCCACTCTCAACTAACATAAGAAAAAGAGGATCATGGGGAACCAACAGGCACTGATTGGGGAAGTTTTCTATATAGAGGGAGCAAGTAGCTACAAGTAGGGCAGTGGGGCTTTAAGTGTTTCTTAAATGAGGAACAACTGCAGAATACTCCAACACACAAAGTAACTCTTACACTGATTGTGACCCCCAGACTGATTATAACTCTAACCCTTACCCAAATCTTATCTCTAATCATAACCTTAAAGGTAATACAAAGTTTTGGTATGGGGTCATGAATTTGGTTCAAATGAAAATTTTGGTAGCATATACGATCCTACAATATTCAGTGATCGTTGTCGCGGTCGAAATCGACTCTAAAGTTATGAAATTGTAAATAATAAACATTTTATGTTGAATGGCTCCCTCTCAAGGTCAAGATATTAATTAAGCTATAACTATATTGAGAGAGAGTCACATTTAAAGACCGTCAATACTACTGGGCCAGAAGGGATTAGACCACACAGCGAGGTCACTGACAGGTGGCTATCTCATTAACTCCACTCTCAACTAACATAAGAAAAAGAGGATCATGGGGAACCAACAGGCACTGATTGGGGAAGTTTTCTATATAGAGGGAGCAAGTAGCTACAAGTAGGGCAGTGGGGCTTTAAGTGTTTCTTAAATGAGGAACAACTGCAGAATACTCCAACACACAAAGTAACTCTTACACTGATTGTGACCCCCAGACTGATTATAACTCTAACCCTTACCCAAATCTTATCTCTAATCATAACCTTAAAGGTAATACAAAGTTTTGGTATGGGGTCATGAATTTGGTTCAAATGAAAATTTTGGTAGCATATACGATCCTACAATATTCAGTGATCGTTGTCGCGGTCGAAATCGACTCTAAAGTTATGAAATTGTAAATAATAAACATTTTATGTTGAATGGCTCCCTCTCAAGGTCAAGATATTAATTAAGCTATAACTAGGCTATAACTAGGCGCCACAACTAGGCGTTGTGGCGTGCGCCTGTAATCCAGCTAACAGTGGAAGTTACAAACTGATTCAGCCGAGGACGCAGGTTCGAAACTGAGTCACGTCTTTCGGATGGTGACGTTTAAAGGTCGGTCCCCAGACGTAAATAATCATATCTGATTGATACACGTCTGTAAAAACCCAATTACACACACACACACACATATAAAACAATGTTTATTGACTAAAATCGACTGACTAGCTATTGTCGTTCGGAAATTATATACCACAACTACATATTCTGAGATTTTCATGGTCACAGCTATAATTGTACGGCCGTAAGCGCTATTTCAAATTTATCAAAATTTACCGGGAGCACTGGTAAATTTTTATATTCAATTTTTCTCGAAAGGAGAAGTGTTTTAGGGGCTAAAATTTCAGGTGTTTTTAATACATTCACAGGGGCATCCAAATATATCAAAATTGTAAAGAATCACTATCCACCCATTTTTCAAAATTTCCCAAAACTTTGTAATACCTTTAACCCTAACTCTAAACCTGACCCTAGCCTAAACCTAAACCTAACCCTAAACCTTGAACTGATGCAGTTTGAGATATTCTTCAGTTAAACAACAAAGAACCTGTGCAGTATATGAAGAGTTTAATTCCATAAGGAGCTAAATCCATTTTTGTAACTTCAGAGAAAATAGAATTTGTTTACCAGATTTTGTACAGGCGTCTATGGAAAAAAGTGATATTAGAAGGTGCATTTTTTCATAATTGTTTGCAAAATTTAGGTAAATTCTTTTGTCGAAAGACAGGCTCTGATAACTCAATTTTCATCAAAAACGGATTTAGCTCCTTTTGGAATTTAACTCTTCAATATCATCATCAACTTTGCCTTTGATCACTCTACACAAAAGTTTGTATGAGCATGAATGCACATTTCTACATATTTTGGTTCTTTATGTATTCTCAGGTATGCAGGACTACAACTACCTCCATACCAATTGCTTTGAGATCACCATTGAATTGAGCTGCAAGAAGTTCCCCTCAAATCCTAATGACTATGAAGAGTTCTGGGGAGACAACAAACAGTCTCTGCTCGACTACATCCGACAGGTAAAATGAGGTTCATTTCAGTACATTGCAGTTCTGTTCAGTTCAGTTAAATTCTGTTTAGTTCAATTAAATTCTGTTCAGTTCGATTAAATTCTGTTCAATTCAATTCAGTTTAGTTCCGTTAAGTACAGTTCATTTCAGTTCAGTTCTTTTAATTCAGTTCTGTTAAGTTCTACTTACCAATTGAATACAGTAACTGCGTAGTTCCTGTAATTAAGTGAATGAACAAACAAAAATCATGTCAACATGATATTAATTTTGTCACAGAGCTTTGTTACTAATGAAGAGCTTGAGACTTGTTGCTCCGTTCATCAGTGAATTAAGTTAAACTAGGTTTAAAGACAACCTTTATGAAAACCAGCCAATATTTCTGTAGTTAAAGCTAATCTTTGATTTGTATCGCTAGTCAACTCTTCTTTTTATTTAATGTTTTGTTTTGTTTTGTTTCCGAAGGCACACAGTGGTATCAAGGGCACAGTGACAGATGAGAATGGAGTTGGAATCGATGACGCCAAGATCAAAGTTTGGGAACTAACTGGGCCAGCATCTGAAGAACATTACATAGATCATGACATCACAACAGGTAAGTTTGTCTACAAGAGACTGCATACCTTAAAGACATTGTTTAACAATGTTAAATCTGAGATGCACAGCCCTACGTATTATCAGTGTCTGTGATAATGATGTAATATTGAAGCCCTAAAAAAATTGAGCTTCAAAATGATCAAGAAGTGCCTCAAAAAAGTAAAAATCTTTGAGTGACCGGTTTTACCATACTCATATTTCCCAATAGACTGTAGTGCTATAAAAACTGTTAGGACAACTCAAAATTTGGTTTCGATTTTCAATCTTAAATATCTTAATAATCACACAGGCGATCGGCTTGCAGCATGAGCTAAATCCAGGATTTGTTTCAAAATCTGTGACAAAGTTACCGGATCCCTTTACAGCCACACAATCGGCACTTTCCACGTGCAGTATATATGTCATAACTTGCAGACACCACACTTAGGGAAATACCATTTAGGGGTGTACAAGTCTCGCACTTGCAGCAAAAATGATGCTCCACCAAGAAATATCCCCTGTCTCTTAGAGAAACACTGGTTGAATTTTGATGTTGAAGAGATTTATAAGTTCTAGCAGGAAAAATCCTGTGTTAAGTTCATTGCCTAAGTCTAAGTAGAATATATTAAGGGGTCAGTGACACAAAGACGTAACTCCATTTTGGCCATTTTGAGAAAAAGTGGTTTATGTGTCACTGAGCACTTAGGCCTTAAGTAGTTAAGTCAATGTTTCACAAGCCATTTTTACGGGGAGGAGGTGTTGGAGTCTATGTTCACTCTTCTTTGAAATATAAAATGTTAAAGTATGATATTGACTTTGCTGAATCACTATGGCTTGAGGTTCAGATAGATGATCGTTCCGTTGTTGTAGGTGTCATTTATAGAAAACCAAACACTGATATTTTCCAGTTTCAAGAGAGTTTATTGTCTGTGTTAGAAAGGATTAAAGTTGATAAAAAGTTGTGTATTTTAATGGGTGATTTCAATATTGATTTGTATAATCCCAGCGTAAATGCTGAAATGTTAGTTACTTCCTTAGTGTGTTTGGGGATACATCAATTAATTAAGACACTTACGAGGGTAACACCCATGTCAGGTTCCTTAATTGATCATATTTACACAAATATGGGTGCAGATCGTATATGTGCTGGTACAATTATTGTAACTGACGTTTCTGATCATTTCCCTATATTTGCTATTTTTGAAGATAGCTCAGTAAAATTACAACCACAAGGAGAAGTACGATATAGAAGTTATAAAAACTATAAGAAAGAACAGTTTTGGGATAGTCTACTCTTGGAATCCTGGGAAAATGTATATGAATGTACTGATGTTAATAAAGCATATGATATATTTGTACAGTCATTCATAGGTATATGTGATCAATATGCTCCGATTGTTCATCGTCACTCTTCCAGGAGGAAAAATGATAAACCATGGCTGACTAGAGCTATTAAGAAGTCAATTAAAAAGAAACATAAATTGTATGGTAAAGTATTAAAATCAAATTATAGTGAAGATAATTTGAAAAAATATAGGACGTATAGAAATGTTTTAACTACAGTTTTGAGGAATGCGAAGAGGAAATATTATAGTGATGTATTTGAAATGTATAAAGGTGACACAGCGCAAACATGGAAGTCAATATATAAGCTATTGAAGAGTGGAAACAGTAAAGTAAAAACGTCACATGTAGATAAGCTCTGTGTTGATGAAAATGGTAGTAAGAAAGTTGTAACCTCAGGGAAAGAAATATCAGAAGGCTTTAAAGGTAATACAAAGTTTTGGGAAATTTTGGAAATTGGGTGGATAGTGAATCTTTACAATTTTGATATATTTGGATGCCCTTGTGCATGTATTATAAGCACTAAAAAGAATAGCCTCTAAAATA
Source organism: Strongylocentrotus droebachiensis (assembly GCA_035222895.1). Taxonomy (NCBI): domain Eukaryota; kingdom Metazoa; phylum Echinodermata; class Echinoidea; order Camarodonta; family Strongylocentrotidae; genus Strongylocentrotus; species Strongylocentrotus droebachiensis. The sequence goes on along the minus strand of JAVYIG010000126.1, from coordinate 343,032 downwards.
CTTCGGTTTTCGAGAAAAATTGAATATAAAAATTTACCGGTGCTCCCGGTAAATTTTGATATATTTCAAATAGCGCCTATTTCCGTGTAATAGAAGCTGCGACCATGAAAATCTCAGAATATGTAGTTGTGATATATAATTTCCAAACGGGAATAGCTAATCGGTCGATTATAGTCAAGAAATATTGTTTCATAGCTAAATTAATATCTTGACCTTGAGAGGGAGCTATACAACATAAAGAGTGTATTATTTATAATTTCATAACTTTAGACTCGATTTCAACCGCGACAACGATCAATGAATATTGTAGGAACGCATATGTTTCCAATATGTTCATTTGAACCAAATTCATGACCCCATACCAAAACTTTGTAATACCTTTAATGATTTTTTTGTGAACGTTGGGCCTAACCTTGCTAAATCTATTAATGGTAATGTTGACGATGTTATTACATTCAAAGGTTATCTTAGTGATGGAATAATTGACTCTATGTTTTGGGAACCAGTTACTCATTATGAGGTACAGGACTATTTATTAACTTTAAATGTAAAGAAAGCTTGCGGCTTTGATGATATTCCAGCCCGATTACTGAAGGATGCTGCTGAAGTAATTGCAAAACCATTATCTTATATTTATAATCAGTCATTATTGAACGGTGTGTTCCCAGAGGCAATGAAAGTAGCCAAAGTTACACCAATTTTTAAAAAAGGGGATAGAAATGTCCCAGGCAATTATAGACCTATTTCAGTTTTGCCTCTTTTGGCCAAAATATTTGAGAAATTAGTAAACAAGAGGCTACTTGATTATTTTGAAAGAAATGATGTCTTGTATAAGCACCAGTATGGCTTTCGTAAACATTATAGTACTAAGTTGTCTTTAATTAATTTGGTTAATGATGTCCTTAAATCACTGGATAAGGGCAGTGTAACACTAGGTGTATTCCTAGATTTCCAGAAAGCTTTTGATACAATTGATCACGCAATATTGGCTGGAAAATTAGAACATTATGGAATAAGGGGCCTGCCTCTCCAGTGGTTTAAAGATTATCTTTGTAATAGATTTCAGTTTGTGAACTATGATGGACATAGCTCATTGAAGCAGATAATAACATGTGGTGTTCCTCAGGGTTCTGTTTTGGGACCTACACTGTTTTTGTTGTACATAAACGATTTGCCAAACTCAACAAATTATTTTAATTTTAGACTTTTTGCCGATGATTCTAACTTGTTTCATACGTTTCCACCGAGACAGAATTCAATTGATATGGATAATATAGTTAATATGCATCTTGATAAGGTGACCATATGGTGTAAGGTGAATAAACTTACAGTCAATCTCTTAAAGACTAATTATTTGTTAATAAGAGGGAGTAGGCAATCAGTAGTAACTCAAGGGGTGCTAAAAATAGCAGAGACTGAAATAGCCCAGGTTGATGTTGCATCATTTGTAGGAATTTATATAGATCAACACTTGGGTCATTTCACGTTAAGTGTACACTTTTTTTCTCACTGGGGGTCAAAAATGAAAATTGTTGTTAGAGCAAAAGATGCACAGATTCTGAAAGTTTGGGGTATATGTCAGAAATGTGTAAAATTATAGAGCGTCAAGTCCATGTTTACATATAGAAATATTCGATTGAAATACAGTAACAAAAATAGGCGTTTGGAGAGGACATTTTGTTTAACAAAGAACACATCAGCTTTATTATACCTGTAAATGGTATACACATAGTTTTCTGTACTTTTATATGCCTTTTTATACTTATCAGATGTTGATGCACTGATTTCCTATTCACTTAAGCCATATTTTGCCATAAAATTAGTGTATTTTATAGGAAACTGAATTATGGGGAGGTTGAATTTATTTAATGACATGAGAATTTCTTGTCCTTCTTCTTATATAGACTTCAAATTTGGTATACAGTGTTGCATTTATGTCTAAATTATTTGATGCTGTGTAAAAAAAAACAAGTGAATGCAAGTTTTAATCAAATATGAGCTTCCAAACTTAATTCATTGACGTGTTTTGGAGAGGACATTTGTTTAACAACAAAACTTAGCAATATGAACTCTTATTATATTAGTTGATATGTAAATTGCTATGCATCATTCATTTCTAACATTTCTGTAAGAACATGGCAATCGATTATTGGAACATTATATGAGCCAAGTGACATATATTGGAGAGGATAAACTTCAAATTATTCACCATCATTACAACTCCAACTTTATCTCAGAATATATGGCGTGAAAGTTTTGTTATTCATACATTGTTTCATGTTATTTAAACAGTATTTTACAATAAAAACAATACTGATATTGTCTATTGATACACCAGTTTTTATATACAAGTCTTATTATTTATTTTTTCTATAATCCAAACTCTCAAAGAGTGACTCGTTGATATACATTGTATGTTATGGAGAGGACACTTTGTTTAACAGTGACATCTGAATGTTTAAATGCAATTTACTTTTTTTGTAATCAATACATTCACCAGTCTTTATTTTTGATTTTCATATACCAAGTTAGATAACGCAATATAAGGTAGGAAATGTCCCGATACCATGCATATTGTCAATTAAACTAGTATTTATAGTGAGTAATAAGCAAAAAAAACCATCTTACTTTAAATTCCTGCAAAAACAATATGAGAATATAGGTTTCCATAATTGTTGGTATAACTGATCAGAAAGTCCTAACTGATAAATGAATAACAGGTACTGTAACAAGTTACTTGCTTGTCTTTAAAACCGTTCTATTTCTCAACAGTAACAAGACACTTCTTGTCTTTAACAACTTTTTTTTTCTTAAAGTTGATACTCTAAGACAATCCCAAATACTGAGATAATTACATAAATAGAAAGCTTTTAACCCCCATAATAACACCAAATGGTGTCCACCCGACAAAACAAGTTTAGAATAATGAATTTATTCGAGTAAACTCTACCAAAATATCTAAGTCTGAAACCCGGAAGTGCACGTAGAATCGGGCCTCTATCCGTGACGTCACGAACGGGAGTCATGGGCTCAGTGAGAGTGAATGGCAGTGATATCCCTACGTAAATGCTATCCTGTCAGAGCTTAGATTTGTTATTGTTAAGGAGTATATTTGATGGATTTTCTGTTTTCATTTGAATGAAGAATAACGAAGCAACATTTTTCAGTCGCTGATTTCTTTTTATATCCTCATATTCACCTATTTGGTAGAGATTTAAGACGAGTTTACTGCTTAGGAATTAAAGTTAAATCGTGCACTTATGAATAGGCGGATGCATTAATATTGTCATCAGATGTACATGAGCAGTTTTGTAAAACGAATAGGTCTAGAACTATGATAGTACTTATCATAGATGTGTGTGACTGCCTCAAAAAAGGATACAGTACCAGTTAAACATTTTATGTTGTAAAATATCAAACTTGAACGAGATCATGCAAGCGCGCTTCCTCTATAATATTTTGGCGAGTGATGCGGCTCTTGCATGAACGTTCGTGGAGCGAGCAGATTCGGGAGGTAAGACCAAGCCGCTGCTCTAGGCGCTGCTTGCTTGTGATGGAACGTACGTGCGCTAGTTATTATGTTTATCGGCAATTGCAAGAGAATGAAAGCGACGTTGCCAGCTAAGAAAAACAACTAACAAAGACTTGCTCCTGACTACCGGTGTCAGAATCGGTAGATGAAGGATGTTCAGGGCCAAGGAAGGCGAAAGACATGGGAAAAAGGAAGAAGAAACCATCGGGAGATCACTGTAGTGTATGGTAATGAACTGTGCATGGGTAGACAGCTACTGTTCACTCCGTGCCTGGGCCGATTTCAACACCAAAACAAAATTTACATGGTGAAAATATCGTCTAATAGCACATCGTTGGCATGTATATGTCATAATTTTTAAAAGGGGAATTGATATTAATACTATGAAGTACTAGGGGAAGGTAAAGAATTGTACATAGAATTATGATTTATTAGACTTTTCAGCCTTTGAAACAAAAATATGCAGAAAATCGTATCACTCTGCACATGTTTGCTATGGAACATCCGGGTACGTGAATATACTCTCTCCCGGACGTGAGGTCATAAATAGTAGACCAGCGTCGTGACTGATTTTCTATGCAAAGAGAGGCGGATATTTTAGACATTTCAATTGAGGATTCCGAGTAGACAGAATTTTTTTGTGATATACTTAGTAATTGAAAAACTTAAAAATAACATATACTTGCCGTAGGTAACAAATTAAGGGACATTTATTTGCTTAGAGTATCAACTTTAACAGATAACAAGGCACTTGCTTGTCTTTAACACAGTTCTTTTTTAAACAGATAACAAAACAATTGTCTTTAACAACTTTTTTTTCTTCACAGATAACAAGGCACTTGCTTGCAGCAAGTGAAAACGATTTCGTTTAATAACATTATGGAAATGCAAGCATTTAATTAAACAAACAGAACTTTTTTTTTATTCCTGGCTCATTTTTCCTGATTAAGGTTTCATATAAAGAGGTAGAAAATGAAATTTCTAGAAATGTGATTTTCTCTTTGAAATTCAGATACAGTTCGCCAAATGATTTTTTTTTTGGTAACCTTTCTTCAAATTGTTTTAAAGCGCTCGTGTGTTAAATTTGCAACATGTGAATCAAATGAAAGAAGGGGATCTCAGCTTTACAAATATGTGTCATTTATTAATTATAATTGAGATTAAGATATGATAAAACATCGACAATTCAAAGTTTCGTTTTTTCTCGAACGCACTTTATTTGTAAAGGTTGAGAACTGTTGAGAACTGATTTTTCTATAAACAATTGTTCGTGATGCGAAACGGTTACCATGCGAAACGGTGCGAAGCTCTACACACAGACAGCGTATTGCTCTGATTGGCTGTATGCAAATGAGTGCATACTGTACTGGGATCTGGGACTCTCGATCGTGGACCTGGGAAAACAAATTACTGTAGTTGTAGTTTGATAATTCCAATCAGAATAGTGAGACGTATAAATAGTCCTCTCCCACATTCACCTAAAATTACTTTTCGCCTCAAATCTAAATCGGTCCTTGTGAATTAATATTAGTACTCAAGGACAACAAGACGGTACTTCAACGGGGGAATGAAATTCAAAATCATCATTCCGTTCACGATTTCATTTGATATTTCTTCCTTTTATTAATGCCGCAGTGCAGTTCGAGGGGCAAGGCAGGTGCGCTAGTAGGTTAGTAGACCCTATCGAAGCTAGCGCAGAGGTGCAACAAGAGGGCCGGCAATAAGCCCTATCGGACCCAGGCGCAGGTGCGATAAGTGCAATAAGTGCAATAAGCCCTATCGGACCCAGGCGCAGCTATCGCACCTGTGTGCGATAAGTGCAATAATGGGCCTTTTAACGCGCACCTGCGTTTACTGCGCTAAACGTTACAGCGAACGTATGGTTTATTTTGATGGATACTGTATATGGGGCAAAGGTCAGAGGATTTGTTTTCCCTACTTGAAGTGCCTGGTTAAAAAAATGTGTCCTCTCCTTAACAACCTAATGGCATACATTATATTGCTACCAGGGTGGTAAATGATTGCAATGATCAGTAAATTTTGTCAGTTACACACTTACAAATATTGCACTTTAAAATGTATTTAATATCAGACTATGTTGTGAGAATATTTCTGTCTTTGCATTCAGAAATTACCCAATTACATAGAGGAATTAATGAAAATCAATACCAAAATAAAATTATAGCTGTTGACATGATATTTAATGAATTCTTATACTGAGTGGAACAACATATCAATGTTTTCTTACATGAAGGAAGTGATTATACTATACAAAAATAATTGTTTCTGTACATTGTTAACAATGGGTAACTCTGTTATGGAGAGGACATTCAGTTTAACATTGCATTAGTGTGAGATACTGACCATCTATAGATATGTAGATGGAAAATCACATTTCATGATATTAAATGGAGGCATATTATTATTGTATACCAGTGCCATAGATAGTGCAAGCCTCAGTGCTTTAATATATGAAGAAAATACCTGTTATGGAGAGGACACACTTTTAACGGAAAATAAAGTCATCAAATTAACCAAGCAATAAAATATATATCACATATGTTGTTCATTGATTTGAGACATGTCCTCATTTTCAAACATTCTGAAGATTATTTAAATAGAGTTTAGGCCCATATATATCATTTTAAGTCACTGCTGCTGGCCTCAATGTTATGGAGAGGACATGTTTTTTAATTTTAACGGAAAAGATGCCTTTTACAAAAATATTCATCATTTTCACATTTATTGGTCAAATTTGGTCAAATAAGTTTTATGATGTTACATAGTGGCTGTGCTGACACTAAAACATTAAAATTTTACACAACTCTCAATAGATTCATGTAAGATATCAATGAACATTATCAAAATTATGAAATGAGAATCCCTTTTCCGTTAAAAATGCACTAAAAATGCTGAAATTAACAGAAATAATGTTTGCAGTGTTATGAAAATTGAACTGTAGGTTGCTGTTGATAAGGTCCATCAAATAAAATGGCCAACATAAAATAATAATTGTTTAAAAGATGCCAAAATGGGGAAAACCCCATTTTTCAAAAAGTGTACACTTAACGTGAAATGACCCACTTGACGTGGAAACCTCATATCCAAAGGGTTAATAAGTTTATCAGGAAAAGGGTTGGTGTTTTATATAGATTAAGACAGTTTGTGCCAAGGCGTGTTTTGTTGTTACTGTATAAGACGTTAATTCAACCGCATATGACCTACGGAATTGAGGTTTGGGGAAGTAATTATGAAATGAACATGAAGTGTTTATTATTAAGCCAAAAGATGGCACTAAGAGTTATAACGTTTAGTCCAATTAGAACTCATTCACAACCGATATTCCAGGAGCTAAAATTGTTGAATGTGTATCAACTCCATAAATTATCTATTTGTGTTTTTATGTATCAATTATTGAATGATAAATTGCCACAGTCTCTAATTCAGTATTGCTGTTTCATAGAGCACAACTATGAGACTAGACAAAGAGAAAGTAAGAAGTTAAGTGTGCCTAAAGTAAGGACAACGCAAGGTAAATTTTCAATGTCATTCAGAGGCACACGCTATTGGAATGATCTACCCCTTTCTGTACGGGAGAAAGCATCAGTATCTTGCTTTCGTAGAACTCTTATATCACAAATGTTAATAGAATAGTTGTTTATAACTTAGAACCAAGGCTCTTGCCTTATTGTAAATATTATGTTATATAATTCTTCATCTTTTATTTAGTGTAAAATACCAAAGCTTTGTATATAAGCACAGAACATATTTACCCTAGATGTAGAATAATTTGTAGCTTAGGTATGTATTCAATAGTTATTCATATTTATTCATTACATTCTCATTTATTGCTGTGATACTTTTTGTGTGTTAGTGGTACTAGACACGATTAGCATTAAATGCTATTTTCTGGTCCCATTTATCCTTTCAATGTTAATTAATCATTCACATTTGATTGTTATATTGATGTACTTTTTGTTTTGGATAATAAACTTCAAACTCAAACACTTCAATGAGGTGTTGGGTGGAGTTAAGTCTTTGTGTTTCCTGGAAAGCCCACATTTTTTTGAACATTTTTATATCCGTCAAATACTAATTTTGGCAAAATATGGACTTACGTCTGTGTCACTGAACCCTCGTTGTAGTCCCAGCATCAAAACATTTTTATTAATTCACTAAATCTCTACACAGCCGTACACATATCAACAATGGACAAGACAAAGAGCAGGCAATCATAATGCCAACTTCTTTGCCCCAAATGAGAACCTTCAAAGATTTAAAGAGAAGCTTTAGATAAAGTTTTTAACTATCTTAATGTCTCTTAAGGATTGCTCTTCAAATGCCTTCCTATTTGAAATAAAAATAGAAAAGGTTGAACAGTTTGGATCAAACTTTCATGCCACAGGTGTGTGTAGTCCCACTTACTCATTTCTTTGTGGAGTGCGTGTAATATTCAACAAGACCAAGGCAATTTATTTTAATTGTGGTCACTCCAAAACCTGAGAGCATACATCAAGTTCTACTTACTCAACCTTTCTAAGTTGCTTCCTAATGCCCCTCAGGACTGTAGGTGTTCTAGATCATGTTGTTACAACATACATGCACCACATGATCACTGCTGTCTTTAAGATAATGTTAAGGCCGTCAATACTACTGGGCCAGAGGTGATTAGACCACACAGCAGGGTCACTGACAAGTGGCTATCTCATTAACTCAGCTCTCAACTATAAACATAAGAAAAAGAGGATCATGGGGGACCAACAGGCACCGATTTGGGAATTTTTCTATACAGAGGGAGCAAGTAGCTACAAGTAGGACAGTGGGGCTTTAAGAGCTGGTCATAAGATTACATTGTGAAAGGTATTGTCTGGTATCAATTGAGAAAGACTGATTATGCAGGGGATGTGAACTTAAAGTTGATCTTAGTCTTTGTGAAACAGCCCCCTAAACTCGACTTTATTTTTCATTGCAATTCTGCACCTTCCTTGCTTCCATCCACAGCCAATGATGGTGACTACTGGAGACTGCTTGTTCCCGGGACATACAAGGTGGAGGCCGAGGCGTGCGGCTTTCACGCCGTGAACAAGACGTGCACCGTCACCGAGCCAGGGACCAACGTGGAGGCCAGCGATTGCAGCTTCCAGCTTGAAGAAGATAATAGCACCGAGGGCTGCTCGATAGAAGAGCTGGAGAGTTTCCTCATGAACCGTCTTTATCCCACCTACTAAATCCCCTTTGCCCCTCATCACAATCCACTCTAACCCTGTTTAGGTTGGATCGGATATGTGATTGCTTCTTTCTCTGTTATTTTTGAAGATTTTTTTGTTTTTTGTTGCTAGAGATGAAAGAAAGCAATAATCCAATTAGTCAGTGATATGTATATATTGATTATTCCAAATATCATGTCACTATTTTTTATGGAGAGAGTGCATTCCACTGCTATGAAGTAGACGTGTTGTAAAATATGTAATAATTGTATTTTCACATATTATATAATTAATACATTTTCCTTCTCTCTTTCTCCATTTGTCCTATTCTTTCTCATGCTCACTCTCTTCAGTTCACTTCAACTCAATCTTTTTTATATTTTTTAAATATTTTTTTGCTCCTTTTTTTCTAAACTCCCTAAAAATTGTCTATTTCTTCATATATTTGCAAGTACTGTAAATGTTGTAAATTGCAGTCTTGTTACATTCCCAAATCATCGGTGGGGTGTTTTGCGATTCAATTTCTTTCGAGTTTGTTCCCCTTAATTTTGTAGCTATGGACCAATTTGATGTTCTGATAAACCTGACAAGGCATATATATCCGTAAAAAGTGTGCTACAAGAAAAATGTATCGGGAACATCGTTAAATATCAAAGATTTTTTGCTCTACTTAATTATTAAAAAATTAGTTTCAAAGTTATATCACCATGATATAAATGCAAAAAATACTTATCTGCCCATGTGGCACTTGCATAATGTAGAAGACCTATGTGCTTGAGATGGTGGACTCTAAAAATTCAGTACTCTTGATACGATCGGATGTGTCCAAAAATATGTAACTACTGTATACATAGTAAAAGTAAGTGTATCCAGTAGATTATTTTGATATAATCACCGTCTACATGGAAATGCTTGCTTAGGAGCATCTATAGAAGTCCAATCATGATTGTTTATTTTTTATTTATTTTTTCTGTTTCTAATCAAGGCAATTCTACTATATTATCTCCGAGTTTTGATTTGAAGATACATGTATTAATATCTTTCGTTCAGCTTGAGTCCTGACATACATTCATCTATACTACTGGAAGTATTTTAAATTGTATTCAAGTCTCTTCAAACACGGTATATATTCTTTCATTTTCTTTCAATCGATCAGGGAAAACTAACAAAAAACAAACTAACCAACTACATGTACCTGTATTCAATTTAAGTTGCATGCCATGATGAGTGTGGATTATTTTAAAGGAGATATGATGGTGGTTGGAGAATTTGCGAAAAACGATTTTCAAATCCTGAATAGTTCATGATGTGGGACCAATTGTGATCTATTGGAGAAGACTGTTCACACTCATGCAAGAGGTCGTGGGTTTAATCGTTTTCTCTCAGCTTTTATTACGCCCTTGGACAAGGTGTTTTAACCACAATGCTGGGCTAGTAATGAGGCAGGACCCAATATTATTATCCTTTCAGATGAGTTATAAGTTGCAGTTTTATGTTTTTGTGTTTTGTAAGTGAACTAACTAATGGTAGGAGACAAATCGCAAAACAAAAAAATATATATACCTTTTTTTTTTTTTAGGGGGGGGGGGGGGCGTCCATGTTATTTCTGTTGAGAGATATTGAAATATATATGAACACACTGAAGATAATTTGAAGTTTACTTCATGTTGGCTTTAATATGAAATCTTTTTCTTATTTTCTTTTTTATTGGGGAGGGGGGTGGTAGTGTTATTTCTCTTTTTTTTTAATTGTGGGATGAATGGTCACTTTTAGATAAAAGATTTTATTAGATGACTAATATCACGCGATAGTACCTATTTATTCAACCTTGATGTTCTATAGTACAAATAAAACTACCAAATATTTGTTTTAAATAATGTTGTCACCCCTTGATAGTCTACCGATACATTCTGTCAAAGAATGGAGAAGAATTGTATATTTAATATTTTAACTACAAATTTATTCCTTGGAATAGTTTGTTTTTAAATAGGATTTTTCCGAGAGCCTTTATGAAATGGCTGCTGTAGAGTTTGATAGGGCTGTACATTATGCAAACCATTTCTTTTTGTAAAGCTATTCCATGCCCTATTTTATTTTATTTTCCCCCATTTTTTAAGGAAGCCTTTTTTAATTTTCTTTCATTGATAAAGGTTGTTGTTATTATTGTTCTTTATGTTTTTTCTCAAACAATGAATTTATTACTAATATTTATTACCTCTTTTCTTCTTAAATGACAGTGATGTAATCATATTATGGCAAGCCCAATGTTATTGCCTGGCATGCTTTTAGTTTAACAGAGGGTTATGCACAACTCAATTCTATGTCAAAGAGGATCGCGTTCATATGATCACCAAGTTAGTCATCTCATTCTTCAGTTAATTAGTTGTGTGTATTATAACTGTATGTAATATTGTATATTAAAGATTATATCATAGCTGTGTATTTTTTGCAAGATTAGAGATAAGAAGTATATATTGACTTGTGCGTAGCTTAGTGGGCTGATATAAGGAGATACAATTTATGCGTTTTTAACATACGTTCATGGGGAAAAAAAACACATTATAATTATACTGCTTTAACAAATTATGTTAAAACTATGTATCCTAAAAGAGCATATTTTACTGAAGTACTAACTGTAACCAGAAAGAGGAGGCATTAGTTTATGAAGTTTATGTACTAGAATGTCTCTAGTACTACTCAAAATCGAGAAAATTCTGTGAGATTTGTTCAACACAACCATCTTTAGAGAGTCATCTCAATCTCTAAAAAATTGTGTTTTTTTTTAAATGGCAATGGGGTGGGGGATTTTCATTAATTCAAAAATATATATCAATTTCGTCCATTATTTTCAATATATACCACACTTTTCCTGTGCTAATCTTGTAGCTACTTAATTAATTTTTATAGGTGCTAGATGTTAAATTATGATTAAGAATGCTAAAAGCCATTGGTATGCAAATTCATTTTGGAAATTCTAATACCGGTAGTTATCTTAACTATGCACATTACTTGATTATTAGAATGATTAGATGGGGTATTATCACCATACAGGGTTCTTGCTCATACAGACCGACACACAGCATTACTGTCCTTTGGCGGGGCATTAATCTACATTTGCCACTCAACACCCAGGTGAAGTAAATGGGTCTTATTGCTATTATTATAATAAAATATAAAAAATGATATTGTTATGATTATCATATTACATTTAGGTGCTCATACCAGGGACTTGGGATACTTGGGATATTTCAGACAAGAAGTACCAAGGATAAATCTTTCCTCTGGCAGGGGTAATAAATCTGTCCTTCCATACTTTCAAATTGCCAAAACGCTTTGGTTCTCTGGTTGGTTGTCTATTTGGAAGGGTTGTTTTTTAAGGTGTATGTAGTGTAGTGGTCATGTATACATAAGAACTGACCAAAAAAATCTCTACCAAATGAAGGTGAGCCTTCATGCAACACCTTGTTGATATATTCATTTGCAGATTTCCTACTGTTTGAATGGTTAGATTGTCCTATGGATGCAAATTGATTTTATTATCCAAAAATAATTTTTCTTTTTCTTTTCTTGATTATACTCTTTCTTGTGTACATCTTTTTTCTGAGTACATTCCAATGAATTTGCCCCCTAATGATTGGAAGGGGTACATTGCTTGAGAAAATCAATGTCGTGGAAATTAACATGTACCATGTATTGGGATATGATTCTAACATTATAAGGGTATGGGGGAGGGGGGGGGGGCAATTGTGAATTCTATTAATATTCACTTATTATTAGGTATTTATTGTGCTGTATATACATGTGTAACTGCTATCTAGTAACTTATTTTTTGTAGTTTGTTAACGAATGGAAGGCTGCTTGTGATGACGAAAAAAAAAATTGATGTTTATAAATGTAGTAATGTACCCTTTTAAGAATACTTTAGCTGACAGGAATTTTGTCATCTTGTCATTTGGCCTTGATAGAACTGTTAAATTCAATGCTGCTTGGTCCAATTCGAGATATTATGTTGGATTTTAAATTTCGAATGGAGACATGCAATTCACAGTTCCATAAAGGTTATATCTGATTTTGAAATGTAAGAAACAACATGGGGCCATGGAATTAATATCCTATGTATAATATACATTACATATTATTACTGTATTATTTATTAAGACTAAATACAGTGATATTTATCAATATCATTTCATATTTGGAAAGAAGTGATTTCAGATTAAGAGATAATTTTGAACAACCAACTTGTGTCAATTGTAAACTTTAAGCCAGTGAAACAAAAATCACTTTTGCAAGCTTGGACTTCAAAGTGACTCATTTCTAAAAACATGTATTGATATCTCATATGCTATTGCAGCAAGTACTTGTACATGTTATGTAAACAATGAACTGATTAATGAGTACTAAGAAAGTATTTAATGTGATGTAGACTGCTTCATATTGTTTTATGCACTGCTTTAAATCATCAATCATTCTCACTACACTTCTCTACCCCATCTCTCTCTCTCTGTCTGTGAAGCCTTTTCTCCGTTTCCATCTCTCATTTTCTGTTTATCTTATTCCCTGTTGCTCTCTCTTTTATTCTCTCTTTCTTTCATTCAGTCAGTCTGTTGAACGGTGCATTCTCTCTTATCATCACTCGTTTTCTCTCCCAATACTTTCACAGACCATTCTTTCAAAGACCTTTCTTTGGAATTATTTTTTCTTGAGTTGAAGTTGGAAATGAGAAAGATCAATAGTTATTTTATTTAAGGTGTTAAACTTCACTCATTTGGTGCAATATTTGTGTCATGTCGATCATTCTTTCATTGCATTTTCTTTCATTTCACTTCTCACTTAAAATTTCGCTGAAGCTTCATCCGATTGTCAAAAAAATAAAAACATGGTTACAGTATTACTTTTCGGCCAATGCAAGCTGCTCCTACATTAATTACAACCAATGTGTTTTTCACACTTCTGTGAAACTAAAAATATACTGTATAATTCAAAACCTGATCTGAAAAATCTGCTGTGTTCATGCAATCGACCAAAGAATGTCAAATTCAACTACTTCATCCATTTTTCTTTCATTTATTGGCTATTTCATCAGGGCTAAACATTTATATTTATAACAATTTCTTGCTGATCATTCTGCTTGCTTCTATTTGTGAACTTGTGGCTCTTGTGAAAACGTGTCTAGATTAAAATACCTGCATATTTAGTGAAAATGCGTTCTGAATTTTGTCCTTGAATTTCATGAAAAATGTTATTATGATGTTGATATGATACAGTGTGATGATGATTATGGTTATAACTATGATGATCTGATTGTGACAATGATGATGGTGAAGATGATGACAACTATGTGTTGTGAAGTGAATAATTCCAGACCTGCTGGATAAACAAAATTAAAAAAATGGTGGTTTATGATGTTGATATGATACAGTGTGATGATGATGATGATTATGGTTATAATTATGATGATCTGATAGTGACAATGATTATAGTGATGGTGATATGATAATGATTATGATGGTGATTATGATTATGATGATGACAACGATGTGTTGTGAAGAGAATAATTCCAGACCTGCTGGATAAACAAAGTTACACAAATATCAGCATGACAGCGTCCAATATATCCACAAACAACCGACACAAAGAAGTACATAGCTTGTCTAACTGGAGTATTCTTTTCCTTGCCTTGTTTTAGTTGCCTCGGTAAGCTTTCCAACCTGTTCCTCCAAGTCGTTGATGTAACAATGAAGGCCATTAATGTAATCATTGTTTAGGCTTTGAATAGGGTTCCTGGAGTTCTGACGGTCAATTTTGGATTTCAACATTTTGCATCTATTCAAGGCTCTTCTATGGATTGACTTGAGATGATTGTAGCTTGAGTTTAGAGACCTGGAGGGTGTTTCACAAAGATCCTAAGTTGAACTTATCTCTAAGTTGGACTTAAAGTTTATGGAAAGCCGTTAGCATCTTTGAAAATATTTTGTAAAAGCTTTTTTAAGAGGCATAAAATATTGATTCAAATCATTCATAATTTTCTATTATCAAGAAGAATTCATGTTCTTGATGTGGAATTTATAAAAAGTCTAAAATACTTGAATTTTTGCTTTGAACATATCTTATTTTAAGGCTACAAATGGCTCTCCATAATATTTAAGTCCAACTTAGAGTTAAGTTTGACTTAGGATCTTTGTGAAACACCCCCCAGAACTTTTTACGCCACCTTAACCGACTATCGCAGAGTCGCTTCACGTTCTTGATCCAATCTTTTGGCTTGCTAACTTCCCCGATAGTGGAACAAAGATCCTGCAATTTCCTGTCGACCTGTCATTTTTGTTCCACTCTCTTCTTCTCACTATCTGCGAGTTTTCTTTCTAGGTCTCTTATTTTTTCTTCTGGGGTATACTTTTAGGAGGCTTGAACACAAATTCTTTGAATACATCAGCATGTTTTCCACGCTTATTCAGTCGCATATACTTTTTCTTGACCCTTACCATGGCTGACCAGAATGCTTTAGGCTTGCACTCCAGTTTCTCTGCAATAGCTTTCAGTAGCACACTATTCATCACTAATCTCAGCTCTAGTATCATTCCATTTGTCAAAGTTACCTGGCTCAATCGTGGTATGATGTTGGAAGCTGTGAGGCCTACCTCGTTGCACTTGACACCAATGAAGTCCCCCATTCTCCTGTGGAATGTATGATTCATTTTATTAGATAACTAGGGAGAGTGTTTCACAAAGACTAAGATCGACTTTAGTTTGACTTAACTGGCAGGTCGTTCATCAGGGGTGTCAACTTTGGGGAACTGTTCAGTAGGCGCATTTGACAGTGTATAGCTCTGGGGGAGACTGCAGGGTGTTCTTACATTTTCATAATTACAAACATAAATATATTTTGTTAATCAGGGCAGGGAACGATCATGATCTGAAAATCAGAGCCATGCAGCAACGACGGCTGTTATCGACTTAGGCCGAGATAAATCTAATGACACAAATCGGCTGCATTGGATGTGGATAGTGAGAAAATATAAAAAATATACAGTTCATAGAAGAAAAAAATCGCCACTGGCCAACTTTTTGCCGACCAAATATTATAATAAAAGATATAGCTAGCTGGGAAATGAAATATACATGCAGCTGATTTAATAATTCTACCTATCTCTCTTAATTGTGTTACTCTAAAAGAAGGTCTCTAGATTATACTTCTTGGCTCATGAAAAATAATAATTTGGTAGTTGTTTTTCAAGTAAACTCGTTTTTTTTTTAATGTCTCATGCAATCAATTTGTTTGTGGTGCAAAGTACGACAGGAAATATTGCAACACGACTGGCAAGAATTGAGCTCTAGTCTGTAGTCGCAAACACTTTTTCTAGTATTCCAAGATAATAAGGGAGTTTACAGATAGCACATGGTACAAATGACCCCAAATATCCACAGATCTTTTACACATAGAGAAGTTCCACTTTGAGCATCTTAGAATAATAACTGCCAAAGTCCTATTATCTTTTGTTTGCCCTCTTGAAAAGAATACTTCCACCTGCGTATCTTATAAGTTGGTGCATAAATGAATAATGTTACATAACTTTCATGAGCGCATATCCAGTATTCATCTCTGGTGGGTTTTACCTTTTTGGTACAAATGACCTTTATCTGCCCATGCGCAGATTGTATCTGTAAACTCCCTCAGTATTAAAATCCAAAGCAAGTTGTATCACACATTCACACTATCACTGAAATGAAAAAGATGAACAATGTACATGGATATTGCTTGAGAAACATGGATTTGAAACGTGTAAAGCTTGGTTCTAAGACCTAAATTTCACCTATGATTTAAAAAATAAAAAATAAAACAAATCTTGATGAGGTTTTCTCACATAGACTACGTATGATCTCTATTTTGTTACCATGACGTCAGTGCTATTTTTAGATAGTACTGTCGTCTGCTTTGTTGTTTGGAGCGGCTGGCGGCGTGAAAGAGTATAAATACCCGAGACTCAACGGGTCAGAATCAGGCTTATTGGGAGATCTGTTCGAGAGAGCAGAAGGACACCTATTTTCACCATGACGGACTGGAAATGGGTGCTAGGAATCGGTGAACAACGTCTCATATGATTCAATGCTTATTTCGCTTTTTGCCTGAGTTTCTACTCAGGCTCATGCCTCCTGAGTGTTGTGGGAAGCTGCTACAGGCGGTGGATCGCAACACCCAGAAACCGGTCAATGGGGGAGCTTCTCACCACAGCAACCCCGCCATCACTGGTCTCCAGTGCTAACCCAGATAGCAAAATGTTGTGGGGCCCATCTGGGTTTTATCTGGTTACAACTGGGCTGGCCCACTTGGCCCAGATGGGCCAGCCCATCTATTGCCCACTTGGCCCATTTAGCCCATTTGGGTCCCAGATGGGCCCCATGTGGGGCCCAGCAATCTGCACCCGGGTTATAGAAGGGCCCCAGATGGGCGGCCCAGATTGGACCCACTTGGCCCAGATGGGCCCACGTGGAACCCAGATGGGCCCCACAATTGGCCCATCAATATACACAAGGGTTACCTATTGGGCACCAGATGGGCCATGTGGGTTATATGTGGGACCTACCACATTCTATATATGGGTCAAGTGGGTTCTATATGGGCCCCATATGGGCTATAAGCGGGTTTTTATATGGGATCCATATGGGCCAAGTGGGTTTGATATGCTATGGGCCAAGTGGGTTTGATATGGTCCCATATGGGCCAATGTGGTTCTAAATGGGCTTCATTGTTTAAATGGGTTCTATTTTTAACCAGTTGAATTCATTTATCCCATTTCAATTTCCAGGGTTACCAGTTGGGTTTAACTGGACCAGTCGTACCATTTGGCACAACTTTCAACCAGTTGATAGCTCCAATTAGCAGACTTAATTAGTAATTTATGTAGCACTTGTACTAATTAATTTTGCCAATGGCAACAACACATCGTCTAAAATGTCCAATGTAAAGGCATTGGTATTAAGAAGACTTGGTTATTTTGCGGTGATGAGACATTTCCATATACTTGTATTTTATTGAATCTGTTTTAGGTCATAGTTAGTGTTTTTCCTAATTCATGTTTAATTAAATGTAATGTATACAAAGTAGTGAAATGTCCTAATAATTAGCAATTTACATTTAATAGTATTTTCGAAATGAATTGCTTATAACTAAATCATCAGCAATTAGGAAATATCCTGTAAATTCAGATAAATTGTAAAAAAACATAGATATGCACGCACCCCATATTCATTATGCAAATTCTGGGTATATTTTGTGGGTTTTGGGTGGGAAGGCCCATCTGGTATACATCTGGTTTTCAGCTGGGCGAAGACAATGTTCGACTTGCGATTTTCACCACCAAAAACCCACATGGGGCCCACAAGGGGCACATATGTGTTGGTACTTGTGGGTTTTTGGTGGGAAGGCCCATCTGGTATACATCTGGTTTTTAGCTGGGCCCAGCCGATGTTCGACGTGCGATTTTCACCACCAAAAACCCACATGGGGCCCACATGGGGCACATATGTGTTGGTACTTGTGGGTTCTTGGTGGGAAGGCCCATCTGGTATACACCTGGTTTTTAGCTGGGCCCAGCCGATGTTCGACGTGCGATTTTCACCACCAAAAACCCACATGGGGCCCACATGGGGCACATATGTGTTGGTACTTGTGGGTTCTTGGTGGGAAGGCCCATCTGGTATACAACTGGTTTTTAGCTGGGCCTAGCCGGTGTTCGACGTGCGATTTTCACCACCAAAAACCCACATGGGGCCCACATGGGGCCCATATGTGTCGGTAGTTGTGGGTTATGGGTGGGAAGGCCCATCTGGTATACACCTGGTTTTTAGCTGGGCCCAGCCAATGCTCGACGTGCGATTTTCACCACCAAAAACCCACATGGGGCCCACATGGGGCCCATATGCGTGGGTTCTGGGTGGGAAGGCCCATCTGGTTTTTGTATGGGCCACGTGGGCTTTAACCATCCCATACAAAACCCAGATGGGCCCCAGATATTTTGCTATCTGGGAAGGGGTGGTGGGTTGTAAGCCCTCTTGGCCACCTGACCAATTCATGGATCCCGTCTGAACCAGTTATCGTTTTACTTGGTGAGAAATACCACTCGGCTATTTTCTGTACCCCAAGTTCGAATTTCTGGCCATTCGGGTTGGTTAGGTGGACACCGGATTTCATCAGCACTCCCGGGTTGCGGACTGCCACGTAAGTGTAGGTCTACATGTTAGGTGTGGTAGCTTGGTAATCACCATTTTGAAAGTTATCACGACATTGATCTCTTTTTTTTTTCCTTGGAAGGGGGGGGGGGGGGGTGTGGAATTCGTAAAAATTGCAAGTCCTTCAGGAACTGTTACCTCCCATTCAAATCCAACTAGTTTGTGAAGTTTTACAAGTCAACGTTCAGAAGCACGCCCAGTTTTTTTTTTTTTTTAATTGACTTTCGTCAGTATAGAAAAATATATGTAATTCTGGATCTTTTCTAAGTTGTACTTTTCACTTCTAGAGCCGAGTTATTACTATAGTAATTCTCAGATACTTAAATGCTAGAAAATCTTGATCATTTTGTAGGAAAGAGCACAGAGCGATTGGAGCAAGCACTAATTTCTCTTTCACTTGCAAAAATCCCTCCGGTATCATGCATAGCTTTTGCAGATTTAAACTTTAGGTATTGAAAATTTACTAGGATAAAGAGGGTTTTTTGTTCCTCTCTTTAGAGAGTAGATGAGGCATATATACTGTAGAAAATTAACCGAGGTGAAGTCGTGAGCATGCAGTCGACAATGAAATGGTGTACGACGCGGACATTGAGCTCCTCGCAACACTCTACTGGAGGCTACTTGTTAAAAGCGAAGTAAGCACCAGACATCTTATGACGATGTTATTTACGTTCTCTAGCACCCACATCTAGTTTGTTGTCATCTTGTGAAATACAAACGCCCTTCAGCTCTCATGTGAAGATATTCTCCATACCACCGAATTTCAAGCATCTATAGTGAGTATGATGAAATGCAAAGTCAGACTGCCGACAAAACAAATAATACATTAACACAAATATATTCATCATCAGAACCAGAGGCGGTGATCCAACATTTTAAGAACCTACAGTGTGCCCCATTTTGCACAAAAAGAGAGCCCTTTTTACTGCAGATAAATGCCCCTTCAGATTTTTCTTGAAATGCGTGCCCGTTCCACATGCTTATCAGTGCCCCTTACCATCTCTAAAATTACCTCTATTCCAATCTGAGAGGTGCCCCTTTTACTTTGACAGTTACCCATTTTCCTTTGTAAGAAGTGCCCCTTGTTCTAATACTGAAGCGCCCCTTTTTCACCTCTGATAAGTGCCCATTAGGTTTTAACAGGTGCCTCCTTTCCTTTCTAATAAGTGTCCTGATCCCTACTGATAAGTCCCCCTTTTACTTTTTGTAATAAATAAGAGTCCCTTCCTATTTCCATAAATGCTCCTTTTTTTCCTCTGCTAAATGCCTCTACTTTCAGGTGCGAAAAGTGTCATATTTGTACCTCTGATAATTGCAACTTTTCCTTTCACACGTGCTCCTTTTTGTCTAGTAAATATAATTTTCCCTTCTGATAAGTGCCCCCTTCTTACATTCACCATAACATGTTCCCGTAATTTAAAGCAACTGTAAGAGCAACATTTGGCTTGAATGGAACTATGGAAATAAAACTTAATACATTTTCTTTAATCTCCCCCCCCCCCCCTAAAAAAAAAAGAAAAAAAAAGTTACCTATTAAAGTCTTTCATGATTAGATTGTACTCAAAACTCCAGTAGGATCGTTTTTCCTCTTTATAAGATCTAATTTTTCGCACTGCGACCTCACGAACTTTTAAATGTTTGTTTAGACCATCACATCCAACTGCAAAGTATGGCGCTTAAACGTACTATGCCCCATTTGCTGCCAACATCAAATTCGGTAGAATTTTGGTGGTATATAGTAAAACCTGTATATTTAGGTCACCCAGAGGAAACGGTCAAGAAAGTGGCCACTGTTCTTCTTGTTTTTTAAGTCTGTTTTGGGGAAGAGTCCCTGGTAACAGAAAGTTTCCTCCAATCTTGATAAACAGCTTCGTATCGTGTTACTTACTGTTGTAAGGTCAACTGAAGATGTTATTAAGGGGTAGAATGAAATATGACTAAAAAAAAAAATAGATGGGCACGTCTCCCCCCCCCCCCCCCCCCCCCTCTTGTGAAAACAAGACATTAGGACCCCCTCCCATGAACCTCCCTACCCCATGGTATGCTCTTTCGGGCTGTTGACTACAAAATTCTCTGACAATCAAAATAGGGGTCATCAGCCCACGCTTCTTTGTCTTTTTTTCTGTTTCCCATACCCCCCCCCCCCCTCCCCCCTTTTTTTTGGGGGGGGGAGGGGGGTGGATATATCTGTGTTCTGATCAGGAACGGCGGAGCGACTTCCAAAGTGTGGGGGGCAGCAACAAGAAGGGCACTTTCTGGAAAAAGGGGCACCTACAAAGGGAAACCTTGACGCGAAAATATACAGTTTCATTTTTGGACAGTGGTGTATACCTCTACATTGTGATTACATGATCAGGGATGGTTTTTAGCATTTGTTTCTCTCTTAACAAGGTCCAAGACACTGCCTAATCATACCTTGCAGTTGGATGTGATGGTCTGAATATTCATTTTCGAGTGAGCGATTAAAGATTAAAAGTTTCATGAGTTCGCAGTGCGAAAAATGACATCTTATAAAGAGGAAAAAAACAACCATGATGGAGTTTTAATTACATATTTTGTACAATTTAATCAAAAAGTAACATAATTTCATCAATTATAAATGCGAGCGAGCGTAGCGGCCGAGTTTCTTTGGGGAATATTAAGAAAATGTTGCTCTTATTCGCTTGAAATAACGGGTACATGTTATGTGAAAAGTAAAAAGGGGGCACTTGTCAAAAGGGAAAAGGATACATACTAGAAAAAAGGAGCACGTGTTAAAAATAAAGGTGCACTTATCAGAGGTAAAAATAGGACACTTCTCGCTCCTGAAAAGGGGCACTCCCCAGAGATTTTTAAAAGGCACTTACAAGAATTGTAAAGGGGCATTTGTCGAAGTAAACGGGGCACCTATCATATTTTAATAGGGGCATTTATCAGAGGTAAAAAAAGGAGCATTTATGGAAATAGAAATGGACTCTTATTTACAACCGACAAAAAGTAAAAGGGGATCAGTAGGGATAAGAACACTTATTAGAAAGGGAAAGGAGGCACCCATAGAAAATAAATAGGCACTTATCAGAGGTGAATAAGGGGCACTTCTTACAAAGAAAAAAATGGGCCCTTGTCAAAGTAAAACGGGCACCTCTTAGATTTGAAAAGGGGCAACTATCAGAGGTGGTAAGGGGCACTGATAAGAATGTGGAACGAGCACACATTTCAAAGAAAAAAAGGGCATTTGTCTGCAGTAAAAAGGGCTATTTTCATATGCAAAAATGGGCACACAATCATTAGGTTCTTAAAATGTTGGATCGCCGCCCTTGGTTTTGATGAAATATAAATTTGTGTTCATCTATTATTTGTGTTGTGTCTGTATTCTGACTTTGCATTTCATCATACTCACTAGATGGAGAATATCTTCGCATGAGAGCAGAAGGGCGTTTTTATTTCACAAGATGACAAAGACTAGATGTGGGTGCTAGTGATCGCAAAAAACGTCGTCACAAGATGTCTGGTGCTTACTTCGCTTTTTACAAATAACAGTCTCCAGTAGAGTGTTGCGAGGAGCTCGATGACATCGTCGACTGCGTCGCTCACGACTTTACCTCGGTTAGTTTGCTACAGTACTACATTGTACATTGTTAATCTACTCCCCTTACGAGAGAAAAGTCTATAGGCTAGTAAATTTACAAGAATTTTTTTAATCTGCAAGCGCTATTCTACCTGAGGGATCTATGCAAGTGAAACAGAAATTCCTTAAATAAACTGGAAATTGATTAGTGCTTGCTACAATAATGCTCTGGGGTCGATCTGCAGCAATAATCAGTATCTTCTATCATTCAAGTGTCTGAGAATCAATGGTAATAAGTCAGCTCTAAAAGTAAAAAGTACAATTTAGGAGAGATCCGGAATTACATATATTATTTCTATATACCCGCATGACGAAAGTCAATTTTTTTTTTTTTTTTTTTTTTTTTTGGTTAAAGCTGTGCGTGCTTAGCGTTGAGGACCCCACAAAAAACCGACCCCCCCCCCCCCGCAACAGATCAATTCCGTGTTATACTTCAAATAGTGATTGCCAAGCTACTACACCTATAA
Source organism: Strongylocentrotus droebachiensis (assembly GCA_035222895.1). Taxonomy (NCBI): domain Eukaryota; kingdom Metazoa; phylum Echinodermata; class Echinoidea; order Camarodonta; family Strongylocentrotidae; genus Strongylocentrotus; species Strongylocentrotus droebachiensis. The sequence goes on along the minus strand of JAVYIG010000126.1, from coordinate 319,989 downwards.
GACATGTACACTTACGTGGCAGGCAAATAGTGGTACAAGCAAATGCAACCTGGGAGTGAAAGATGGCGTATGTTGTTGCTGATAAAATCCGGTGTCCACCTAACCAACCCGAATGGCCAGAAATTCGAACTTGGGGTACAGAAATTGCCGAGTGGTATTTCTCACCAAGTAAAACGATAACTGGTTCAGACGGGATCCATGAATTGGTCAGGTGGCCAAGAGGGCTTACAACCCACCACCCCTTAGCACTGGAGACCAGTGATGGCGGGGTTGCTGTGGTGAGAAGGTCCCCCATTGACCGGTTTCTGGGTGTTGCGATCCACCGACTATAGCAGCTTCCCACAACACTCAGGAGGCATGAGCCTGAGTAGAAACTCAGGCAAAAAGCGAAGTAAGCATTGAATCATAGAAGACGTTATTCACCGATTCCTAGCACCCATTTCCAGTCCGTCATGGTGAAAATAGGTGTCCTTCTGCTCTCTCGAACAGATCTCCCAATAAGCCTGATTCTAACCCGGCGAGTCTCGGGTATTTATACACAATGCAGACGGCACTACTGTCTAAAAATAGCAACTGTTTACGGCTGATGTTCCACGCACACTGACGTCATGGCAACAAATAGAGATTATACGTAGTCTACTTTAAAAATCCTCATTAAGATTTTTTTAAATATTTTTTTTGTAATCATTTAAGGCTTAGAACCAAGCTATATACGCTTCAAATCTATCTTTCTCAAGCAATATCCAAGTGCATTGTTTATCTTTTTCATTTCAGTGATACAACTTGCTTTGGATTTATGAAGTATTTTGAATTTTTTGAATTTTTTTAATTGAATTGATCTTTATTTCATTCATCATAAAAACATCATAATCATAACAAACATATAAAATACAAAACACAGTGTACAAGTTAAAGAGAAACATTTACAATAGAATACAGCAACAAAAATATATATGAATATGGAGACAGCTAGGAAAGCCACAGGCTTTATTGGTGCTGCCACCAAAACAGTAATAAAGTATAATACAGTATTATATTGTTGTTTGAGAAGGTGATTAAAAAAATAAATATTTAAAACAAACACAACTAATGCCTAAATAGAGGGGGGGGAACAAAAACAAAACACTTGAACACTAGAAAATGTTTGCGACTACAGACTAGAGCTCAATTCTTGCCATTCGTGTTGCAATATTTCCTGTCGTACTACGCACAAGAACAAAAAATTAATTGCATTCAACCTTGCATTTTAGAGTAACAAAAAATGAGTTTACTTGAAAAACAACTACCAAATTAATATTTTTCATGAGCCAAGAAGTATAATCTAGAGACCTTCTTTTAGAGTAACACAATTAAGAAAGATAGGTAGAATTGGGAAGCTGCATGTACTGAATATTTAATTTCCAAGCTATATTTTATATTTTATTTAGTCGGCAAAAAGTATATAGGCCAGTGGCGATATTTTTCTATGAACTGTATATTTTTTATAATTTCTCCCCATCCACATCCAATACAGCCGATATATAATTATGACTAACTTGATAACAGCCACCGTTGCTGCGTGGCTCTGATTTTCAGATCATGATCGTTCCCCTGTCTTTGATTAACAAAATACAAAGCAAATATTTATGTTTGTAATTATCAAAATGTAAGAACACACTGCAGTCTCCCCCAACGCAATACAATGTCAAATGCGCCTACTGAACTGCCATTCTAAATAGGAATACACATGTACACAAGTCATGAACAACAAAAAATACTATGAACAAAACTTCTCGGCTTGCACACAATAAGCATATTGTTGGTTTTTCGGATGCAATGTAAGATCGCTTTTCACTTTCTACATTTAATATTCCTAACATTTTAATAGACCTGCATGTAGCCGTTATCATCATATCCATATGTCATAACGATCAGGCGCGGATCCACGTGGGGGGGGGGGGGGGCGACGAGCCCCCGCCCCAGCCCAAAAGACTGGTAAAAATATAAGCTGGTAATGTTAATTTTACCTTAAAAAAACAAAAATAAAGCGTCCCCCCCCCCCCCTAGCCAAGATTGTTTTTCTTTTTTTTCATTAAAAAGTTTTTTCTTCTTCGCCCTCCCCCCCCCCCCCCCCCTATTCAAGTTCAATTCATTCAATTCCTGCATATTCACCGGCTGGCTGAGTAGCTGCTAAATATTTCCTCACTGAAATTGAACCTTAAAAAAATATGGGCTCTTACCCTCCTTTCATTCAGTCTGTTGAACATTCATTCTCTCTTATTGGCTGGTAAGTAATTAAGATGACTTAGCTTAGAAATTAGACCATCCCGAAGCTCAAATAAAATAATTTACCGCGACAAACTTCTTTTTCTTCTTCTTTTTTGGCTCGATGGCGGTTAGTCAGTTGTGTCGTCGAAATATTCAAACAAAAAGGGAATCCGTTATTATTATGTTGGGAACTTTGAGGGCTTTGAAAACTGGTTTAAATGTGCCATGCTTCTTTTTTTTTTTTTAGGGGGGGGGGGGAGGGGGTGGATATATCTGATCAGGAGTGGCAGAGCGACTTCCAAAGTGGGGGGCACCAACAAGAGGGGCGCTTTATGTATAAAAAGGGGCACCTACAAACGAAAACCTGAACGCGTATTAGATATACGACGTTTAGACATTGGTATATACCTCTACACCGTGATAACATTATCAGAGATAGTTTCAATATTAGTTTCTCTTTTTACATGGTCCAAGATACTGCTTACTAAGCATCATACTTTGCAGTTGGGTGTGATGGTCGGAAAATTCATTTGCGAGCGAGCGAGGAAACATTAAAGTGTTTAAAACCTTTAAAGTGTTTTAAATGTTCAGAGGAAAACCTAACAGCTCAAGAGGAAATGATTACAAATATAATGAAGGTAACGAGGATCTGTCGGTATATTCATAATTTAGGTGTTCAACAAGTTTTAATCCCACTAAATCAATATATAAATAGAATTCTCTGTTAAATATCCCAAACATAGACTGGGCTAAAAAAATCTTAGTTCCTGTTGGGTTATGTTTATCTACACCGATCTGTTATTTTCAGTTTAAGATAATACATCGTATAGTTGGTGTTAATAAGTGAATATTTCGAAGTCGGACTTATGTTCATTTTGTTATAACTCCGTGGAACCTATAAAACATTTATTCTTAGATTGCCCAATCATTGGAAGGTTTATTGCTAATGTCCAACACTTCAATTTAGAGGATAAAGTTACTTTGAATAAAATTAATTTCTTATTTGAATTTTATGGAAACGTTGGAGTTCAATTTATTTTCATTATTTCAAACGCCAAGTACTATATATTTTACAACAAATTTAATGCAAAAATAGGGTTTTATCACTAAATTATTTTAAATGCATTTTAAAGTTTTCTCGTTCTTTTGAACATTTATGTTAAAAACAACATATTTTTATCATTTGATAATATAGAGATAATGACTGCTATAAATATTAATAATAATGATAAAAACGTTACTTATAAAGCGCTTACCACCGAAGTCTCTAAGCGCTATACACACAAAATAGACTGATATACAATTACATCTTATACAAAACTAAAAATGCAAATAAACCTACAAATAACAATACATATGGAATACACATCAAAGTGAACAGAGTTAATTAATCATCGAACGCAATTTTGAATAAATGTGTCTTGAGACTAGTTTTGAATAGGTTAACGGTTTGACAGTTTTTTACATTTAAAGGTAATTTGTTCCAAAGTTCAGCAGAAGCTTTGCGAAAGGAGCGATTACCATAAGAGAGAGTTGACACAGATTGAAGCAGATACGAGGTTTAATTGTGAAGATGACCGAGGGGAATAGTTGTTTTATAGTCTCAAGGGGATGTTGCATCCTGACAATCAACCGAGGGAATGCATGCAATGGCTAAAATCACGACTCCAATTTCGACCAATCAGATGGCTGGATTTCTAAAGTGAGGTATATTATAGGTGGAAATACATTTTGTTGCTTTAAAACAAAAAAATCTGTACCACCACGTCCTGTATAATCAACTATATTTTTTTAAATAAATTCTATTGTTTATATTATGTATGTATATTTATATGTTATGTTTGTCATGTTTTTTCAAAGTCGAAAGCAGTATTGAGATGATTCTAACATTGTTGAAGGTTGATGAAAAAAACTAATTTTTGTATGAAATGCTACTTATTATATTATAACTTGGGGTACAGAAATCAATAGATATTTCCTTCTACTGTACTACCTTCTAACATGCAAATAATCCTGAAAAATTCTCAAACCACAAAGATACTTATGGTTTTCTTTGAAGGCGTCATTGTGCGACACCCTTTAACAGTAAATTCTCCACTTGCGAACATTTTAGAATTTTCCAAACCGTTTTTCCATGAAAAAAAGACACAAGACAGGCTTTTAAAAATCTGTCAACACTAAAATGTCTGGAATGGTATATTAAGCCAATTCATTGCTTTGTGATGATTAACATTCACCTAAAATGTAATTAAATGGCAATAATATAGTTGGGAGAATTAAGGAATCGATCAGATTAGTTTTTCCCAATATTTGCCCTTGATAATGGTCTATTTCCACTCAGACTTTCAGATTATCTTTGATTGTACATCTAGCATTGAAGTCACTACCTTAACACCATTTTGTCTCATCTGTACGAGGTTACCAAGTCACTTTAAAGGTTCGTCAGGTCGCAATGCGATTAATTAGATCTTATAAAGAGGAAGAACAATCTTAACAGAGTTTTAAGTACAATCTTATCATGAAAGACCTGTTTAATTTTTGGGGGGAGATTAAAGAAAAAGTCGCTTTAAATATTACGGGAACATGTTATGCTGAATGGAAAAAGTGGGCACTTATCAGAAGGGAAAATTATATTAACTAGAAAAACAAGGAGCACGTGTAAAAGTAAAAGGTGCAATTATCAGAGTGAAAATAGGACACTTCAGTCTCGCACCTGAACAGGGACACTAACCAGAGATTTTTTTTTTAAAGGCACTTACGAGAATTAAAAAGGGGAATTTGTCAAAGGAAAAAGGGCACCAGTCAGATTTTAATAGGGGCATTTATCAGAGGTGGTAAGGGGCACTGATAAGAATGTGGAACGGGCACACATTTGGAAAGAAAAGAAGGGACATTTATGGGAATAGGAAGGGACTCTTTATTTTTTTATTTTTTTTAAAGAGTAGAAAGCAACTTATCAGTAGAGATGAGGACACTTGTTAAAAAGAAAAGGGGGCACCCGTAGAAACCAAAGGGTCACTGTCTTATCAGATGTGAAATATGGATACTTATTTAAAGGAGGAGCACTCTTTAAAGAAAATGGGCCTTTGTCAAAGTAAAAGTGGCACCTCTCAGATTTGAATACAGGTAATTATCAGAGGTGGTAAGGGGCACTTATTTGAATGTGGAATGGGCACCTACATGTATTTGAAAGAAAAAGGGGCATATATTTTAAAGAAAAAGAGGCATGTATTTGCGGTAAAAAGGGCTATTTTCATACGCAAAAATGGGCACACATTAAGTTCTTAAAATGTTGGATCGCCGCCGCTGGTTTTAATGAAATATAAATTTGTGTTTATGTATTATTTTTGTTGTGTCTGTATTCTGACTTTGCATTTCATCATACTCACTATAATGACTTATAGATGGAGAATATCTTCGCATGAGAGCAGAAGGGCGTTGGTATTTCACAAGATGACAACTAGATGTGGGTGCTATAGAGATCGCCAAAAACATCGTCACAAGATGCCTATAATGCTTACTTCGCTTTAAAAAGTAACAGCCTCCAGTAGAGTGTTGTAAGGAGCTCGATGCCATCGTCGTAGACCATTTCATTGTCGGCTGCATGCTCACGACTTCACCTCGGTTAATTTGCTACAGTGCTACATTGAAAAATCTAAATATACTCCCCTTACGAGAGACAAATCTATATCCTAGTAAATTTACAAGAAAAAATTAAATCTACAAGAGCTACCCGAGGGATCTATGCAAGTGAAAGAGAAGTTCCTTGTAACTGGAACTTTGTGCATGCTTGCTCTAATAATTTACTCTGTGGTCTGCACTTAAAATTTCTAGTTTTTCCAATGGCAAAAATTCAGCTATATAGAAGTGAATAATATTGTGAAATTTAGGAGAGATCCAGCAAGCTGAAGGTCGATAAAAAAATAAAAATAAAAATGAAAATATAATGGAAAGCCATCCAACCCCCAAAACAGAGAGATCAATATCAATGCTGTGTTATACTTTAAATATTGATTGCCCAAAAGAGGTAATAAACCTAGCTACTACACCTATAATACATCAACATGTACACTTACGTGGCAGGCAAATTAACGTGAGCAAATGCAACCCGGAAGTGAAAGATGGCGTATGTTGTTGCTGATAAAATCCGGTGTCCACCTAACCAACCCGAATGGCCAGAAATTCGAACTTGGAGTACAGAAATAGCCGAGTGGTATTTCTCACCAAGTAAAACGATAACTGGTTCAGACGGGATCCATGAATTGGTCAGGTGGCCAAGGGGGCTTACAACCCACCACCCCTTAGCACTGGAGACCAGTGATGGCGGGGTTGCTGTGGTGAGAAGCTCCCCCATTGACCGGTTTTCTGGGCGTTGCGATCCACAGGCTAGCATTTTGAGAGCTAGCAGCTTCCCACAACACTCAGGAAGCATGAGCCTGAGTAGAAACTCAGGCAAAAAGCGAAGTAAGCATTGATGTCATCATGTGAGAGTTTTCTCCTCGGTTCCTAGCACCCATTTCCAGTCAGTCATCGTGAAAAGAGTGTAAGCGACCTTCTGCTCTCTCGAACAGATCTCCCAATAATCTAACATGGCGAATCTCGGGTATTTATACCCTTTCACGCCGCCAGCCTGATGCAGACGACACTACTATCTATAAATAGCAACGTGACAATGGAATCATTCAACGTCACTGTTTACTACCTCTTCATTGGCTGATGTTCCATAACAACGGATGCTCCAAATAGAGATTATACGTACGTAGTCTATTCGAGAAAACCTCAATCATAAACAAAATCACATATAGTCGAAAATTAGGGCTTTGAACCATGAACCTAATATGTTTGAACTAACCTATAAACGCCTCAATTCTATCTTTCTCAAGCAACATTTATGTGCTTAAACTATTGTTTATCTAATTTATTTCAGTGATTCGAATTGCTTTCGATTTATGAAGTTTTACCCCGGAAAACAGAAAATGTTTGCGACTGCAGACTAGAGCTCAATTCTTGCCAGTCGTGTTGCAATATTTCCTGTCGTACTTTGCACAACTCAAAAAAAAAACTGCATGATAAATTCAACCTTGGATTTGAGAATAACAATCAACGAGCTTTACTTGATGATCACATTTCATGAGCCAAATTAAATTTACACACCTTCTTTTAGAGCAACAAAATTAAGAAAGATAATTAGAATTGGAAAGCTATACAAATTTTTATTTTTTTACAGATTTTTTGTGATGGGCTAAAAGTAGGCCAGTCCACGACTTTATAACATATTTTTGATAATTTCTCCCCATGCACATCAAATGCAGCCGGAATTGTTTTGAGTAGGTATATTATATCGCGGACTGAGTTGACAACAATCATCGTTGCTGGCTCTGATTTTCAGTTTATGATCGCGTCCCTTGTCTGTGATCACCAAATTACAAAGCAAATATTTATGTTTGTCATTATTGCATAATGCTATCCAGGGGCGTACGCAGGGAGGGTGTTTTGGGGGTTAAACCCCCCCTTTGGTATTTTTATGTGTGTAAACCCCCCTAAAAAAACCTAAACCCCCCCCCCCCCCCCCCCAGCTAGTTATCTGAATGTGATTGGACATTTTCTTTAAACAAAAAAATGATAAAAAGGATAGCCTCCCGTGCCGGGAATCGAACCTATTGTTTATCTAATTTATTTCAGTGATTCGAATTGCTTTCGATTTATGAAGTTTTACCCCGGAAAACAGAAAATGTTTGCGACTGCAGACTAGAGCTCAATTCTTGCCAGTCGTGTTGCAATATTTCCTGTCGTACTTTGCACAACTCAAAAAATAAACTGCATGATAAATTCAACCTTGGATTTGAGAATAACAATCAACGAGCTTTACTTGATGATCACATTTCATGAGCCAAATTAAATTTACACACCTTCTTTTAGAGCAACAAAATTAAGAAAGATAATTAGAATTGGGAAGCTATACAAAATTTTATTTTTTTATAGATTTGTTGTGATAGGCTAAAAGTAGGCCAGTCCACGACTTTATAACATATTTTTGATAATTTCTCCCCATGCACATCAAATGCAGCCGGAATTGTTTTGAGTAGGTATATTATATCGCGGACTGAGTTGACAACAATCATCGTTGCTGGCTCTGATTTTCAGTTTATGATCGCGTCCCTTGTCTGTGATCACCAAATTACAAAGCAAATATTTATGTTTGTCATTATTGCATAATGCTATCCAGGGGCGTACGCAGGGAGGGTGTTTTGGGGGTTAAACCCCCCCCTTTGGTATTTTTATGTGTGTAAACCCCCCTAAAAAAACCTAACCCCCCCCCCCCCCCAGCTAGTTATCTGAATGTGATTGGACATTTTCTTTAAACAAAAAAATGATAAAAAGGATAGCCTCCCGTGCCGGGAATCGAACCTATTGTTTATCTAATTTATTTCAGTGATTCGAATTGCTTTCGATTTATGAAGTTTTACCCCGGAAAACAGAAAATGTTTGCGACTGCAGACTAGAGCTCAATTCTTGCCAGTCGTGTTGCAATATTTCCTGTCGTACTTTGCACAACTCAAAAAAAAAACTGCATGATAAATTCAACCTTGGATTTGAGAATAACAATCAACGAGCTTTACTTGATGATCACATTTCATGAGCCAAATTAAATTTACACACCTTCTTTTAGAGCAACAAAATTAAGAAAGATAATTAGAATTGGAAAGCTATACAAATTTTTATTTTTTTACAGATTTTTTGTGATGGGCTAAAAGTAGGCCAGTCCACGACTTTATAACATATTTTTGATAATTTCTCCCCATGCACATCAAATGCAGCCGGAATTGTTTTGAGTAGGTATATTATATCGCGGACTGAGTTGACAACAATCATCGTTGCTGGCTCTGATTTTCAGTTTATGATCGCGTCCCTTGTCTGTGATCACCAAATTACAAAGCAAATATTTATGTTTGTCATTATTGCATAATGCTATCCAGGGGCGTACGCAGGGAGGGTGTTTTGGGGGTTAAACCCCCCCCCCCCCATTGGTATTTTTATGTGTGTAAACCCCCCTAAAAAAACCTAAACCCCCCCCCCCCCCCCAGCTAGTTATCTGAATGTGATTGGACATTTTCTTTAAACAAGAAAATGATAAAAAGGATAGCCTCCCGTGCCGGGAATCGAACCTATTGTTTATCTAATTTATTTCAGTGATTCGAATTGCTTTCGATTTATGAAGTTTTACCCTGGAAAACAGAAAATGTTTGCGACTGCAGACTAGAGCTCAATTCTTGCCAGTCGTGTTGCAATATTTCCTGTCGTACTTTGCACAACTCAAAAAAAAAACTGCATGATAAATTCAACCTTGGATTTGAGAATAACAATCAACGAGCTTTACTTGATGGTATTTTTATGTGTGTAAACCCCCCTAAAAAAACCTGAACCCCCCCCCCTTTTGTTTTTTTTTTTTGTTTTTTTTTTGTTTTTAATTTTTATTATAAAAAAATAAAAAAAATATTCCCACGGCTAACCTAAAAAAGGTGACCTTACCCCCCCCCCCCCCCCCCCCCAACAAAGAAAAATGTCAAATTTTCAAATTTGGAGACCAAAAAAAAAAAAAAGTGTCCGCAGATAGGACATACGTGACATATTCATAATTCCTGCAAAGTTCTACAGAATGTTGATGTTGGCTGCAAAAGGGAGTACCTTTAATAGACATGCATGTAGCCATTATTATCGTATCCATTATGTCATGAAGATAATCATCACAATATACACTCTCAATGTCAAATAGCAGAGCCAGTGCATGACTATATATCCAGGAAAGGATATAAAGCAAGCACGTCCCTTCATTCCGCCGTAATGGTTTTAAGGCCCGTTGTGGATCTGAAAATCTGTGTGTGTGTGTGGGGGGGGGGGGGGGGGGAGGGGGAGGGGGGGGGGGTACATATTCCAGTTTACATATTAAAAAATATATGTAATGAATTTCGAATAAACATGAGTCATTTTAAAAGCAGTCTCATTCAATGCCCCAAATAACCAATCGGCTACTCTGCATAATAGTTATTAGTATTTACACAATATCATGGATCAATAATAAAAGTCCAGAATAAGTATGCTATAGAAATGAAAATGAATTTCCTTTCCTATCCCGGACTCATTATGGAATAATAACGCCTGTTATGGGGACAATCGATAATCCATGAAAAACCAATCCGAACTAGCTACATGCACCCCGACATGCACAAAATTAATTCCATCCGTCGAAAATGGATGCCCTGTATGAATGCGTCTGTGTCGTTGGCATCATAGTTGGCATGATACTGTTTGCTAACATCATCATCGCCTACACGTCAATCCCGTGTGGTCTAGTGGTTAGGATTCGTGGTTTTCACCCACGCGGCCCGGGTTCGATTCCCGGCACGGGAGGCTATCCTTTTTATCATTTTTTTGTTTAAAGAAAATGTCCAATCACATTCAGATAACTAGCTGCTGTTCAAGAGATGGATGGCTGCTAGTTGCATTATAATGTCACTTTCGTGCTTTCTTTTGTTTATGAATTTCTATCCAGTTTTAGACTCAGCAGCATGCTTATAACAGAGTTCAATGTAAGAGCAACTATATTGAAATACCAATAGAGTACATAGTACTACATGTATTATAATATATTCACGTTGAATTAGCAGTGAATAAACAATATCATCATGCTCATTTAGGAGCTCACAAAATCGCTCTCCTCATAAACTATTTTGCTTCCTCTCCTTTTAGCATGCCTTGTACAGTTTGTAAATCATTATTTGTCAGCTATAGAGGCATGAACTATGGGCAAACATTCCGACCTACACAAAATTGAAATTCATCCGTTGAAAGTGGATGCCCTGTTTTGGATTTATGCAGTATCCTGGAACAACATAAACTGTTTGCGACTGCAGACTAGAGCTCAATTCTTGCCAGTCGTGTTGCAATATTTCATGTCGTACTTTGCACCACAAAAAAATAAACTGCATGATAAATTCACCCTTGCTTTTGAGAATAACAATCAACGAGTTTTTTCTTGAAAAACAACTAATCAAAAATATCATTTTCATGAGCCAAGTTGAAATAACATACCTTCATTTTAAATAGAGTAATACAATTTTAAAAGATTAGTAGATTTTGGGGGCTATTATTATGTTTTTATTATAATAAATCTAATATTATAATTTCCATTATCAAATAGAAAGTTTGAACTATAGTGGCCGAGCTAGTTGCGAGCTGTGGTGCAATTTTAATTGTATATAGTCTTCCTTACAGAGGCCTGTACTTTTCTCATTCATTTGCATGTTTGCAAAAGCGATGCTTTGTACAGACATAAGGGCCCGAATTCACAAAGGAGGTTTGTCGACAAACCTCCTTTTGTTTCGCCAAACCTCCTTTTGTTCTTTACAAACCAGGTTTGTAAAATACGCGTAAAAACGCGTCATATGACGTACGAAAACCAAGGTTTGTCAACAAACCTCCTTTGTGAATTCGGGCCAATTTCGTTTGAAAATAACTAAGGGGTTTAACAATTTTGGTAGGCCTGCCAACACAGGCTTAGTCATGGACACAAGACGGCCATAACTAGCCCCCCCCCCCCCCCCCCCCCCATCCCCTCGTTCATCCGCTAAGAAAGGTCTTTAATAAGGGGCCAAGACATACAGTGAGTGATTTTGTTTCTCAGAACTCAATTTAATCTTCTGCTTTATACGGAGAATAATCACATTAGGTTTTTTTGTTATGCTTCTGTTCAAGACATCAAATCCTCATAAAAATGCAGTAGTATACAAAATTATGCTTATAATCGCTAGCTTAAAAAGTGGTGGCAGGAATCTTTAATCAGATTAATGCGGCCTTTCATACATGAAACTTCCTTATGCCACGCCCTAGCATATACAAAAGATTCTTGTGTTATTTCATTTTCAGTAGTTGCAGCTGGGGGGGGGGGGGGGGGGATCTGAAAACTCTTTGACAAGCAACAAAACAACAAAAAACAAGACATATTATTATCGTCATGTCCGTGCTCTCTATACTCGATTCTCTTTTACAATTCTTCTTTCTCTCCGCCTTTCTTTATTTCTTTTCCAATTAACAAAATGAATAAATAAATAAGTTTTTAGTTAAATGTGTAATTTCCTTTGCATTAAATACTATAAATCGACAAACGATTTCGTTGGCCTGATATGAGTAACCGTTAACTAATTTGTATTTGCATATTAATTTTGAGCTCAGTCTCAAATTAAGCAGAACACTTCCATAGGCTTATTATTATGGGCCGGGAGAGAAGAGTATATAATATTGTACATTCTATCACAAAAATCCTACATGTTGATAGATGATGCAATATGAAACAAGTCACAACGGTTGCTCTAGTATGGATCCCACTTCATAGCTTGATCAGGAGGATATATTCGACACCCTTCTTTATTCAATAAAGTTGGATGTTGAACTCACCCGACATGGCAATCCCGTGTGGTCTAGTGGTTAGGATTCGTGGTTTTCACCCACGCGGCCCGGGTTCGATTCCCGGCACGGGAGACCTTCATTATTTTTGGATCCAACAGTAAGTAACGGTCTTCATATAGACATACCTCCATGTTTTTCTATTTTAATATTATATGTAGTTTGGTCCTTCGGTTTGTGTGGTATGTTAAAAATCAACCGTACTTGCTCTGTGCTCGATTCTCTTTCACCAGTTTTGTTTCTCTTTTCCTATTTTTTCATTCTTTTCCATCCCATTGGAGCACGTTCCTCCATGACCTCGTTTTAATTAAATTTACTATTCCTTTGCATCAAGTTTACTTTCAAATCGACAAACAAAATGACTAATTTGTAAGTGCATATTTGAAACAAGTCACAACGGTTGCTCTAGTATGGATCCACGTCATAGCTCGATCAGTAGGATATATTCAACACCCTTCTTTATTTAGTAAAGTTGGAAGTGAGGCAACTCGGGACATGGCAATCCCGTGTGGTCTAGTGGTTAGGATTCGTGGTTTTCACCCACGCGGCCCGGGTTCGATTCCCGGCACGGGAGACCTTCATTATTTTTGGGACCAACAGTATCAAAGCAGGATTTTAAATAATGTAATATCTTAGTGCATGCATGTGCTTATGTGTACGTCCTGAATTAAGTAACGGTCTTCATATAGACATACCCCCATGTTTTTCTATTTTGATTTAAAAAAATTAAATGAAATTTTCATGTAATTTGGTCCTCTATAGTTTCGAAGGTAGGATAAAATTCAACCGTCCTTGCTCTATACTCGATTCTCTTTCACCATTTTTGTTTCCTTTGCCCTTTTTCCCCTTACTTTTCCATCCCATTCTAGAGCACGTACCACAGTGACACCCATTAGCTACCCCACTTAACTGGCAGTAGGATATATTCAACACCCTTCTATATTCAATAAGGTTGGATGTTGAACTCATCACGACATGACAATCCCGTGTGGTCTAGTGGTTAGGATTCGTGGTTTTCACCCACGCGGCCCGGGTTCGATTCCCGGCACGGGAGACATTCATTATTTTTAGGTCAATATTATTTTAACAGTGTCATGTAAGTGTCAACTCCCACATTATCAAAGCAGACTTACAAATAATGTAATAATTATTGTGCATATGTGCACGTCCTGAATAAAGTAAAGGCCTTCATATAAATTATATAGACATACCTCCATGTTTTTCTAATTTGATACACAATATAGTTTGATGGTCCTTTGGTTTCGGTGGTAGGTTAAAAATCAACCGTCCTCGCTCTTTACTCGATCCTCTTTCACCATCTTCGTTTCTATTTGCCTTTTTTCTTTCTTTTCCATCCCGTTGGGGCAAGTTCTACAGTGACCTAGTTTTTAGTTAAATGTATTATTTCCTTTGAAACGATTTCATTGGCTAGATATGAGTAATTTTCAACTAATTTGTAAGTGCATATTTGAGCTCATTCTCAAATTATTAAAGCAGAACACCTACCTAGGCCTATATATTCCGGGAGAGAACAGTGTTATAACTGCACATTCTATCACAAAAATCCTTTACATATTGATGAGGATGCAATATTAAACAAATCACAACGGTTGCTCTAGTATGGATCCACGTCATAGCTCGATCAGGAGGATATATTCAACACCCTTCTTTATTCTATAAAGTTGGATGTTGAACTCATCACGACATGGCAATCCCGTGTGGTCTAGTGGTTAGGATTCGTGGTTTTCACCCACGCGGCCCGGGTTCGATTCCCGGCACGGGAGACCTTCATTATTTTGTGTCCCACGGTATCAAAGCAGGTTTATAATAAATAATGTAATATAATATTGTGCCTATATAATTATGTGCACGTCCTGAATAAAGATATGGTCTTCATAATTATGGTTATGTAGACATACCTCCATGTTTTTCTATTTTAATACACATGTAGTTTGGTCCTTTGGTTTTTGTGGTAGGTTAAAAATCAACCGTCCTTGCTCTTTACTCCAGTCTCTTTCACCATGCTTGTTTCTCTTTGCCTTTATTTCTTTCTTTTTCAACCCATTGGGGCCCGTTTCACAGTGACCTTGTTTTTAGTTATTATTTCCTTTGCATAAAGTAAACTATCAAATCGACTAACGATTTCGTTGGATTGAAATAAGCCAACCGATTTGTATGTGCATATTTGAGGTCAGTCTAAAAATAAGCAGAACACTTCCATATAGGCCTATATTATATTCCGGGAGAGAACAGTAATAATTTATAATCGCACATCTATCACAAAAATCCTACATTTTGATAGGTGATGCAATATGAAACAAGTCACAACGATTGCTCTAGTATGGATCCACGTCATAGCTCGATCAGTAGAACATAATTATATTCAACACAGTTCTTTATTCAATAAGGTTGGATGTTGGGCAACTCGGGACATGGCAATCCCGTGTGGTCTAGTGGTTAGGATTCGTGGTTTTCACCCACGCGGCCCGGGTTCGATTCCCGGCACGGGAGACCTTCATTATTTTGGGCTCCAACAGTATCAAACAGGCTTCTTTATAAATAATGTAATACAGAGTGAGTCAAAAAAAAGTTTACACCTAGACAATTGCTAATTATTTTAAAAATCATCTATGAACAGTAAATTATCATACATCTTATGAAAGAGTGTTTTATTCAAAATCTTTTGGTACCATTTTTGTGTGGTATGTGTTTCACGCTTGGATGAACACGAGGCATTGTTTGCGAGAGTGCAAAAATCGACTTGCGCCAAGTTGCTTTTGTGATGTTTGAATATAACAATTTGGATTTGGTTATTAATTCGGTCTTTGCATATCCAAATAACATCCCTAACAAAATGAATCATGCCACACATATCAAATATCGAATATCAAATATCAACGTACATTTGTGCGCGTGTGTGTGGGTGATGTGACTTTGCCCTTTGCAAAAATCATATGCAATGCATTTCATTTGATACATTTAATTCATTCTCTCACTCCATTAATCCCAACATAATACATACTGTACGCATCACTTTGGCGCAGGTCGATTTTTGCACTCTCGCAAACAATGCCTCGTGTTCATCCAAGCGTGAACACATACAACACAAAATTAATCCAAAATGATTTGGGATAAAACACTCTTTCATTAGATGTATAATAATTTACTGTTCATATATGATTTTTAAAATA
Organism: Strongylocentrotus droebachiensis; assembly: GCA_035222895.1. Taxonomy (NCBI): domain Eukaryota; kingdom Metazoa; phylum Echinodermata; class Echinoidea; order Camarodonta; family Strongylocentrotidae; genus Strongylocentrotus; species Strongylocentrotus droebachiensis. The sequence continues at coordinate 304,090 of JAVYIG010000126.1, read as the reverse complement.
ATTAGCAATTTCCTAGGTGTAAACTTTTTTTTGACTCACACGGGTATATTCTGTAATATATTATTGTGCACGTCCTGTATAACAGGTCTTCATATTATGATTATATAGACATACCTCCATGTTTTTCTATTTTAATACATAATTTTGGTACTTTGGTTTTGGTGGTATGTTAAAAATCAACCGTACTTGCTCTTTGCTCGATTCTCTTTCACCATTTTTGTTTCTCTTTTCCTTTTCCTTTTTCTTCCTTTCTTTTCCATCCTATTGGAGCACGTTCCTCCGTGACCTAGTTTTAATTAAAGATAAAGACCAGTTATGGTCATGCGATTGCATTGTGAAAGAATCGATCAGAAAACTTTTCTGATCAATTTAAGGTTGATCATCTAGCATATAAGTATTGGGGTGTACTGCAAGGTTCTGGAATCATCGTAAAGTTACAAGCACTGTACACATAAAGATGTATATGGGACTACGCGACACGTGCGCGACACAGGCACAAAATCTATCGGGTCTAAATAGATATAATTCAAAAGCCGTCTACTTCCAATCTTTGAAACAACGCTGGAAACTCCGGCTCTATACAGTGTGATTAAAAAAAAAGTTTACACCTAGAAAAATACTCGAAATTTCAATTTATTTATAACACTGGAATATCATCATCGATGACAACATTGATGATTTGTTTTTCTTCATAGGTTTTTATTCATTTCTCCCTTAAAGAAAATTGTACATAATTTATAACATTGTATACAAAATAACAAAAAATCTTCACATAGGTCTAAATAAATTTGCAAGTGAACTTTTACATTTACATACAAGGTTACAAATAAAGTTACACATTTACAGATAAAAAATATTTACATAAACAAAATTATATTTTCACATTAAAAAAAAAATCGCAAATAAAGTTTGTACTATTTTCTCGACCAGTTTGCTTATAAATTTCAAATTATTTCTTTTATTTTCCACAATGTTTTGTTTTCTTCTTAAATTTCCTTCAGAAATAAAAAAAAAGAAGGGTTATGATAAAAAATATATTAAAAAAGATAAATGATAACAAAAAAAGAGAAAGAGCTAGATAACACCTACTACCCCCACCCCACGCAACATTTAAACACATAACAAGAACAACAGTATACAAAACACACACCAACATAGAACGAACAAACAAACAAAATAAAGGAAAAAAAAAAGAAAAAAAAAAGAAGAAGAAAAGAAGAAAAAAATAAAGCAAGGGTAGAGAAGAGAGGAGGGTCTAGAAGTTGTATATTGAGAAAATTAAAAACAGAAAACATTTACTCTAAACTTTCCAAGGCTTCCCATTTCCTTAAATGAATTGAAAGGGTGTCTCTTTCCAATGAAAGTTTTTTCTCTTCATTTCTATTTTCCAATAATCTATATTCTATTTCCTTTGCTTTTGGAGGGTTTCCCTTCTCTCTACTGTGGAAAATCATAAATCAAAATGTGGTTCAATAATTGCTCTGTTTTTAAAGTACTGTCATCTATTCCTATATGAATTTCTTTCCAGGATAATTTCTTCAGAATTGGTAAATTAAGTCTATCTGCACATTTCCCCCAGACTTCCTTTATTGTATTACATTCAAAGAATACAAAAAAGTCATGTTGATAAGTTTCTTCAATTTTTTTTGCATAATGAGCACAACCCATTTTCATGAAACCTGAATCTATGTAAATGATGATGTGTATATAAAATCTCATGCAACAGTTTGAACTGAAATTCTCGCTGTTTACTACTTAAGGTACACATCCTTGGTTGAACAAATATTTGTTCTACTTATTTTCTTGAAATATTACAAAGTGACATTAAATTGCGGCCTGCCGAGTTTGTTTCTACATTCTTCTTAATTTGACTCTTATATACCATTTTTGCAGTTAAATCTTCAAATATAAACACTTTCTTCGAAAAAATAAATTCTAAACTAAAGCCAGTGTGAATTGACTTTCTTAACGACCTATAGAAAGCCATTTATGTAACTTCGGCAGACTCACAGTGCCGACGATCTCCGACCTGAGCGGAGGAAGGATACAAGAGAGAGAGAGATTGCATTGTGAAAGAAACGTTGTGGAATCGATCAGAAAAGGTCGATCATCTAGTATTGGTGTGTACTGCAAGGTTCTTGAATCATCAAAATGATAAGAAATTTGGCCCAGTCTTCGTAAAGTTACAAGCACTGTACACAGAACAATGTATATGGGACTATACGCACACGTGCGCGACACGTGTGTTTATCTCTCACACACCAATAGATAAACTAATTTACCAAATATATCAATTAGTAGGCGTTTTCCCGGCAAAATTGTTATCATCATGATTGTATTAGTCAAAACATATTCTTTCACATGATTTGTAATAAGAGCTTCAATTTCATTTTTTTAAATAGGGGCGTTTCCAATACTGGTCTTTACCTTTAAAGGTTGAACATTTTGTTTCCATTCATAAGGGGCTACTTTATAAATTTTGTTTACTTTATCAATTTCCACTCTGCTCAAACCTACATTATAAAATGAACTTCAGGTTTCAATTCTCCATTTTCTTCACAAATGTGATGAAGTCGATATATTATATATATTTTTTTTAACAAAGTTTCCTCAAATAAGGTTTGACCTTCTAGTTGAATAAAATTATTATTATACAATATTCCCTCTGTATCTCTCTTATATTCTTTCATATCTATCCATGATTTAAGAAGAGATCTGATAAAAAGAATGATGATGATGCTAATAAGTATCGACTTGCATGGCATTACAAATGTTGGCCAATTTTTATGACATCAAAATCACATATTTCAATCGAATATATGAATATATTTGTTTACATGTATAATATAATCACAATGTATATCTATTTTAAAAGACACAACTTTGGTAATATAGGCAATTCGCAATGATTACATCATCAAGTATAAACTTCTATATAACCATAAAAATAGAAAACAGACAATAGCTACGTATAGTAAAGGCATACTGTCGGTCCTTTATATAAAATTATACAACTATTACAGTCAAACCTTCTTTTGTTACATCAAGTGTACTTTTTTTATGAAGCTTTGCCTGAAAACATTGCTCCTTTTACATTGAAACATAATACATAAGGAATAATGTTGCCAAAAGCCAACATGACTTTAAAGAAAATATTTTGTTTACACAAAGGTGTTATTTGAAAGTCCAATAATGATATAACAGTCTAGTTGACGTAACTAGCTAGCTCCTTGATATTCTTCATGAGGCAGCATCCTAGTACGATACACAAGATCTGAAATAAACATGAGAATACAAGGTCAAAGATATCAGTAAAGATTTGCATGCATGGGTATTAAACCGATTCTGATCTAAAATATTTAGACCTGCAACTAACTTCCCAGTTGTTAAACCCGATTTGAATACGGGCCATGGATTCAGATATACAATCCGGATTCCTAAAGAAGTATTGCCGATACAGAACCTCGTTCAAAATAGATTTATGGATGCAGAGACAACACCAGAGGAAGAAACCGCCCTTTGCCCCCTGTATCACACTCTGAACTTTTTTCTCTTGTATTGGCATAACATTATTATTGTCGCCTCCCAGTCACTGGCCCCTTCTTGATTTCAATTGAATGCTTAAAATAACACAATAACACAATATAGTATTTTTGTAATACGCTCAAATTGTTGTAGGCATGTGTTTCTCCTATAATGCCCAACTTATATTTTTGCTGTTGCTACGTCAGGAAAGCCCTGATTAGACTCTGAGTTTTTTTAGAGCATTTTTTTTTAAATAGAAAGCGAGCATAAGCATGAGATGCACTCACGTCAAGAACGGCCACACCAATGGCAACTCCTGCGATGAGTACAGTTTGATGAATCAGTATGCCTTTGACTGTGGGGTGGCAAGGCTGAAATAAAATTAAAACAAAAAAACAAATCAGGGAGCGATTCAGTTCGTTACGCATGCGTATATAATTATACCTCCCTAATAAGTCACATTTTGATCTTAAAGATAAAGGTGAGTTCTGGTCACGCGATTGAAAGGATCAGAAACAGTTGATCATGTAGCATGTAAGTATTGGTGTGCACTGCAAGGTTCTGGAGTCATCAAAATCATAATAAATTTGACCGAGTCTTGGTAAAGTAACAAGCACTGTACACAGAAAGCTATATATGGGACAACACACATGGTGTCAGGGCTAGTACTACCTTGATTTCCTTGTCTTTCTATGATCATTACTCAGCCAGTATACATTTTCTTCCAAAAGTGTTTGGCACATGTCATTTATTTGTAATCTTGAACATTCAGTGTAAGTTTGATGCTGTGAGAATTTTTTTAATTTTTATTTTTTTACTAGAACTGGAGTTTATCTTTAATGCACGAGACCTTCAACCTCAGAAGCAAGAAAGAATCACAGTGATCAATCAGTCATGATGTGTCAATTCTGAACATTTTGAAATTGAAGTTTTTAAACATGGCTTGTTAAAAAAAATATTGGAACATCTGTCGGCACAATATGTAAAAATTGGACGATCACACTGTCGGTATATTTTGAAATCTGGAAACCACTTTTTTTTTCTCATTATTATTATCTTATTTTGTTATTTTGTTTTACCGGTTGCGAAATTTCGTGCTATCTTGTCAGCCGTTCCCTCATAATACGAAATGACAACCGCTTGTTCATGGAGGAAAGATATAGACTTGGAATCCGTACCGTACAGATTGATGTTCTTGTTCAAAGTGAGATAATTTGGTCTTCTTAACCTGGAGTAACCGCACAAGTATTCACTTTGTTCTGATATTACCTCAGCATAAATAAACACTTGGGTCGGCAGGGACAAACGTGGGGAAAATATCTTGTCCAAAGATGTTTGGCAGGGATCGAACCCTAGACCTCTCGTACGAGATTCAAGAGCCTTTATCAACATATCACAGTGGTCCCACGTGAACAGGTTGACAACAACCACAGCTTAAATATTGCCATAATCTATACAGGGACACGGAGTCAAGGGGTAACGAAGGCACCCAGCCCCCCCCCCCCCCCCTAAATTGAAAGATGAAGATAGTATGAAAAAATGAAAAGGCGAGAATAGGGAAAGTGAAATGGACAAGGACGAGGACAACAGACGCTTCATTTTCCGAGGAAGACAGCCCCCCCCCCCCCCCCCCCACCCCCACCCCCATCCCGGTCATCGTTCCAATGCCGCCATCACTCGGACGGTGGACGCACGCTACGCCTCTGTATACTTGACTCTATATATAAGCTCAATTCTTACGTCTGTATATATATCCAATGTAGCGGAGTCAATGATATGACACCCTGGAGTATCAGGTGTTTTACAACATGAATAAGGCACAAGGTTGCGTTGATCAGGTATCCAGCCCATCCAATCAGTGTAGTTATCAACCCCGCAACACTTCAGCTTTATCACACATAAGAGAATAATACGGAGTTAAGGTTAAACATACGTAAATCATCTTATAAAATCTCATAATCTATATTCAACTTAGAGTTGTAGTAAGAAAGTAACACGGTTATAACAGTAAATGTTTAACCAAATAGATTTGTTTACAGCCTTTTATGTCATTTTTTAATTTTATTTTCTCTTTGTTGGTTTTCATTTTTCAAAATGATATGGGGCAGATCCAGGATTCCGTTTCCGTAAAACCGGTACAATGCCCCCCCCCCCCCCCTATCTATCAAGCTCAATATATGTGGTACTCGAGACGGCAAGCGCCTGTTTACTTTGTGGAATGAAAATAGAAATTAAAGTATCAAAACTAAAGTAATTCAAAGTATCCGGAAGGAACGTGCTGGGACGATCCAACAACCACAGTGATGAGGGTGAAAAAATGGTCATCGTCTCAAATGAATTAACCCGTTTACTTCGTAGAGTCATCACAGGAACGGAGGACGCTGTAAGCCAAGGTGATGGGTGCGTGCACTCTAAAAACTGAAATGTTTAATGTCAATTTAAAAGGGCCGAGGAGTGACCACTCTTTCAAAATGTCAGATTGTTTCTTTTAACCTGCTAGATTCAACCTTTATAGTGTTGGATCCAGCATGTTCAAAGTGTTAATCTACCATTTTGAAAGAGTGGTCACTCCTCGGCCCTTTTAAATGGTGATTTAACATTTCAGTTTTTAGAGTGTGGCTATGCACCACTCGGCGCCCCTAGTGAAAAAGTTGATTTTGTTTCGACTTTTTTAAATTCGGAAACAGGTTTTTACTTACGTTCTGCTGTAGGTTATCGAAGATTCGTTGAGCTGAAGTAGTTGAGTTATATTTTATCTGAAGCTCAGACATATTCTCACCGACCAGCTTATCAATGTCATCACGAAGGACATAGCCAGAGATACCGGCAGCAAGCTCCAAGATCAGAAGAAGGATCATGATGAAAACATACTATAAAGATATTCAATGAAAACACATTTTTACTTCTTAAAACGGCCCCACGCTTAGAAGTACCATGATTTATTCATTTATTTGTTATTTTAGTTTTCTCTAAACAGGGTAGCCCTTTCAATAACGAATATTGCTCTTAGGAATCTTTTGAAACGGCCGAATCTTAAGGTTGTTTTTTTTTTAAGTGGGGAGTGAGCAGCATATCTTAGTGTATGAATAGAAACTTTTCTCGGAATGATATTTTCTTTCAGATACAAAGGCATGAGATCATTTTGGATTTTATACATTTACATTTAGGTACTTAATTCTTTGACGAACTGATTGCCAAGAAAGTTCGGGTAACATAGTGAGGTGTATAGGTTTTGTAATTATTGAACTCTTGTAATATTGCATATTGCACTCTGCCCCCTATCATATTATAATACGGTCATCAATGTGCTGTAAAAAGAGATTATTAAATATCATTAATAAAACTCGTTAGGGCAAGATATACCGAATGCGTCTGATAACATCAATCGTTCTTGACAACTTATTACATCATGCATTAATATGACAATTCCAACATAGGCAAGAGTCTATATAACATCAATCCGAGGTACTTACATTCCTTAACTTGTTTGAGTTTGTTACACTTCAAATACATTTGTAGTTCTTTATTCTTCACCTTTGGACGAGTCCCAATCAACATGCATGCATTTTGATTTCTTTATGTATTAGGCCTATAACACTCTAAAAACTGAAATGTTAAATGTCAATTTAAAAGGGCCGAGGAGTGAACACTCTTTCAAAATGTCAGATTGTTTCTTTTAACTCGCTAGATTCAACCTTTATAGTGTTGGATCCAGCATGTAACCCTATAGGGTTAATCGACTTTACCAATCATTAATTATACGATTTTATTCATTCCCAACTGATTTTTGTTTTGTGTTAGATTGATCACAGCTTGAAAAATTCATAACTTTCTTATTCCTAATCGGAAATTGCTCAAACGTTCACTGGCCTGTTCCTCTCAATGTTCTGATACAATTGGAACCAACTTAATATCAAGGCAGATTCTCCTTCAAATTTTAGAGAGTACAGAGGACCGAGAAAGCAATTAAAAGAACCTTACCGTTCTCAGCATATCGTAGCGCTCTCTGAAAGCCCCACAGCATCCTACGTATGAGACGACCATGATGATGAAACCGACTGTGATGAGAAGTGCAGGTATAGCCTTCCCTGAATTATTAGTGAAGTCAACATACTCTTGGTAAACGGTGAGGGTTAGGAAGCCTGCAGTGATTATACCAATACCCACGATCTGCAATCAAAGAGACCAAGGTCAACGGTACAACTGATCATGTACATTAATATCCAGTTATACTTCATACACTTTGAAAATAATTCATTGGGCTTTACAGCCCAGGGGACAGAATTTATTTTTCTATAATCATCTTCCCTTATTATTATCTTTTCTTTGTTTTGTCGGTACGTTGGACCTTTTGAAACGTTCTTCTTCTATTAACATACAGTCTGACATATATCTTTGGTTTGTCGGTCTTTGGAGCTGTCGGTAAACTTCGATGATCGCGTTTGATTGTCAACTTGAAGGAATGAGCTGATTGCAACGCCTTGAATTTAATTTTGAAATGTTGTCATAAAACTGTTGAACTGTATTCTGATCAGAACCAGTAAGGCATTGATTCTATGTAAATTGATATGACATAATGCCCTTTTTGCTCCCAAGAGATGATAGATTAAAACATAAAATGGGTTCCAGAATGTAGCCAATGAGAAGCGTCGAAATGCATGGATCACGTGTGCGTGCAATTTTTGTTATAACCATAATGCACGGGGAGTGCATTTTGGTGATAACAACCGTCATTTCCCCGAATTTTTACTCATAATTGTAGATCCATCTTATAACATAAATAATACATGTTTGCGAATACATTCGTGAATATGAACTGCACGCAGGGTCACCGTAATAAACGAGGCTTGTCGGGTTCATTGTCTGCCACATTGTGACTTATTGTAACCACCATTACATGACGTCGGCTTCCTGACTCGTTTTAATTTCTTTGTCTAAAATTACTTACGACAAATACAAAAGTGAAGATAAACATGCAGTACTTGATCCATTTCATTCCTTTTATTCCTACTAACGCCATTTTGAATGATCTTGTCGATAGAGACTCCCTCACAAACACTGCCAAAAGATATGTATAGACACCGATGTAGTTCTGTATAGAGAAAGAATTCACTGCTATACTCCTATGTACTGTGTAATGCAATTCTGAATTACCCTTTGTATGCAATTTACGAGCTATATGCCTTTGAACTTAATCATATACTCTCGTTAGCTGCCGAGTGCTCGAGATGTGCAAATAAAGAACACTTAGGCCTAAAATAAAAAGTTGTTGTATTGCCCTTTGGGTGCCAAAACATGGGTCGGTCGGTCGGAAATTTTTTAATTTTTTTATCGCCCTCTTTGGGCCGATATTTATCAGATTTTAATGCTTTGATACATGTGTTTCAGTGTCATCATTCCATTCATATCTTTTCCACCTCATAATTATCCATGGTTTTGTACGAGTGAGAATTTTTGAATAATTTGAATTTATGCATTTATATCCCATGGATCCACGTCATAGCTCGATCAGTAGGAAAATATTCAATACCCTTCTTCATTCAATAGAGTTGGATGTTGAACTTATCACGACATGGCAATCCCGTGTGGTTTATAGTGGTTAGGTTCGATTCCCGGCACGGGAGATCTTCTTTTTTGGGGGGGTCCCACAGTATCAATGCAGGCTCAATAATGTAATATTATTGTACCTACATAATATGTGCCCGTCCTGAATAAAGTAACGGTCTTCATATAAATTATTTAGACGTAAATTATCCGACAGTACCTCCATGTTTTTCTAATATGATGCACATATTGTAGTTCGGTCCATTGCTTTTGGTGGTAGGTTGAAAATCAACCGTCCTTAATTGCTCTCCTTCATTATTTTTGTTTCTCTCTGCATGCCTTTGATTTGATTTGATTTAAATTATTTATTTATTTATTTTCCATCCCATTGGGGCATGTTCCCCAGTGACCCATGTAGCTACCCCACTTGGTCCAGCTATATTGATGTGGTTAGTAAGTTAAGTTGCCTTTGGACGGGTCACTGTCGATGGTAGCCAATCCAGCAAGAAAGATAAAAAGCAATGGTAATTCGCAGGGATTTTATAATTAAAAAATTAATAAATATAATTATTATTAATGTTCTCGTGCAGAATAGTGTATATACATGGTATTAGTTTTTAGTCAAATACATTATTTAGATTGCATTAATAATTACTATCAAATCGACAAACGATTTCGTTGAGTAAATTGGGAAATATTGTTATCTAATTTGTATGTGCATAATTATTTGAGCTGTCTAAAATTAAGCAGAATACTTCCATATGCCTATGATATATTCCGGGAGAGAAGAGTATTGAAAAACATTTTGATAGAATAATGCAATATGAAACAAGCCACAACGGTTGCTCTAGTATGGATCCCCCGTCAGAGCTCGATCAGTAGGATTTATTCAACACCCTTCTGTATTCAATAAAGTTGGACGTTGAACTCATCACGATAGGCAATCCCGTGTGGTCTAGTGGTTAGGATTCGTGGTTTTCACCCACGCGGCCTGGGTTCGATTCCCGGCACGGGAGACCTTCATTATTTTGTGTCCCACAGTATCAAAGCAGGCTTATAATAAATAATGTAATATAATATTGTGCCTATATAATTATGTGCACGTCCTGAAAAAAGAAAGGTCTTCATAAGTTATGTAGACATACCTCCATGTAGTTTTGGTTGCTATGGTTAAAAATCAACCGTCCTTGCTCTTTACTCCAGTCTCTTTCACCATGCTTGTTTCTCTTTGCCTTTATTTCTTTCTTTTTCAACCCATTGGGGCACTTGAAACAAGCCACAACGGCTGCTCTAGTATGGATGCACGTCATAACTCGATCAGGAGGATATATTATTATTCAACACCCTTCTTTATTCAATAAATTTGGATGTTGAACTGATCATGACAGGCAATCCCGTGTGGTCTAGTGGTTAGGATTCGTGGTTTTCACCCACGCGGCCCGGGTTCGATTCCCGGCACGGGAGATCTTCATTATTTTGGGGTTCAACAGTATATCAAACAGGCTTATAAATAATATATTATAGTATTGTGCCTATTTTCACGTCGTGAATAAAGAAAAGATGTTCACATATATTATATAGACATACCTCCATGTTTGTCTATTTTAATATTTGGTCCTTTGGTTTTGGTGGTATGTTAAAAAATCAACCGTCCTTGCTCTTTGCTCGATTCTCTTTCACTATTTGTGTTTCTCTTTGCCTCCCCCCCCCCTTTCTTTTCCATCCCATTGTGGCGCGTTCCCCAGTGACCCATGGGTAGTTACCCCACTTGGCCCAGCTGCAGTGGTCAGTCAGTTAAGTTGCCTGTGGACAGGTCACTATAATGATGGTAATCGTAATTTAGAGTTAGAGGCTTCTAATCCATGCAAGAAAAAATACAAAGCAATGATACTTTGCAGGGATTTCCGGGAGAGAACAGCATTTTGGGGGCAACTATCACAAAATTCTTACATTTTGATATAATATGATGCAATATTTATGAAACAAGCCACAACGGTTGCTCTAGTATTACGGATCCCACGTAATAGCTCGATCAGTAGGATATATTCAACACCCTTCTATATTCAATAAAGTTGAATGTTGAACTCACCCGACATGGCAATCCCGTGTGGTCTAGTGGTTAGGATTCGTGGTTTTCACCCACGCGGCCCGGGTTCGATTCCCGGCACGGGAGATCTTCATTATTTTGGGGTTCAACAGTATATCAAACAGGCTTATAAATAATGTAATATATTAGTGTGCTTATGTGCACGTCCTAAATGAAGTAACGGCCTTCATATAAATTATATAGACATACCTCAATGTTTTCTATTTTAATACACATGCAGTTTGGTCCTTTGGTTTGTGTGGTATGTTCAAAATCAACCGTCCTTGCTCTTTACTCTATTCTCTTTCACCATTTTTGTTTCCTTTGTCTTTTTTCCCTTTCTTTTCCATCCCATTTGGGGCACGTTCCTCTAGCTACCCCACTCCAGCAAAGCATAGAGAGTCAATGCTAATGCGTATTGACCTTTAGCATTGCATGCTTGCTGTGAGGCAGGTATTATTATACCCATACACAAATATACACACCACACAATATCGCATAGACTGTACACAATCATGTCGATGCAGCTGTAAGCAAAGTTTGACACTAGACTTACAATTTGAATTTTTAAATTATTCTTTTTAACATCAGTAAGTTAAAAAAAATGTATTTTACTGCTATTTAGGTGTCATCAATAATTGTCACTAAAGTACCGATTTTGCCCGGGTTCGATTCCCGGCACGGGAGACTTTCATTATTTTTAGGTCAATATTTAACAGTGCACTGTCTTGTAAGTGTCAACTCCCACATTTTCAAAGCAGGCTTATAAATAATGTAATAATTATTGTGCATAATTATGTGCACGTCCTGAATAAAGTAAAGGCCTTCATATAAATTATATAGACATACCTCCATGTTTTTCTAATTTGATACACAATATAGTTTGATGGTCCTTTGGTTTTGGTGGTAGGTTAAAAATCAACTGTCCTTGCTCTTTACTCGCCAAAAAATCTCTTTCACTTTTTTTGTTTCTCTCTGCCTTTCTTTCTTTCTTTTTCAACCCATTGGGGCACGTTCCACAGTGACCTTGTTTTTTTCTTCAGTTAGATGTTATTATTTCCTTTGCATTAAGTATACTATCAAATCGTCAAACGATTTATTTGGCTTGATATGAGTCCCGATATGAGTAACTGTTAACTAATTTGTATGTCCATATAATATATTTTGAGCTCAGTCTAAAATTAAGCAGAACACTTCCATAGGCCTATGATATATGCCGGGAGAGAACAGTATATAATATCATACAATTTATTATAAAAATCCTACATTTTGATTGCCTATATGATACAATATGAAACAAGCCACAACGGTTGCTCTAGTATCGGTATGATATTATATTCAACACACTTCTTTATTTAATCAAGTTAGATGTTGATCTCACCCGACATGGCAATCCCGTGTGGTCTAGTGGTTAGGATTCGTGGTTTTCACCCACGCGGCCCGGGTTCGATTCCCGGCACGGGAGATCTTCATTATTTTTTGGGTCAAACAGTATCAAAGCAGGCTTATAAACAATGTAATATATTATTGTGCCCACATATTATAATGTGCACGTTCTGAATAAAGTAACGACTTCATATAGATTATTTAGACATAACTATCAGTACCTCCATGTTTTTCTAATATGATACCGATGTAGATTGGTCCATTTGTTTTGGTGGTACATGTAGGTTAAAAATCAACCGTCGTTATTGTTGCTCTCTACTCGATTCTCTTTCACTATTTTTGTTTGGCTCTGTCAGTCTTTCTTTCTTTTCCATTCCATTGGGGCACGTTGCCCACTGACAGGCGCGGATCCAGGATTTCGCAGGGGGGGGGGGGGCCAATTTTTTTGTTTTTTGTTTTTGCTCCTGAAAATTTGAATATCGCGCCGGCCGAAAAGTCGCTCAGTGTGGGGGGGGGGGGTAGTGAGCACTATTTTTTTTTTGGCCCTCGAAAATTTGAAAATTTGCACCCCCCCCCCCCCCCCCCCCCAAAAAAAAAAAAAAAAAAAAAAAAAAATCACGTGTTTTTACACGTTTTTTTTCCCAGGGGGGGGGCCGGGCCCCCCGAACCCCCCCCCCCCCCCCTGGATCCGCCGATGCCCACTGAGCCATGTAGCTACGGCAGACACGATTAGCATTTAATGCTATTTTTTGGTCCATTTACCCTTTCAATGTTAAACATTCACATTTTATTGTTATATTGATGTATCCTTTTTGTTTGGATAACAAAACTCTAACTCACTTAATCGGCCCAGCTATATGAAGGGGGTCAGTAAACTTGCCTTTGGACAGGCCAATGTCGATGGTGATCATGATTTAGAGGCTATCAATAATTGATGTAAGAAAAATATAAATCAATGATAATTTGTAGGGACTTCTAATGATTTTTAAAACAATTAAAAAAAGTGTTCTCGTGCAGAATGGGTCATTAGTTTTTAGTTAAATATGTTCTTTCCTTCGTAAATTGAGAAACGATCTCGTTGGTTCGATATGAGTTAACTAATACGTATGTGTATATTTTGAGCTCAGTCAAAAATGTATCCAAAGGCCTGTGATATATTCCGGGAGAGAACAGAATATTGTTGGACATCTGTCACAAAAATCCTACATTTTGATAGATGATGCAATATGAAACAAGTCACAACGGTTGCTCTATTAATCCACGTCATAGCTAGCCTCTTGTCGATGCCCTCGCGCTGTTGGAGTCTCTAAATTCTGACGAGCGAAGCGAGTCAGAGAAACCGAGGCGCTCGCTTCGCTCGTCAGAATTTAGAGACTCCAACAGCGCGAGGGCATCGCGCCTCGGTTTCTCTGACTCGCTTCGCTCGTCAGAATATTATTTAGAGACTCCAACAGCGCGAGGGCATCGACAAGAGGCTACATCATAGCTTGATCAGGAGGATAATATTCAACAACCTTCTTCATTCATTAAAGTTAGATGTTGAACTCTACACGGCATGGCAATCCCGTGTGGTCTAGTGGTTAGGATTCGTGGTTTTCACCCACGCGGCCCGGGTTCGATTCCCGGCACGGGAGACCTCCATTATTTTTTTGGTCCTACAGTATTTTATGTGCACGTCCTGAATAAAGTAAAGGTCTTCATAATTATAAAGAAATATAAAGCACCTCCATGTTTTTCTAATATGATACACAATGTTCGGTCCAATGGTTTTGATGCAAGACAACATTAATAAATATTGAAACCCTGAAAGCAATGAAAATGTAACGGGACGTTTATGCAAACAATAATAATAATTGTTATAATAACAAAACAATAATACAAATAATTGAATAAAATTAGTTTTCGAGAGAGAGAGAGCGAGATCGAGAGAGAGTTAATATTAATTTTTATTTGAATATATTTTCCTGGCATGATCGAAGTATATACATGTACTATTAATTCGTCATTATGATCTCGTTGGCTTGATCGCCTTGAGGTGTACATAAAGACATTGATTAAATCACGTAAACGCCTAATTTTGCATTATACATTTCAACTGATGTCGAAACCTTTACTTTAACTTGGTACGTTCCGACAGACTTCGAGCTTTACAAATATAAGTATGATGTCATCTCGTTATTATAGAATGATGCTTCAGACGGCCTAGTGCTAATATATAGACCCTATGTAAATTAAATTGGTTTTGGGCCGATTGATTTTGGAAAATACAGCAATTCATGAATAGAGAAAAACAATTTCCTGGAAATGTGTAGTGAAAAAAAAAGGAGAACAGTAAAATAGGATTCGTTACCAATGCGAGTTGAGTGAATTTAGTTCATTATTTCAAACTGTATATGGATGAAAATGTCTGATATATAAGACTAATCTACATAATGGGCGAATGCGGAAACGGAGTAAACAAACCGACGCTCAACGGCGCTGTAATGTGCATACAACCCTATATAAAGGCAGGTAATTCTAATGCCAATCAGACAGCTTCGAATCGCTCTTGTACCGTGCGTTTCAGGGGAACCAGCCTGTGGCCTAGCACTCGTCTTTTACGATGGAGTTCTACGCTCGGGTGCTGTTTCATACCATCGCTTACTTCGTACCACTGCAGTTTCTACTCGGTCGGTAACGGCGGCACCGTGCCCTACCCGCGGGTGGAGGGCACTTCTTGGGATTGGGGAAGAAACGGTGCTGAAACTCGGCTCTCGGGGGACTGAACCCACACAAGCGACCTCGCTGTCACCTTAATTGGTGCTCGTAGGTGGTGGGGGAGGTTTCCCGGGGCCACCAGGCCTAGGTTCCGCTCAGGCTGGAGGTTTGTTGGGTCTGGGGTTCGAAACCATCAGTGAGGCTCAAGTCTCGCTTTCGGTGCGAATTCTCTCAGTCCCGCAATTCATATACTCCAGTCTTGTGGATAGGCATGGTGGCAAAACATGTCATCGAAAACTGCGTTGGAGTAGCACTGCAGCACCTCGATCTCGATTGATCATCGGTATAATTATAATCACAAGTTAAGCAGCTAATTAATTGGAGTATTTTCGCGTCTTCTTCTATAGTATTAGTAATTATCTTCAAAGGGCTATACTTATGCAGCCTATCACGAAGATGAGCTAGATAATGGAATTATCTTTTTAAAACTTAGTTATAGAGTATAAACGCATGCACTAGCTGGTATTATATAGTAAAATGAATTTATTAGTTTGTATTTGCATGTAAATTGAGTGCATTCTAAAATTAAGCAGAATACTATATAGTATATAGTCCTCGGGAGAGAACAGTAATAGCATAGCATGTATCACAAAAATCCTGTATACTACGTTTTGATAGATACTGCTAAAAATGATAATGTTTTGATAGATGTTACAATTTTCAGCTTCTAGTCACAAGTGTTGCCCTATCGGCTATCCCACGCTGTAGCTCAATCAGCACTACCTTATTGAATCAGGGAGGTGGAATTACACCTCCCTGATTGAATAGAGTTGGAAGTTGACCGCCACACAACGTGGCAATCCCGTGTGGTCTAGTGGTTAGGATTCGTGGTTTTCACCCACGCGGCCCGGGTTCGATTCCCGGCACGGGAGACCAACATAATTTTTTTCATCAGAATTTGACAACATCTGTAAACTCTCACGATATCAATGCATGCCTATATATAATTTCTCATATTATTGTTCCTAATGTGTTCGCTCTAAATAAGTACATGCAGGCCTTCTTTTATAGGCCTATACCTTCCTGTTTTCCAAAAAAAAATAGATGAATGCAGTTTGGTCCATTGGTTTTGGTTGTAGGTGGAAAATAAAA
Source organism: Strongylocentrotus droebachiensis (assembly GCA_035222895.1). Taxonomy (NCBI): domain Eukaryota; kingdom Metazoa; phylum Echinodermata; class Echinoidea; order Camarodonta; family Strongylocentrotidae; genus Strongylocentrotus; species Strongylocentrotus droebachiensis. The sequence goes on along the minus strand of JAVYIG010000126.1, from coordinate 287,700 downwards.
AGTCTTTTGAGTGTTTTGAAGCATTATTCAAAATCCAACCGACAACCGTACTGGACAGGGCTTACAAAATCCATTGTAATTGGGTCTGAATAGGATAACAAATTTGCCCCACACAGAACAATGAATATATACGACATCTTGGCGGAATCGATTCCCCGGTGGCTATTATATGCACTGATCAATGCGGTTGTACATGTTTTTATGTTCCGGGGAAAAGTGAAAAAATAACTTGTGGGTATTTTCAAGCTAGTGTGTGGAATGGGGGGAAAGGACTGAAAAGGATGGCTCTTCAAAATACCCTCAATATAAGAGGAGGAATAGGTTTTGGATCACACTTTCATGCCACATGTTTATGTAGTCCCATAAAGACATACTGTGTACAGTGCATGTGAATTTTTAGCAAGACGGGGGCCAATTTCATAAAATGTTGAACCTCACGTACAGCATACACCAATACTTTATGTGTAACACAATCAACCTTTTCCAATCGTTTCCACAAAGTTTCTTTCGCAATGCACTGCCACTGGCCCGACCAGAGCAAGACGTATATCTTCAACATATAATCTTCTGCTTCACGGCCACTTTTCTGTAGGGCACGTTCCTATATTCCTATACAGCACAAATAGGAATAATTGGAAAGAGCACAACAAATCTCCGAGGCCAATGAGGGGCATTGAGGCCAAACAAAGGGGCATCCAACGCCATTGCCTTGGTGGCCTTGGATTAATTTAAGCCCTGCAATGGCCAATGCCTTATATTATATTATCACAAACTGTTTTTGTCATGTGTCAAGACATTAAATTCTCTTAAAATGTAGTCTGTGCTAATTTAAAAAGTGGTGGCAGAGATCAATCAGACTCTTCATCCATGAAAAAAGACAATAACTTGTAATATAGGCCTAAAGTTAGTCCACATCTAAACACTAATACAACAAATCCTTTTGTTTCATTTTCAGTGGTAGATCTAAGATTCTCTTGCACAGCAGGGGGTGGGGGGGGGGCACAATAGAACACTAATTGACAAGCAAAGACACGAACAATAAGAAAAACATTATCAACAACACTTTGCAGGTCCTCTTTTAGTGCAAAACAATCTGATAAGTTCGAAATTTGTCACAAATGTAGGTGTTTTTTCACATTTTGCACTACCATTTGACATAGGAACAGATTTTCACATCAACTAAAGCAAAGAATAACAGAATTTTGTACAAAATATTTAATAATTTTCTTCATGTCCCGACAAAGACATGCTCAGTATAAGATAAAAAAAGGTGAACAAATTATACTGCAAATGTGCAGACTTTACACCTTCAAATAGTGAGTGAAGATTGAACATTACATGTACACAAAATTAAGTTACCGGTATAGTTATACAATTTATCTATATACAAAATTACATTTATCATCACTCTTACATAAATATTGGATCTTACAAATGAAGAAAAAAAAACAATTGGAAAGGAAAATAGTCACCACGTACCATAGTAAAGTATTGTATGTAAAACAAAAAACATACTTAATTACTTATACAAAATATATATTAGGAGAAAAGTATGGAAAGCAACAAAAGTTACAGCAGAGGATGGATATATCTAGCCAATAATTGTGAATACTTGTACAACAAGATGTATGCCATAATTATATTTCATTATACCCAGAATATTCTTATTTATTTCCACCCAATAGGAATCGTTAAGACTACTTTCCCTTTACCAAGAAAATTAAATTTAACCTTAACTTAATGTAATGAGCTGTAACAGAAAACGTCAATAAACTGAAGAACAAAAGTTGAAAAGGAAAAGTTAAGCAAAACTTGCTATAAAACCAGAACCTATCACGTACAGTGAACGATAGTCATCTTAATTGCAGGAAAGTTTAAAAAAACACAACATTGCACAAATCGTAATCCACCTGTTTTGGATCACAAAATATTCAGAAATCTGGAAAACTCAAGGAATTCACAAAAGAGTCATGGCAAGCTGGACTTTCTGCATTTAGATTAAGCTATAACCAAAAGCAAAAGAATATGTATCTTTGTATTGTCAGTGTCAGTGAAATTAAGGGAACTTCATTATCCAGAAATTCAGGCCCAAGTTCACCCTCGTTTGTCATTTCACTTTTACCCCTGCCACATCCTTGCATAACATAAATGGAACATACACCGACATACATCATTACATGTACATCTCTAAAAAGATTTGCAAAAGGTACCCTGCTTACACTATTTCATAAATGTCCATGTGATATTGTACTGTTCAGAAGAACAAAAGTTGAAATAATTTTTTGTTATTTATTTTATCTATTACCTGTATGGTAACTCTTCACACTGGCATGGACTGCACTATATTAGAACCCTTGTAAACATCTACATTAATCGTAGCAGTCTAGCCAATAGACATACATGACAGCATCGACTGGAATGCATTGTGTATCTCTCAAAAAGCCAAAGGCTATGTTGACTTTCGAGGTGGAAATTATAAGAATCACAATTCACAACCTTTTGGTTGCAAACAATATTGCATTTTGAATCCTTAAAATATGCATTACCGGTATGTTTTGAGGGCTAATAATCCAAACAGGCATTAGATCTTCATGTAATTTAAATGTATATTAAAGAATTCCATATTTTATATCTACAGAGAATGCCTATGCACTTTGAACCTATGGTACCGTTCTACTGACATGCACTTACACATTTCTTCAACAGCAGTTATTTCACCCTGACAGTCTACCCACGTTTCCTGTAGATAGTATCAGTACATCCGACAGAGTAACATTTTCCTGTACTTTAGTGAACAAATGCCACAAATAGACATCCTTATCTAAACGGTAACATTTAGAGACATTTAGAAGTCTACAGGCACAGACTCTAATTTGACACTTTACCATAATTCCTAAAGCCTTGAGCAGAGCCTAACTCTATCTGTTTCTGGCATTTATGACATGAAATTGTACATATAATGTATATATATAAATAATTCATAAAATAGTGTGTGGCAAAAATAGTCAACTGTGACTGATTGCCAAACAAAACCAAATCAAGAAGAAGAAGAAGGGCTGTGTCCGGAGCAGCTAAAGTACAGAGCCTATGTAGAATGCTCTTAGCCTAGTCTCACAGTGCAGACACTGTTACACACGGCGACTGACAAGGATTTGTGCCTGCAAACTAGACGTTCAGTGTAGTGCAGGATCAATGGACCATGAGGGGTTTAACATGTAACAGCAAAATGTTTGAATTTGAAATGACAGGTTTGAAAATCAGTGACAGGTTAAAATTTCATGGTCACAATTTATGAAAAACGGTAGAAGCAAAAGTCATTATCATTCTCAAGCAAAATTATTAATGAACATCAGTTTTTTTTTTCATTTTCTTTTTAATGCTTCAAAATATAGGTCTTCAAGAACTCCAAGAGAAGGACCCTGGACGGAAGGGACTAATTTATGACTCATGCTTATAATGTGCTTCTAGTCCATCAGTTCATATTCCTTCCAATTTGCAATCTTACTCATTTGAATTTTAGGTTTTGGACCATCCTAGTGTGGTGTACAAAAAGATACAAATAGATACCGGTAATTGGGCTGCATATGTTTGCAAGCGCACCCACTTGGCTGAAATTCCCCAAGCAATCTACCTATTACATGAAGTACACTATATTTGTATTGCTCAGAGCGTGTATAAAGTTCATGATACTGTGTTAAAACCATACATGAACAAACAAAGCATGAATTTATAGGCACTTCAAAGCTTGTTTGCATATGCTGTGGTAAATCGCATGGTTTTTAAAGGCATACAACGGTTAACAATTTATGTATCTTGTAATTGGGGTTCTGACGGTACCATATCATGTTGTGTCAACCACTTCTGCAACTAAGAGGACACTTATTTCAGAAAATAATATAACAAAATTGATCAAGCTCCATCAATTGCTTTTCAGGACCTATGGCAAATAACAGGCAAATAGAAGTCTACCAAACTACATGTAAATGTATCTAGATGCTGAACAAAAATTCACTAAACATTTATCAGCAGCAAACTGTCATTCTTTCCTCTTTTTTGTGTTTACATTCTAATTATTTCTTTAAATCACATTATAACAAACTACACATAAACTGAACTTATGATACGTTTTAAATATTAGATTTAGTACATTTATATTTGGCACATTATTTATACATGTCTTTCAATGCAAAGATATTAGATACAAGAAAAGAGACATGTGAGAATTCCTGTAGGAATAGCAAAATAAATACACATGTAACACAGAATACAATTAAATGAATGAACCTGTGTAAACCAAATGCCATTGTAGAATTCAAGCTTGTTTAGATATATGGTACGGTACACCACTGCAACAAAAAAATGCTGATTTTTTTTATCGGTGCTATGAATGGCAACTGCGCGCAGCAAACGACTTGTGCATATTCACTGAGCTCTGTTTTAGAGGGTTCAGAGGGGTGTTCCACAAAGATCCTCAGTCAAACTGAACTCTAAGTTGGACTTATAAAATCATGGAGAGCCATTTGTAGCCTTAAAATCAAATATATTCAAAAGCTGAAATTCAAATATTTTAAACTCTTTATAAATTCCACATCAAGAACATGACATCTCCTTGATAATAGAAAATATGAATGGTTTGAATCAACATTGTATGCCTTTTAAAATAACTTTTACAAAATATTTTCATAGATGCTAACGGCTTTCCATATTTGTTAAGTCTAACTTGGAGATGAGTTCAACTTCAGATTGTTGTGAAACACCCCCCTGAAATGTGAGGCATTACCCTTTTGGTCACAATGAAAATCTCCTGCAGTTATGCAGCGTCATACCAGAATGAGCCTTAAGATGAAACAATTAAATGAGAGGAACGTCCAAGGTGTATGGTCATTAGCTGTCCCATATATAAGTAACCCTGTCGTATAAAGAGATGATATCGATCGCAACTATGAACACAAATCATAGGAGACTGCAAGTTTGATTCGGATCATTAAATCAATGAATGATGTACCGGAAGTTTGTAACAAAAGGGACAACATTCATGTGCCTTGGACAGATTCTCAGACAACCATCCCCTGTATTACCACCATTTGGATATTACACATGTACCTCAACCTCGGATTACTACCACCCCCCCCCCCCCCCCAGGTTACCTACCCTCTCAGACAACTTCTCCCAAGACAATACCCCATACAGCTACCCCATAAAATTAGCCCCTTGGTAGTTCTCCAAGATGTAATTGTCAAGAGGGTGGTTATAGAGGGGGGATCTTGTTCCAAGGTTCTAGGACAATCACCCCCGGCCAATTACCAGCAGGACAATTACCTCTAAAAACAAAACTCAAATATATTCCAGCAGAAAATTAGAGGGAAAAGATGAAGTTTTAAAGGTAATACAAAGTTTTGGGAAATTTTGAAAATTGGGTGGATAGTGATTCTTTATAATTTTGATATATTTGGATGCCCCTGTGGATGTTTTATAAGCACTAGCAAATTTAGCCTCTAAAACCCTTTTGCTTTCGAGAAAAATTGAATATAAAAACTTACCGGTGCTCCCGGTAAATTTCGATGAATTTCAAACAGCGCCTACGGCCGTACAATGGTAGCTGCGACCATGAAAATCTCAGAATATGTAGTTGCGATATATAATTTCCAAACGGGAATAGCTAATCGGTCGATTTTATTCAAGAAACATTGTTTTATAGCTCAATTAATATCTTGAACTTGAGAGGAAGCTATACAACATAAAGAGTTAATTAATTACAATTTCATAACTTTAGACTCGATTTCAACCGCGATAACGATTAATGAATATTGAAGAATCACATATGCTTTCAATATGTTCATTTGATCCAAATTCATGACCCCATACCAAAACTTTGTATTACCTTTAAGAGCAGAGATTCAAAATACCAGGGCATGAACAAATTGATACAGGTTCCTCTCACAAGTGACATAGTAATAAGTGCAAGTTAAGGCAAAAATAGGCACTTCAAAATTGTAGAGAGGTACAACTAGGGGGCAATAATGATGGATTGCTATCTAGTGCATAAAACCTCCTTCATTATCCCATTCAAAAGAAATCTATACTCATTTCAGCCTCTGAAAACACAGGCAAGCACCAAAAGAGAACAGGGTTGTATTATCAATCAATCAATAACTACCTGGTAGTTCAAATGGAGGCCCGTGTAGAGGAGAGTCACCAGCTTTGTATGTTAAGAACCCACTGCACTATTTGTATACTAAAGAGTAGGGGGAAACCCCTGTGTAGTGGTCCACCTGCACACCCCAATCAGTTATACCGGGAGGAGAGACCCCGAGGGTTGCAGTGACTCAGTTCACTTTTTGCCTCCCAGGCTCAGGTGATGACAAATACATAATAATGATAATAACAAATTCCCCTCCAAATTCTATAGCCTCTTGGCAAGTTACCACTGACCAATCATCATCCTCCTTTGAATGAGGTACTGCAAAAACCCTGCTTTTGACTGGCTGATGCTATATGTCACCGCATATTGCGTCCAATTAAATCTATTCATGCATTAGACTAGAATAGGTGTACCATTTATTTAATAAATGCAGGAAGAAAGAAAATGCCCTTTATCACATTGTGCAGTATTCTACCACATAGTACCATGTCCCCATGACCATGTCCCCATGACATGATAGTATGAGCCAATGGCAAATAATGTCATACTTTGTGTTTCACCACTCTAAGTTAACAACGGCATAAAATGTTTGCTTTACTGTTAGGGTTTTATGAATCATACATTTCATCCTTCACAGACAGAGCACAAGGAACTCTGGAAACGAGATACTTCAAGAAAATATCTAGTTTTATTTCCTTTTATATACCATCCATGAGTTTGTAGGACACCATAGCATCAACCTTGTGTATTGACGTTGTGAATGACCTTAACCTGACCTCTTCAGAGTTCTCGATCAGCGACGGTCCAGACTCCTCCCACTTTTCTGGAGTGTTCAGGTCCTTGTCCGTGTAGATGAGCAGGTTGAATTTACCTTTTTTTTTTTAATGAAGGAAAGAAAAGCATACCGCACAGATGAGCAAAATAACAAGAACTAGAACTGGATAACTAAAATACAAACTTCTGGTTGAAACATTATATATAACTTACTCAAGCATATCACTTAAGCAACCCACTGCACTCATACTCTACAATTCTTAACGACGGATAGTCAACCTGTTTGAAACGTCGAGCCACTCCTACTACCCATCCTCTACAATCCTGATTCTGATTCCTAACCAAGATTGTAGCATTAGTAGAAAAGGCTAGATCAGACGCAAATTGGGAGCAGTCATGCAACTGGTCTGGCATCAACACGATAGACTGTTTTCAAATCTATTCAAATGATACACGTTCACATGATGGTTGTATCATTGTATCTCGATAGTATTTGTTGCTAGGTCAAAAGAAAATTATGTAAGCCCAATCCAACAATACGCAATATATGCAATTTGCATTCTTAATCAATCTTAATCTTTGTGAATCACTCCCCAGAACTCATGACATCCTTTTAACAATGAATGCAAGTACACAACACATATTCATCATACAATCATTATTTATGTATGGTAGAGAGCAGGGGACTGAGGGGAGTGTTTCACAAAGACTAAGATCAAACTTTAAGTTGGACTAAACTAAAGCAGGCTGTTCATGCCACTAGTTGCTCTCACTATTGGTCTCTTAATTATGATCTTTAGATATTATTTTTTCCTCAAATAATGAACTATCAGCAAATGTAAAATCTGTAGGTTTGTGACCACGATTTATACGTCCCTTGAGAAACCAATGCCAGGAATGGCTACAGGAACTAGTGGCATGAATGGCCCTGCCAAAGTTGAGTCCAACTTAAAGTCAATCTTAAAATTGATCTTAGTCTTTGTGAAACACCCCCCTGAAGAGAGCTTTGAAAAAAAATGACTTACAGGCCGTTTCTAAGAGAGGTAGGAATGTGACGGAAGCTGTGATTTGCTTGATGACTGCTTGTATTCCTTTGTGAATATCTGATTGTGACTTCTCCCTCGGCTTACTGTATAAAAGATAATAGACATACCAGATGGTTTACTTTTTCCAAAGACTACAACACAAGTAAGACTGTAAGGAATACATGTTATGTCTCATCCTTAAAGTATCTACCTGTGACAGGAAAACTGGGCAGCGTCTCACGAAACCGTCATGCACCTCTAAGTACAAGTTCACCGACATCCCATTGAAATGCGTGTATTAATTTCAACACGCTTTTCAATGGGATGTCGGTGAACTTGTACTTAAGACGGTTTCAAGAAAATAACCCCTGGTAGCTAATTTCAGTCTGCCAGTATTTCAATCACCAAATTCTTAACTTTATGACTTAAGACTAAGTTCTTTTAACACTAACCCTAGCCCAAACTTAATATAAAATCCAGCTGCAAAACCAGACGTAACTTTTTAACAAACTAAAGCATGTAGCAATTATCATGAGTACACAACTAATACACATACACATCAGAGGAAAGTATCTGATCTAACATCAAAACTTATAGACTGTGCCATGGAACTTATTCCTACAAATTAAAACCATCTTATTGAACTTTTGATCAAGATTAACTTTCAAAAATTTGCAATCGGATTTTAAATGCAATTTTTCAAATTCAAATTGTCCTGACTGAGGTCTTGACATGAACAGCAGTATGAATAGTTATTTTAAAGCCCCACTGCACTAGTTTGGCCAGGAGGGATTAGACCTTCCTGCATGGTCACTGACAGGTGGTTACCCCATCAAATCAGCTCTCAATTAACATAAGAAAAAGGGCATCATGGGGGATCAACAGGTTCTGCTTAGGCATTGTTTGCTGTATAGAGAGTGCAAGTAGCTTTAAGCCCTTCAGTCAGAGTGAGAAACATCCTAAACTCCAAAATTCTCTTTACCATGTGTAGGACAAATTCTCAAATGATGATCGTTCCTCTGAACCAGATACTATCAGCGGTTTTTGTATGACCTACAGTTTAAAGGGTACTACGCTTCACATTTTTGTATCTCCTAACTCGGAGCTCGGTGAAAACGCATAAGTCCTTTGTAGCTCACAGAACACAGATGCCATTCCTTTACACGTAAAAACACTGCTGCTGCTTTTTTTGTGGGCGGTTTACCAGGACATGTCTGAACACGCCTTAACTGTAACCACAAACCAACATCTTTATCTATAACTTAATCACAACCCAAACCCTACACTACGAATATATCTTTGACAAAATAAAACCTGGAGTATATCGTTGTGTGGCTGGCAGAAGTAGGTTAGCACACCCACATGCTAAAAAGATTTTTTGTGAAATTTGCTTCTAAGATTTTGATTGTCCTAGACATGTGATATCATTTTTAATCATGACAGATACTTTTGTTGTTATCGACTATAGATGGTAACTACCCAGAGCCCCGTTTCATAAAACTTGTTATCAATAACAAGTTACAAGCTACTGTTATAAGCTACTGAAATCATGGCATCTGATTGGCTGAAAGCAAATTTGTCATAGAAATTCAGCAGTATAGTTATAGATAACAAGTTTTATGAAACGGGCCCCAGATTCATTACTTTTGTATCAAATACATTTGAAGTTACTTCAAATGTATTTGATAACCTTTCTTCTAGCTGCACGAGGAAATGTCGCAAGAGCAAAAGTCAGAATGGCCACTGAACCATACCTGTCGTGTGTCATGGTTTTATCACACTCTATATCAAACTGCCATCTCTCCAGCACCTCATCGGTTTCCTCAGTGGAGATCGTCACAACCACCTTCTGTACAATCTTCTGATTCAACCATTCTGCATTGAGAAAAGAAGGAAAGGTCAGAGGTCTTGAAAATATTGAAAAATTGAGGAATAGCATTTGTGTATCAGATAATCTGGTCAGAAATGGTTTTATTACAGAGTTTTATTACTGTTTTTTATAAACATATCAACTATAAACTTTTATTTTACTACCAACCATATTTCCTTCTTTCTTTCTTTCCCTCTTCCTTTATTTTCTGATCCTTCTTCTCTTTCTTCTTCTTTTTATTCCTTGTAATGACTTGTATCATATCAATTTCACTAGTGAATGTTTGTTATATTTTACATTTGCCTATTTTACATTGTACCAATTTCATGTATTTCAAATTTTGCACTTTAATTTGTATTTAATTTGTAGTTTAGTTTGTCAAGATGTGTCAGCCCTTAGCTGTGACTTTGAATTTTCATCAATAAACCTTGACAATTCAATTCAGTTCAATTCAGATGCGGAATAAGAAACCATTTTGAGCAGACAGACATTTTGGGGATAAATGGGAAACAGATCTTTTCACAATTGTTGTCATGCTAATCAACACTGGCTACTTTCAAGGAATGTTCGCACATAAATCCATTGCCAGCTTATTATTTGGTGTTGTTATGCATCTTGGTTGAGAAATGTAATACATGTATTATAATTGTTGCGTTGAAAAACCCTCCGAGGAAAAGAACAGACATTTATACGTGTCAACATTTTGATAAAGGGTTTAACATTGTTTCTAGAACCCAGTGAGGAATTTTGTAAAATTAAAAATTAACAATTTGGTACCAGAGCCCTGTTATCTAAATTTTTTTTCTTTTTAAATTCTGATAACAAATTTACTCACAACCAGTCTACTGCAACAGTTTTAGTAGCTTATAGCAGTTATTGTAATTTAATTATTGGTAACAAGTTTTTTAAATGGGGCCATGACCAGGATTTTGGATTGTGAGCTACAAGACGGGTTGACAGCTGCATCTTCGACGAGAGCCACCTAACCACATTCCTATCAGATGCCATACTCGAGAACTGAATCGCATCAGCATTCATTCTTTCCGAGAACAGTAAGGAGTTGGAATTCCCTGCCCTCAGAAACTGTTGCAGCGCCATCTGTTGGAGCCTTCCGTAATCGACTGCAGACGATTGGTGACAGTGGCTAGTCTTCCTCCATCCTATACATGAGCTTGTAAATATTTGTAAATAAACTGTATTATAATGTAAGTAGCACTCGAATGGACGTAAATTGCAGTTAACACACACACGCACATAGTTTGCAAGAATCTTCAGTTTATTGAAGGAGGCAGACTTAATCAGAAGAAGAAGAAATAAGTTCAAATAAGGTACCTTTTAGTTGTTCCATTACTGAAGTCAGGTAGGTCTTGAGTGCCTCATCCGTGGTCGTCAGCAGGGGTAACTTGTACATGTCGCATCTTGTGAAGGTCTCCGCTGGATAGATCCCTCTCTGGTATAACAGGTTATTGATTCCATAATCTGAAAGAAAGATGACGGAAATAATGATGATGATGATGAGAATATTAATAATAACTAGACGTGGAATTTGTCACGGTGACGAATTAGGTGATCTGCCGCTTTGATCGAGACATGATGACACATGTAGTAGTGCTTGTAGAAACTCAATGGGAGAATTGGTCTTTAAAAAAAATTCCACCCTCCAGTCATATAACACGCCTATGTACATGTACAAGCTCATTTAGTAATCAAGGATCAAGAAAGAGTTGGCGAACAACAAAATGCTGAATATGCACAACAGAGCGGCCCTTCAAAACCTCGTGCATATTCTGCATTTCCGAGCGAACAGCACTTTATAGCATGATTATTTATATTTGCTGCGCCGCTACCGGGCATGCATACTTTCTCTTCGCCATGTTGAATTAACGATCCAATCGCTCGGTTTAGGACAAGGAATCACCCTTTCTCCCATCAAAGACTTCTTCAAATTATAATTTCAAGTGTGGAGCGAGATGGCCAGAGGAGCCGAAAACACTGTAGGCTATGTCAGAATTTATAGTTACTATCGTTACAGTTTACACACTTCGGGCAAAATATCGCCACAACCCGCTGTTTGATTTTGTTTCAGATTTCGCTCTGGAGCTCCGACGCCACTACCGTTTGCTTAGCCATGGTTCGAATGTAAGCTGCCTCATGAATTATGCATATAGATCTAGATCTAGACCTATATGGATTTTTTGCATGTGGTGTAGCTCAGCTCAATGCGGAAGTGTTAAACTCTGTTCACAGGGCACGGGAGCAAACCGTTGTGCGGCTTCGAAGCTCCCTGGAGTTACCTCTCAGATCTCACTCAGCTCAGTCTGATCTCACTCACTCCAGCAAAGCATAGAGAGTCATAGACCGAAAGCTTCAGTCTCTCTAATCGTCGGTTGTTCCACTGAGACTACGTCTGGCTCCACTAGACTAGAGATTTTCACTCTTTACATCCTCATACAATTAGAGTCTAATTAAAAATAACATATATATAGCTTATTTGACTTACGATAGCTTGCTCATTTAGATCCTAAATTAATGATTAATCCGAGAAAGTCTTGTCGTCAACATTATCCGTCTTGGTTTTAGTTGATGAGTATTCATTTTTTCTTTTCGAACGTCCAATAGCTACCGTAGCTACGTACATGTACGAGTAAGCCCGGCTTGACCAACGAACTCCCACGAAACGAGTGCTCTGATTGGCCATTGGCTATGTTTTGGTAGGTGGACCCAGAAATATATCGGCCGCCGGGTAATATTTCGAATGCATGAATGTACTGCTTCGCGGTTCTGAGATACAAATTGGATAATTCATATAAGTAAGTCCGTAAATTATGTATTTAATATTAAGTTATCAAATTTTCGTAACTGTAATTAGGACAAATGACATACCAACCTAATTTACATCTGATTTAGAAATCAGAAAATTAGATCTAAATAAAGAAAATCGGGGAGAAAATGTCGTGGACAAAAATATGTACATAGCCACCCCCACGGTACGAGATCTCTGGGTTGCCATCTGTATTGGGGAATGACAACAAATGTCAGTTTTATTAAAGAAATGACCCAAATCAGATGGTTATTGCTGTCTAAGACTAAGAGAGTCAATGCCAATGCGTATTGACCTCTAGCACTGCAAGCTTGCTGTTAGGCGGGTATTTTTAGACCCATACACAAATACACACACCACACAATATTGCATAGACTGTACACAATCATGTCGATGCAGCTGTAAGCAAAGTTTGACACTAGACTTACAATTTGAATTTTTAAATTATTCTTTTTTTTAACATCAGTGCCGGTAAGTTTAAAAAAATGTATTTTACTGCTATTTAAGTGTCATCAATTGTCACTAAAGTACCGATTTTTAGTGAAATCAGTCGAGTTTTGTACAGTGGTGTTTGAAATGTTGAGAATCAAAAGCACAGCTTTTACTACACAACCAGGATAGTGATGCTCCTACTCCTAGTCCTACTAGATCTAGTCCTGATCTCACTCAGTCTCAGCTCAGCTCAGCCACGTCTACACAGCTGCGCCTAGATCTAGAAGTCAATACGCATTAGCATTGACCAGTCACCATTCTGACTACTTAAGCTGCTACTGAGGAATAAAGACTTACAAATGCAAACTAGATGAGATACAATTTTACAAACAAAGAATTAAAATTGACAGGGACGTCGTTAGTCCGGTAACACTAACAGGTCAAATTTCACAATTGGTGGGACCGAACACAATCAATTCACGTCACATTTCCTACTGGAATAGACCCCCTTTCATTAATTTCAAATTGATCTAACTGTCATCAAACATAATGGTGATATTGCTAGGACTTACAACGATGCCGGAAGATACTTACAAAAGAATTCTGCAACAGTTTCGCTCGATCCTTTCAGGGTAATCGTGTTTTTCGTTGCTTGCTGTGTACCCGCCATTTTTTTGATACTGCACGAGCTGATAAACAATGTGATGTGATTGGTCAATCCCATAGCATAGAGCTAGCTAGGCTGATCGCCGACCCCCAGAGAAAAACCTAGTCTTAGAAACAGACTCTACAGACATACCCTTGAAAGTAACAACTTTCTACTCAGATTTTTCTTACATGGTGGATGATCTAAATTTGAAAGTAGGCCTCCTCCATGTGGTAAAATAATTAAGCATCTCAGTACGAGAATACACCCGACGGTGGCCTGTACTTATAGCGAAGAAGAAGAAGTGATTAATTATTCCTTTATTGCAAATTAAAGCAAGCGAACACCACTTTGTTCAAATGATAGGCTACCATTGATTCACCCCCTTGTTGTTGTGTGTTTTTTTTATGAGGGGGGGGGGGGGGGGTTGGGGGAGGCGGGTGCGTAGCCAGAGTTTGATGTTTAGGGGGGGGGCACATTATTATAATTGATCGACGTCCTGGGGAGGGGTCTAAAAAGTTCAACCGGTCTTGGATTTTTTTTTTTTTTTTTGGGGGGGGGGGGCACGTGCCCCCCCCCCCCCCCCGTGGCTACGTGCCTTGTGATTAGTGCCCCCAGTATTTCTTATTCTTCTTCTCCACCTAGATGCCCCCTCCCGAAAGCTCTCATATTAAAGTGAATGTTCAGGATGATTGGGTCGATTTCTATTGCTGTCGTTATCTTGTTGTTTTCGTTGCTGTTGCTATTTTTTCCCATTTCTTATTTTGTCAGCTGATCAAGCTTAATTTCGGGGCCTGGGTCACTTTAAGGGCGTCTGGCAGGCACTTCCCACCAGTGGCGTATCTGGGGTACTTCATCAGGGGGGCAGAAGACCGAAACAAAAACAAAAGGCGATACTTATTGTCCTGGCGAGCGAGCGAGCAAACAAAATATCTTTAAGTAACGTTTGGTATATAAACTGGTATTGTTGCAAGTCGGGGTGGGCACATTCATTTGCTAGTGACGTTAACTTAATTTTTGCAAGTGAGCGTGCGAGCAAGAAAAAAATCACTTCTTTTTTAATAATTGCCACTTAAACTTGGTTAAATTGTCCCATGCCGGGTGCGGGAACAATTTGTGTTTAGGGTGATTTTATACCCATTTTAGCTAGCGAGCGAAAATACACCTTTCCTCAATGAATTGCTATATCAAATTTGTTTCATTGTTGCAGGTAGGGGGCGGGCACAATCGTGTTTAAGGCAATGTCAATCCCATTTTGGCGGGCAGGCAAAAAAAATCCCACATTTCTCTTTTTAATGATATTGTAGCAGGTCAGTGGTGGGCACATAATTCCACGAGCTAGCGAGCGTAGCGAGCGAGCGAAAAAAATCACTTCTCTTTTAGTGAGAACATGGTACATAAACTTGGTTTCATTGTTCATTGTCAGGGACGTGATTATTAAAAGCGATGTTATTTCTATTTTGGCGAGCGAGCGTAGCGAGCGAGCAAATTTTTTGTAATGATAATTGGTTATAAATTTCAGGTTTTTTGGTTGCAGGTCCGGGCTTACACAATCATGTCTAAGGTGATGTTAATTCCGTTTTGGCGAGCGAGCACACCAACACTTCTTTGAATAACGTTTGGTACATAATTATAAACTGGTTGTTGCAGGTTGGGACGGGCACGTTAGCGATGTTAATTCTGTTTTGGCGAGCGAGGGTAGCGAGCAATAAAAAAAAAATCGCTTCTTTTTTTAAAAATTGCCAATTAAACTTGGTTTAATTGTCCTCAATGAATTGGTACATAAACTTGTTTTTATTGCTGCAGGTCGGGATGGGCGCAAATCAATTCCTTTTTGGCGAGAGGGCGAAAAAAAACTTCCATTTTTAATGATATTCTTGCAGGTCAAGGGTGGGCACAATTGTTTTCAAAGCAATGTCTATTCCACTTATTCGCGAGCGAGCGTAGCGAGCGAGAAAAAATAAATTAGTCTCTTTTAGTAACATTTGGTACATAAATTGGGTGTTATTGTTGCCATGGTTGCAGGTCGGGGCAGGCACAATTGTATTTTAGTCAATGCTAATCCTTTTCTTTTTTCAGGGGGATGAGCAAGTGAAAACAATTAATACAAAATAGGCTAGCAAGCAGCTCGCGCCAGCGAAGAGTTTCGAATTTGTTATATCACTTATACTTTCCTATTTTCATTTGTCTTTTTCAGGGCCGTATGCGGAATATTTTTCTGGTGGGGGAGGGGGAAAGATGCGTAATTTTTTTCTCGAAGACACTCAAAAGCGAAAGGAGTGAAGGGAGTTCTAGCGACCGAACTGGTCATGAGGGTACTTCTGCATTTTCAAAAGTAGAATTGAAGGATTTGATATAGGCCTACACTACTTGTTAGCTTTGTTAAACATTTTCAGGAAAAAAACTTAACGTTTTCAAAATATCTGGGGTTAAATGCCCCCCCCCCCCCCGTGCGTATGGCCATGGTCTCTTTTTTTAAAAATGAATTTCCCCATTTTTTTTCTTACCTTTTCTTTTCCCTTTTTCTTCCTGTTCTCTTTTCTTCCTTTTTTCTTTCCTTTTCCTTTTTTCTCTTTCTTTCCCCTCCTTCCTTTTCTTTTCTTTCCCCTTTTCCTTTTTTTTTTCTTTCCCATCCTTTCTTTTCTTTTCTTTCCCCTTTTTTTTTCTTTCCACTTTTTTCTTCTCCTCCTTTTCCCTTCCCCCCTTTTTCTTTTTTTCCCTGGAGCCCGTCAGGGGGGCACTCTGCCCCACTGCCCCCCCCCCCCTTAGGGTTAAATCGCCTGGCAGTGGTCATGTGTATCTGTGGACTCTGCCGAACAATTTCCCATTGGTTTCATGGGCCCCTTTTCAGCTGATGTAGCTTAATTTTTTTGACCTCTTTAGGGGCGTTTGGCGGGTACCTTTCACCACTTAAAACGTCTTGCATTGTCCATTCATGTACCTCGAGACTATGGCGAATCTTCTCATAATTTCATAATTTAACTAGATCAGCTGAAATAGAAACATATGACATATGGGTTTTCTTTCCAGCTGTTCTAGCTTTAAAAAATTGACCACTTGGGGGCCTGCACCCCCCCCCCCCTGGCTCCCGGACTATACGGGAAAAGGCTAGCTAACCCGGCAATAGAAAAAACGTCATGGTAAGTAGGGTATAATATTACGTATTACTGAAACAAATTTAAATAATGAGTCCTTATAACAAGTAATTTTGTTGCAAAAACTAGTTTGACACATGGAAGAAAGTCTTTGCGTTTTGAGGTCTGAAAACATGGACAACCGCCGGGACTTTTTCCATAGACCCCGAACCGTAAAACACCGTCCGCAGAGGCGGCGGACCCACCCCCCCCCCTCCACAATTTTCCAACTTTCCCTAAAGTGCCCTTTCTTACATAGGAAAAGTGCCCCTTTTACTTCAGATAAATTTCTTATAGATGCCCTTTACACCATCTTAAAAGTGCCCTATTGATAAGTACCCTCTTCATTCCGACTGATAATTGCCCCTCAAGTTCAAATATTTAACAAGTACCCTTTTCCTTTGTAATAAGTGGCCCTTCCCCTACTGATAAGTGCTCCTTTTCATATCTGATGAGTGCCCCTTTTCGCCTCTGATAAGTGCCCACTTTTATTTTGACATGTTTGTTTTTCTTCTAATAAATGCCGATTTTCATTTTTTTTTTAAACCCCTTCCCCTTCTCATAATTCCGCCTTCTCAAAACTCTGATAATTGCTTTTATTAAACTCTGACAAGTGTCCATTTTCCTTTGATTAGTGCCCATTTTCCTTTGTAATGAGTGCTCCTTTCCATTCTAACTAGTATCCATATTCTTAGTCTTAGATGAGGATCCCTTTTCAGGTACAAGAAGTGCCCCTCACCACCTTTGATAAGTTCCCCTTCACCTCTTATAATTGCCTTTTTCAAATCTGAGAGGTGCCTCTTTTCTTTTGTATGCCCCCTTTTCGGGAACAGCATCAAGCGGTCTGCCCACTCCAGGCCCGAATGCATACTTTCCAAAGATAACTGATAAAGGCCTAAATGCCCCTTTTCATCTCCGGTAAGTGCCCTCCTTAAAATGCAGAGGAGTCCCCATCAACTTTGTTATGATTGCCAATTTTTATCTCTGATAATTCCCCTTTTTATTTTGACACGTGCTCCTTTTCTTTTCTAATAAGTGTCCTTTTTTCACTTTGGATAACTGCCCCCATTTCTTTTCACCATAACATGTGCTCATAATTTAAAGTGACTTAGAACAACTTTTTCTTAAATTTCACCCAAAACTTGCTCGCTACACTCGCGTGCACTTAAAGTTGATTTCACTATTTTTCTTATTAAAGGTTTTTTGTTTTGCTTCAACCCACACCAGGATTGTTTCCCCCCTCAAAAACCGCACAAATCTTAAACTTTTGCTCGCTAGCTCGCTCGGGGTCCCAACTACCTTGGAGCTTTTAAATTGATGACTTCCTTTTTTCGAGCTTTAAATTAATCATGCCGTCCTCGAATCTATAAAAAAAAAATATACACCCCTCTCCCCCCCCCCCCCGATCGCCTGCCTTTAGTTTCCCCAGAACTCTCTCTCTTTACCTTTATTTGTCTCCGAACATCCAGCTCTCTTCCTCTAAACAGTATTACTCCCCCACTCTCTCCTTCTCTCTCTCGTTCGCTCTCTCTCTCTCTTCCCATCTACTCCCCCAAACCCAACCCTCTCTCTTTCTCCCTCTTCCCCTTTCTCTCTAACCATCGTCGTACAGTAATCACCACAAAACCCTCTTTATCTTATCTTATCTTATCATCATCATCCTCGTCATCAAAATCACTAACGTTCTCTCTCTGTCATTATTTTGAAAAGGAGAGGGAGCATTCTGTTTCACTCTTCTTTATACTTTTCATGTTATCGCGCCGTTATCGCTCTCATTCTCTGTAAACTCACATTTAACATCTACATTTGTGTGTTTAAAAAAAAAAACATCTCTTCTTTCATTCAGTTACTCCATCCTTTTTTATCTCTTTGCAAAAGGCCTACAATGTTTTGATTAAATTTCTTAATACCTTTCAAAACACGAAATGCATCATGGCAATAATTGAACACCAGACCAAGATTGTAACAAAAATCAAAACAGTAACAAAACAGTATAAGTTGATTCATTTCCATTTATGTTTCGTTGATCACATAGGCACATAATCTTTTTTCTTCCCCTTTTTCCACCCATTTACAATGTTCACACTCTGTAGCCTACTGTAAATACTTTCCAAATACCTTCGGCAGTGAAAGGTAGTCAGCATCCAGCTCACGTTTTTTTCATTTGGTCCTATGTATTGGTTGACGTCAATTTAATCCATTATACGTCAGCTTCAGAGTCAAGACTTTAGCGATTCTAAAGATGTATCACTCAATTTTAGCTGATCCCCATCAATTGTTTTAATTAATATTTTGGCAATACCAAACCATTACGTTTCTCCCATCGAAAATTCAAGTATTCCGAAGAGGAATCGGATGCTGGAAGGCATATCCTTGATATACATGAGGCGTGTTTCGACCTTTAAGCGTTGCCTTCGGACCGCTGAAACGACCCTTGACAGTTTGGTTCATCTTGATGGTGTACGAATTCGGGGCGGCACCGTCACACCTTGCCTTCCTTTTGGGTCTGGCCGTCATGCTGTACTTCGGGCCGGAATCCGTGTCGAGCTTTGGTGTGTATGCAGTCGGGGCTGGACCGTCCCTGGGCTTGTCTGGGCGATCACACCTTGCAGCCATGGAGTAACTGGGCGCTCTCTTGCCGTCGGGTTTATGCGAGTCCCGGATGTTGTAGTGGTTGGGACCTGGTCCATCGACCACAGAGCTTTTGGCGGGCTTAGTTCGCCTGCCCATGGAGTGTGCGGGAGCATCATTCTTCGTGAAGGCATGGGGTGTGAGGTACGTTCCAGGTCCAGGTGTGTCTTCGGGCAGTGGGTTAGAGACTGGATACTTGCACACGCTCCGGAAGGAATATCTAGGAGCCTTCCTCATGGCCTTGTCCGTGATGCTGTAAACATTTGGACCAGGAGTAGCAGAGTCATTTTCTGACTCAAACGGTCTGTATGTCATGGTAGCAAAAGGAGCATCGGAATTTTTCATGGAGTCGCGGAAAAAATACGAATTAGGGCTTGGTCCAAATGTTTTGGGTTCATACGGCTGTCGGCTACGGATCGACATCGCCAGCCCTTTGCCGATCTTGCTTCCAACGTTGTAAGAGTTTGGGGCAGGAGTCCTACTCGATACCTGCCAATCAGGACGAAGACGTTTTGCCAGTGAATATCCCGACCTGGTAGAGGAATTTTTGACGCTGTAAGCTGCCGGACCTGGGCCAAGTGATTCGTCTTGAACAGCTCGGTTGAGAATTCCAAATGATTTACATTTCCCTTTATCTGTTATCTTTGGAAAGTATGCATTCGGGCCTGGAGTGGGAAGATTACTTGTCGCTGTTCGATGCCTCGAGGAGATGCTAGGTTTCGGTGCATGTTTCCCTAGGTTTAGGTAAGACACATTGATATCAGCAGGTCCAATAGTGTTCCCACGGTCTTTTATTTTTTCTGTGATCATAGTCGTGCCCTTCTCCTTCAAGGTGACGGTTCTGATCTTCCATAATAAATCTCCAGAAGTGTTGTAGTCACCTGGACCAGGGGCTTTCTTCCTGGTATCGGTCTTGCTACGTCCTACTATTGAATACTGAGGAGCGGCTCGTTGCGTGATCTGGTGACTTGGCATGAGGTCTCCAGGGCCCGGGCTTGGAAAGGCATGTTGCGTCAGTGGCTTACCCCCCTTGGGAACGATGTAATCACCCATTGCTGTCCGGGTGTGCACAGGTCTGTTTTCGAGGGGAAAGGTGTGTTCTGTGCCATCTTCACCTGGCATATGAGTAACGTCTCCCGGCCTGCTTGGTAGCCCTCGTTTTGATGTCTTCGAAAGCCCCTTTACCTGACTTTCCTCATCAATAGATTCCTCAATTGTCTCCATCGTAGGTTAAGAGTTGATGATGGTGATGATGTTAATGCAACTATTTGGACGCTAATTATTTACAGGGATACATGAAAACCCCCGGTTCGTTGTCATTTTTTTTTTTACTGAGCTTTACACATATTTTCATTCATAACAATTATTAAGGAAATCATAGCGCGCTCTGCGCATCCACTGGAAACGCGCTGCATGCCTGCAATAGCACCATATTCCGTTTGCGCATCTTGCACACTGCGCGCGCGTGCGTGTCTGTGTAAAATTACTTTTGCTGTGCGCGCACCCCTAATTTGAACAGTTGATAACTTCGCCCACATGGCGCAAGTGCAATATCAATGGATTGATTACATAACGATCCGGAAAAAAGAAGGAAAAAAGTAAGAAGAACAGGAATTGATGGCTTCGGATAAAACACTGTAGGCTAGGCTATTTGATTCCATTCACTTAGCCGCTGAAAAGGAAGGCGCCATCATGCACGAGTCCGAGTCATCAGATAGTCTTCCGAGCCGACAGGACAGTGACTTGATCATCGATGACGAGGGCGAAATCAAGAGGTGGGTCCGGCCCGACTTCCAATTCCATCGCTTCATCCAACGATTGACAGAGTCCAACTGGTTCAACACCATCATCATGTTCACCATCGTGATGAACGCGGTGACGATGGCCGTCGAGACCGGTGACACGATTAAGGTTACTTGGACATTTTTGTTCAATGTTTTAGTTTTGTTTCTGTTTTTTGTTTCTGTTTGTTTGTGTGTGTAAATTTATTTTTTCTCGAGTATTAATTATAACCGAATGTTGTCGTGAAAAAATATAGGTCTATGACGAAAGGGAGACGAGGGGGTGACGAATGTAGGCTGACGAAATATTTGACACAATTTGGCAACCTAACACTGTAACATAGTGATGAACATATAGGGTGACGAAACTGATAAACCGAAGGTGACGAAACTCAAGAACTTAAGGTGACGAAACTGACGAATTCAAGGTGACGAAACACAATGCTATGACGAGCTTGGAATGACGAAACATAAGGTGGTAAAATGTAGAGGTGTTGTGGTCTAGTGGATAAGTCACCCGACTGCAGATCACAAGGTACATAGTCCAAGTCCCGCCGCGGCACTAATGTCCATTGGCAAGACGTTAATCTACATCACATTTGCCACTCTCCACCCAGGTGTAAATGGGTACCTGATATGCTTGAGCGCTAGTAACTTTGGCAGTTAGGCTACAACCAGGGTAATGTGTCTACATCGCCATATATACCTGCGCTATATAAATATCCATATTAATAACAAAAATACAGATATCACAATTAATTTAATGCACGGTGCCAATAAGAGATTGGTTGAAGTATCACATTTCAGACCCAAACATTACATGTTTCCCTAACCCTAATTATAAGGCAATCTAAATCCCAATCGCAACACAAATTCTGACCTTAGATAGTTATAACCCGAACCAAATGTCGACGGAGCAAAATGTCTGATTACAAATTCTATTCCAAATCTTAAAGAACACTATTTCTTCGATCTAGATCTACATCTATATGAAAAAGATGCTTTCTCATGGTGAAATTGTTTCATTTGTGATGAAATTTCTATTCTTTTTAAAATCATACTTTATTTTGCTGTGGTTATTTCATTATTCCGCAACTTTCGTCAAATGTTGTAAATGACCAAAATGGTATATATTATTTAATTTTCTCAAAATGGTGTTTTGACGTAGGCCAAATACCGGACAGCTTTCGTCACTCTCGATGGGATATTCCTAGGAGTCTACACGGCTGAGTTTATTCTCAAGATCTACGCCGAGCCAATCAAATACTTCTACAGCGCTTACAACCTTTTCGACTTTATAGTCCTCCTCATCTCATTTGTACAGGTAATATTGTCTTAGTAATTTATTTCCACATCGGTGGCGGATTCGGGGGGGGGGGGGGAGGCGTCATAGCCCTCCACCCTCCTCTCTCTCTCTTTCTCTCTCTCTGTATTTGTGTGTCTTCATCATTATCGTAATGTTTAATATTATCATCATTATTATTATACTATTGTTGTTGTTATCATCATCATCATCATCATATACCACCACCACCACCACCCCACATTCTCCTTTTTCCTGTTTGTTCCTCCAATAATTCCGAAGATAAGTTTGAATAATACTGTACCACAAAAAGCTGAGTTGAGAAACGAAAGAGTATCAAGCAGATCCAAGAGAGGCACGAGTAGAGAGATCTGTATGTACACGTACGAAATCAATGATGGATGCATTGAAGAAAGTTTCTCTCGTCCCTCGATAATTATGGGAGGCGTAACCCGAAATGTGACTTCACCATAGCAAATGCTGGAGAAGTTAGCAACATACCTGTATCCGACTGTGAGAAGGACCTTGGAGTAACTTTTGACTCTGCACTATCATTCTCAGATCATGTGGCAGATGTAGCAAGAAGAGCCAACATCAAGTTGGGTATCATAAAGAGATCCTTTTCAAGTCTGAATGAAAAAGGATGGCTTATGCTCTACAAGACCATTATCCGGCCTACTCTTGAATATTGCAACTCGGTTTGGTGTCCCATGTTCAAGAAAGACGAAGACTTACTGGAAAAAGTGCAGCAAAGAGCTACCCGTCAACTTGCACATATTCGTCACCTAGAATACCATGAGAGATTGAAAGCCCTCGGGTTAGAGACACTCATTTACCGAAGACAGAGAGCTGAGCTGATTCAAATCTTTAAGATTATGAAAGGAATTGACCGGGTGGATAAATTTTTTCAACTAGTCCACGAATCCAGAACCAGAGGCCACACTATGAAAGTAAGGAAGCCAAAGTGTAAATCTGTGCTTCGTCAAAATTCCTTCTCTGTGCGAAGTTGCAACAACTGGAATTCCTTACCAGACTCAGCAGTCAGAGCAACAACTGTAAACCAGTTCAAATCCATCCTTGGGAAATATTGGTACAACCACCCCCTTAAGTACAGTCCATACCAGAGAGATATCATTACCTGGAGGGGCAAATAAGTTTATCTTTACGCTTCAACATCAAAGTAAACATCAAAGTAAGAGAGGGCTGGGAAGAGGAGAACAGACTGAACAAATTTGTCAATATTTGTCCATCATCATTAAACATAATCTCTACATCTGACTACACTCTACCTCTCAGTATTATCTCACTTTCTCGTCCCTGTCCCTTTCTCTCTCTAGCTCTACCAGCATTATTTTAACTTTCTCCCTCTCTTTGAATATGCGTATAGATTTTATTAGGTCACATACAGACGACCCAGGGTCCAAATCTGAGCGCTTTGCGGACGCTCCGAGCACTCCGAACTCTTAGAACTCTTCGGACAGTGTCCTTTGTTAAAGGTCTTCAGGTAACATCTTCCTGTCATATTACCTTGCCTGTCATATTCAGATATTCCAAACTACGTACCTATTTTCCGTACATCATACTTGATTGAAATCTTTAAATTATTTTGTAATCTACGCTTATGAGCTTGTAAAACAAAATTTTAAAAGAATTTGTAAATATTTTTATGTAGACCTATATGTGGAAAAAATAAACTTAGAACTTCAATCCTTATACAACAATCATGATTTCTTCTTATCAAATTCTTGTCATCAATATGAACATGTTATTTGTTCCACTTCAATTGGAGCATGTGTGAGAAAATTTAATTTCAAGTCGTTACTACACACGTAGATAAAAGGTATAAATAATGAGGTTGTTTGATCTCACCAAAACACTCCCAGGTTCTCGTTACCGCTCTGCTGGACACCTTGCGTAACTCTGTCTTCAACGTTATCCTGCTCCTACTCCTCCTCATGTTCCTCTTCGCCATCATGGGCTACTACATCTTCGGCTACAAGGAGGGCATGTCAGACAAGGAGCACTGGGGCGACTTGCCCACAGCCATGCTTACTCTCTTTACATTTGTAACTGTGAGTAGCAATAACTTTCATTGCAATATCTCTCTCTCTCTCTCTCTCTCTAAGTGCCATATCGATTGATTTTGGCGATCATGCTGTTCCACAACCCTTGGCTTCTAGCCTTCTCTATTAGCACCACTCCCGGTTCTTTCATACCTCTTTCCTCCAACAATTTCTGCAGACTGTCCATCCAAAGCATATTCCTTCTTCCCCTATTTCCTCCTTCCCACAATTTTCCCTATCAAAGCAAGATTCTCTAGGCCTGCTTTACGTGTAATGTGACCATGAATTTCAACTGCCTAATCAACATCTCACATGTCAATTTCCTTTGCACTCCAGCTCTTCTAAGAACCTCCTCGTTACTAACTTTGTCAGTACCATGGGATTTTCATCGGTTACAATAAAAACGACCGCTTTAATAAATATACAAGCACATGTTGGGAAAAAGCACTGGGGCAATTTTGCCTCTAACATGCTGACTCACTTGATTAATCTCGATCTAAGAACGGTCATGTATGTCTAAATATACTTGATCGTCAAATATTTTATATCAAAGCTCTCTAGGTCTTTTAAATTGTCCTTCCGCGCATTTTTTCTTTCTTAGCCTAGTCATCTAGGCCCTACCCTAGACCGAAAACGGTATATCTGTAACGACAATATTTTTTTTCTAATATAGTCATATGTCTTCAACGGTCATCATGCATCTCGCGGCAGAAGTAGAAACAAGAAAGACTTAATTATGAAGTGACCGTCCTATTTTGTATTTCCGACATGAATAAAGTAATAATGTATTACTTTGCTTCTGTATTCTAGGTGGAAGGATGGACGGACGTACAGGCTGAACTAGACAAACTGACGGAGATGTCCCGGATATACACCATCATCTTCATTATTCTCGGCCATTTCATCTTCACCAATGTCTTTATCGGAATGATCATCATGAATATTCATGAGGCCACCGAGGCCTACCAGCATGATCAGATGGTGGAACGAGAATTGGTAACATGAAATTTGTAATACTTGGATGCTTTCCTGTAGCTGTTACATTGTAGCAGGGGCGTGTCGGTTCTTGGAGGGGCACGGAAGGGGCAGTAATCAGGGGCGGATCTAGCTTTTTGCTAAGGGGGGGGGTTTGACCAAAATAATGACGATGCGGAGCATCGTCCACGAGCCGCGAAGCGGCGAGCCGATTTTTTTATGGGTGTTTATTTGAACCCCTTAAGTGATGTTTTCCTGGCATCTATTAACAAAATGGAGACCATAAAAAGCAGTGCATGATAACGTCTTTTTAAATCAAGTAACAGTTAAATAAAATAATGACGATGCGGAGCATCGTCCACGAGCCGCGAAGCGGCGAGCCGATTTTTTTGGGGGTGTTTATTTGAACCCCGTAAGTGATGTTTTCCTGGCATCTATTAACACAATGGAGACCATAAAAAGCAGTGCATGATAACGTCTTTTTAAATCAAGTAACAGTTAAATACACAGTTATATCCAGAGTTATCATGTGTTTGGGTAAGTTACCAGATGAGTTGAATATCTTCTCACAATATTTGCACTTGAAAGGGTTTCTCTCCAGCGTGCGTTCTTTTTTCTTTCTTTTTTTCTTTTTTTTTCTCTTTTTTTTCCCTTTTTTTTTTTTTTTTTTTTTTTGGGGCCGCCCAAGGGGGGGGTTTAAACCCCCTAAACCCCCCCGTAGATCCGCGCCTGGTAATGTGCCTCCCCGGCAATGTCTCCGATATAAATCAAAATGGCTTTGTTTGTACAACCCTGATGATGCATTGACAACCCTTCCCTGTAGTGTTTTTTTTTATAATGACTTCCCGATAACAATGTCATGTAGAAGGAACGTCTGTCAGAGGGACAAGATGGCAGAGCCCACACCCCCCCCCCCCGGATAAATACGAGATTTGATGGAGGCGTAATTGTGGTTAGCTAATGCCCCTGCTGCCACTGGCGTACTGGTGGGGGGGCTAGGGGGGGCTCCAGCCCCCCCAAATAAAATTGAACCATGACTTATGAATTCCATATACAAGTGATGTATAAATAATGTTCGTGATATCACATGATTTTCAACAAAATGCGCGTTTCTCCATTTCTGTTGCAAACTGACACATTCCCAAATGGCCAGAAAGAGCATATGTTTTTTGTATAGTCACTAAGGGGCCGTGGCCACTAACAGTAACACCAGGCGCGGATCCAGGGGGGGGCCGAGCGGGCCTTGCCCCCCCCCCCCCGCAAAAAAAAAAAAAAAAAAAAAAGAGAGAGAAGAAAGGAAAAGAAGGGAAAGGGAAGAAGAAAAGGGGGAAGAAGGAGATCGGGGGGCCGAAAGGGCCTTGCCTCCCAGGCTGTTGACCCCCCCCCCCCTCCCCCCGATCAAAAAAATAAGAGAGAAGGAAGGAAAGGAAAAGAAATGACATAAATTCCGAGATTTTTCCTCACTTTTTAGTAAATACGTTTGTATGTGTTTGTTGGAGAATGACAAATTACTAAATTTACAGCCAGGCAAGAAATATGATTCTTGAGATTCTTACATGTCAGGCCCGAGGTGGGGCGGGGATTGGGAGCCTCGAGCTCCCTCCCCCCCCCCCCCCCCCCCACTTTTTTTGAAAAAGTATATTAAAGAGAAATAAAATAGAATGAGAGCAAGAAAGAAAGAATAGTTAACTGCCAGTGTTAACAATTAATGAGGCATCTAAATATGCCCATCTGACCGTGATTAAATGCCTAAAACCCCTGAGCTCCCGGGGGCTCTGCCCCTGGATTCCACCTAGGACCCTACGGCGGGCCCTTAGATGCTCATCTGACGGTAATTTAATGCCTAAAACCCCTGATTTTTTGGGGCTCCGCCCCCTGGAACCAACGCCAAATAGTGACCTGCCAGTGTCATAAAATAATAAGGTATAAACAAAATGCTCATCTGACCTTAATTAAACGCCTAAAACCCCTGAGCTTCCGGGGCCGGCTCAGCAGCCTCGACCCCACCAGGGGCCCTAAGGCGGGCCCCTGAATGCTTATCTGACCGCAATTTATTGCCTTAAACCCCTGAGCTTGCGGGGTCGGACAAGGTATCAAAATGTGTTTATCTCACCGCAGGCGCGTAGCCGGGGGGGGGGGGGCGGTCCCCCAAATCGGAAGAGGACGTAGGAAGAAAAAGCAGCAGACAAAGAACACCTTTGAAAAAAGGATTAAGAGTATAGAGAACGGTACAACGCATCGTCTTCTTTCTCTAATAATTTAATGAAACGTCAAAGCTTCGTTCAGGAGGGGAATGGGGGAGAACTGAATTCAGACAAGGATTAAGAATCGAGAACGGTACAGCGAATCGTCTTCTTTCTCTCATAATCTTGTGAAACGTCAAAGCTTCCGCGCGAAGCGCGGGAGTGGGGAACCTGAATTCAGAGGCGAGAACGGTAATACGAATCTTTAATGATTTAATAAAACATAAAAGCTTCCGCGCTTCGCGCGGGATGGAGGGGAAACTAAATTCCGACGAGGATTATTTTCGAGAACGGTACAACAAATCGTCTTCTTTCTCTAATGATTTAATGAAAATTAAAAACTTCCGCGCTTTGCGCGGCAGGGGGGAACCTGAATTCAGACGAGGATTAAGAGTCGAGAACTGTACAGCCAATCGTCTTCTTTCTCTCATAACATTATGAAACTTAAAAAGCTTCCGCGCGAAGCACGGGAGGGGGGGGGGTGAACCTGAATTTAGACGAGGATTAAGAGTCGAGAACTCTCCAAAGAATCGTAATGATTTAATAAATCGTAAAATTTTCCGCGCTTTGCGCGGGAGGCGAAAAACTAAATTCAGACGAGAATTATTTTTGAGAAGGGTACAACGAATCGTCTTCTTTCTCTAATAATTTAATGAAACGTCAAAACTTCCGCGTTCGCGGAGAAGTCAGGGGGAAACTCGCCCCTCCCTGCACCGACCCCGACCCCCCCGCATTACGTCACTGTTGGTCACCATTACGTTCCAATATTTGGCTCTCATAATTTCAAATTTGGGCCCCCCCCCTAAGAAATCCTGGATCCGCGCCTGAGTAACACTACTAAAATTCTTTACAGAAGCAACTGTGACAAGCACTGCCGGGCGTTCCATACTTACATCATGTAACACTGCACATGTACCGTTAAGGGTCCAAGTGGGGAAATTGAATTCAGACAAGATTAAGAGTAGTGAACGGTACCACGAATCGTCTTCGTTCTCTATTAATTTTAATGAAACGGCAAAGCTTCCGCGCTTGTGGGGGGGGGGGGGGTGGGGGGAACTGAATTCAGACAAGGATTAAGAGTAATGATTCATTGAAACGTCAAAGCTTCCGCGCTTCGCGCGAAATACGCGAAAATGAAAACAGACAAGGATTAAGAGTAATGACTTAATGAATCGTCAGAGTTTCCGGGCTTCGCGCGGGATGGGCGAAAATTATTTCAGACAAGGATTAAGAGTAATAATTTATTGAAACGTGAAAACTGCCGCGCTTCGCGAGGGAGGTGGGGGGGGGGGGGGGGCGGAGGAACTGGATCCAAACAAGAATTAAGAGTCGAGAACGGTACAACGGATCGTCTTCTTTCTCTAATAATTTAACGAAGTGTCAAAGTTTCCGCGCTTCGCGCGGGAGGGGGGCAGACTGAAAAATAACTTAGTTCTTGGGCCCGGGATTATAGAGTTAAATTTGTAGACATTTGGACATTGGCATTAATATATTTGTCGGTAATTGGTTGCTCGTTTTGTCGGTAATCGGTGGCCTCTACACCCTCCCCACTCCCCCATTTTTTTCTTCCAGGAAGTGCCGTTGGACATTAATGCGCCAAATGTGGTTCTCAAATTGCAAAAGATCCCTACTCTTGGGAGGGGTAGGAGAAAGCAATTTTACGTCATATTACTCCAGGAAGTGCCTGAAAATGCGTCTAATTTGGTTCTAAAATTGCAAATGCTTCTTACTCTGGGAAGGGGCCAGAACCCCCTCCCAGACCCACCCCCGCTTGGTCGCTCCGCTTACTTCCCGCTAAAGCCTCGTTCTGTCGCTTCATCGTTTTACATATATTTAACCCCATGCCATTTTGTGCCCCCCCCCCCCCCCCACCGGTAAGAAATTCCTTGATCCGCCAGGCTGATGCCCATACCCCTTGAGCTTCGGGGGCTCCGCCCCTTGACCCCCGCCGGGGCTTTGCCCCTGGACCTCACTTTGCGAAACGTTCAGCGGGGCCTGCATGTTAAAGTAGGGTGCTGATCGAGGATTTTTTTTGTCAGCCCCCCCAAACGTTTTTGCCCATTACGCCACTGCCTGCTGCCATCATCTTGAAAATCGATCGACAGCATAACGCTGCTGAGATTTTGGAGCACTTATTCGTATAAAATTAGACATGTGATACATCTTTATTGGATGACAGTAACAGACTTCTCAGTTTTTGTATTTATTCTTTTATTTTATTACCTTTAGACAATTCAACGGAAGAAAGAATACATGATAAGGAGGCAACACGAAGAAGTCAGACTCATGCTCGAAAAACAGGTAATTTCTTTAATGTTGTTCATTGTGCTGTTGATGATTTATTTTTCCTCACTTCTTCTTCCTTAATAATTTTCTAATTATAACGCTAATAACGAATGTTGCAAGTACAATGTAAAGTTTTTTAACCTATCTTTTATTTCTTATCGTATCATATCTCTGTATTTCTGGCTATGTATCGGTCACCTCTCTCTCTCTCTCTCTCTCTCTCTCTCTTTCTCTTTCTCTCTCTCTTTCTCTTTTTCTTTCTCTCCTCCCCACCCCTCTCTCTCTCTCCCTCTCCCTTTCTCTCACTATCTCTCAACAGAATCAAGGCGACTATAAAGATTTTTACGATATGGTGAAGGAGTTTCAGGGAACGTTACGTCACGATGACTACACCCTCTCGCTGGATCTAGCTACCAGTCTTCGATGGATCGAAGCATACATCACTACCCTTGACCATGAAGATAACACCATGTATAGGTAATACAGGCGCGGATCCAGGATTTTTTAGGGGGGGGGGCCCAAATTTGAAATTATGCGAGCCAAATATTGGTACGTAATGGTGACCAACAGTGACGTAATGCAGGGGGGGGGTCGGTGCAGGGGGGGGGGGCGAGTTTCCCCCCACCCAAGCTTTGACGTTTCATTATATTATTAGAGAAAGAAGACGATTCGTTGTAGCGTTCTCGAAAATAATTCTCGTCTGAATTTAGTTTTTCCCCTCCCGCGCGAAGCGCGGAAAATTTTACGATTTATTAAATTATTAGAGAAAGAATACGATTCGTTGTAGACTTCTCGACTCTTAATCCTCGTCTGAATTCAGGTTCCCCCCTCCCGCGCAAAGCGCGGAAGCTTTAACGATTCATTAAATTATTAGATAAAGAAGACGATTCGTTGTACTGTTGTCGACTCTTAATCCTTGTCTAAATTCAGTCCCCCCCCCCCTCCCCCTCCTGCGCGAAGCGCGGAAGCTTTGACGTTTTATTAAACTATTAAAGAAAGAAGACGATTCGTTGTACATTTCTCGACTCTTAATCCTCGTCTGAATTCAGGTTCCCCCCTCCCGCGCGAAGCGCGGAAGCTTTTAATCTTCATTTAATCATTAGAGAAAGAAGACGATTCGTTGTACCATTCTCGAAAATAATCCTCGTCTGAATTCAGTTTCCCCCCCCCTCCCGCGCGAAGCGCGGAAGCTTTTACGTTTCATAAATCATTAGAGAAAGAAAACGATTCGTTGTACAGTTCTCGACTCTTAATTCTTGTCTAAATTCAGTCCCCCCCCCCCCTCCCCCTCCTGCGCAAAGCGCGGAAGCTTTTATGTTTCATTAAATCATGAGAGAAAGAAAAAGATTCGTTGTAAAGTTCTCGACACTTAATTCTTGTCTAAATTCAGTCACCCCTCCCCTCTCCCTCCTGCGCGAAGCGCGGAAGCTTTGACGTTTTATTAGACTATTAAAGAAAGAAGACGATTCGTTGTACCGTTCTCGACCCTTTTCCTCGTTTGATTTCAGTTCCCCCCCCCCCCCCTTCCCGCGCGAAGCGCGGAATTTTTTACGTTTCATTAAATCATTAAAGAAAGAAGACGATTCGTTGCACAGTTCTCGACTCTTAATCCTTGTCTAAATTCAGTCCCCCCCCCCTCCCCCTCCTGCGCGAAGCGCGGAAGCTTTTACGTTTCATTAAATCATTAAAGATTCGTATTACCGTTCTCGCCTCTGAATCCTCGTCTGAATTCAGTCCCCCGGTCCTGCGCGAGGCTTTGACGTTTTATTATTAGAGAAAGAAAACAATGCGTTGTACCGCTCTCTATACTCTTAATCCTTGTCTGAATTTCAAAGATGTTCTTTGTCTGCTCCTTTTTCTTCCTACGTCCTCCTTCGATTGCCCCCCCCCCCCCTGGCTACGCGCCTGCGGTCAGATAAACACATCTTGATACCTTGTCCGACCCCGCAAGCTCAGGGGTTTAAGGCAATAAATTACGGTCAGATAAGCATTCAGGGGCCCCTGGTGGGGTCGAGGCGGCGGAGCCGGCCCCGGAAGCTCAGGGGTTTTAGGCGTTAATTAAGGTCAGATGAGCATATTTTTTTGTATACTTTATTATTTTGTGACACTGGCAGGTCACTATGTGGCGTGGGGTCCAGGGGGCGGAGCCCCAAAAAATCAGGGGTTTTCGGCATTAAATTACCGTCAGATGATCATCTAAGGGCCCGCTGTAGGGCCCTAGATGGAATCCAGGGGGCAAAGCCCCCGGAAGCTTAGGGGTTTTAGGCATTTAATCACGGTCAGATGAGCATATTTTGATGCCTCCTTATTTTGTTAGCACTGGCAGTTAACTATTCTTACTTTCTTTCTCTCATTCTATTTTATTTCTCTTTAATATACTTTTTCAAGAAAAGTGGGGGGGGGGCTCGAGGCTCTCGATCCCCGCCGTACCTAGGGCCCTGACATGTAGGAATCTCAAGAATCATATTTTTTGCCTGGCTGTAAATTTAGGAATTTGTCATTTTCCAACAAAGACATACAAACGTATAAAAAAAGTGAGGAAAAATTTCGGAAATTATATGTCATTTCAGCATTATTTGTAATCCACCGTTGTGGAATTAGAAATAAACCACGTTTGAATTTGATTTCTGCCAAGCCCCCCCCCCCCCTCTATCAGTACACCAGTATCTCCTCTTTTCCTTTTTTCTTTCCCTTTCCTTCCTTCTCTTTTATTTTTTTTATTGGGGGGGGGGGGGGGGTTAACAGCCTGGGAGGCAAGGCCCTTTCGGCCCCCCGATCTCCTTCTTCCCCTTTTCTTTTCTTCTTCCTCTTCTTTCTTTCCCTTTTTCTCCTTTTTTCCTTTCCCTTCTTTTCCTTTCTTCTCTCTTTTTTTTTTTTTTTTTTTTTTTGCGGGGGGGGGGGCCAAGGCCCGCTCGGCCCCCCCTGGATCCGCGCCTGAGGTAATATGCAGGGCGTGGTCATATGCAGGGCGTGGTCCATGGGGAAGGGGTACGATGCAGTTCTATAGCTGGTGGTATACTGGTACGAAAAAGTGGCCAGAGTCAGAGTAAATCTCGCTGCTATATCTTTGGTGGACCGATCGAGCCATACATTACTATATGCTCATCCACCATGAGAACAACACCATGATAGGTAGGAGGATAGGGCGTGGTTAATGGGGACGGGCGTGGTCTATGGAGAAGGGGGTGACAGTGGAACATTGAAGTAGGCCTAAACACATCATACCAGTTAAAAGGTATATGAAGAGATAACCAGAGTTGATGGACCATTATAGTTACCAGTCTACGCTGGATCGTGGGGTACATCACGACACTTTACCATGAAAATAACACCATATAGGCCGGGCATATAGGTAAGAGGGTAGGGTGTGGCCCTTGGGGGTGGGGGTATAAAAGTGGTAGCTAACAGTATCACAGGTGGTTCGGGGTATGAAGAAGTGACTGCGTTCAATGTATCCCGATTCCCGAGTATGGTATCTCCCCGTAAGATTAGCCATTTTTCTTCCGTCTTCATAGTGTTTTTCTCAAGTTCCTATGTACATTATTTTACTCTTATCAAGTATTTCTTCGTGTGTGGCATTGTATCTCCAACTAGTTCATTCAACTCTTCTCTACATCAACAACTCCAAACTATCCATACACCTTTCCTCCACTCTCCAGATTGTCCAAGCTTCAGCACCATACATTCCGGGCGTATACAATACTCAAAACCTGGGCCCCGTCTAACAAAGAGTTGATGTCAATCGCAACAATGCTCATGCATAAGAGATAAGAAACTGCAAACTTGCGATTGATTTGAATCAATCGCAACTCTTTGTAAGACGAGGCCCGGAGGTGTTATATTCGGTTTTTAATACGGTCTTATACTACCATTGACAGGAGTATTTTCTGTAATCGAATTGTAATTTGGGACTATTTCAGATTATCAAAAGGTGTTAATTGTAAATTGTGAACTATATGGGATGATACTACTTCATTTTCATTTATATACATTATTTTAACAACTAAATTACTCATGCTCTTACCAAGTTTTGTATTTGTTCAGGTATGTGAACAGTTCATTTGGCCCAAATTACGTTTCTGGAGAAAGTGGCCTATTAAAGCTTAAATCTAAAAATATTCAACAAAGGCCTTAATTCGTCCCTTTCGTTCTTGAGTTACGAAAAACACGGAAAACATCAAGTTTAAAGGGATGTAAATAATCTAGTTGTTAACTGTATTATTTGGCGCCAATCACAACATATAGTTACATTCTTTTCATTGTCAATTTTCTAGACTTCAACAGCTTCACTTTGAGATGTGCAATTTACTGGCCATGGCTCTCGAGAAGAAACTCAAGGAACGATATGGACTGTAACTGCATGTAACAGTGGCGTATCCCATTTCCTCGCGGGGGTCAGGGTAGGGGCGGAACAGTTCTGATCAAAAGTGCTCAGTGATAAGCAAAATAAAGGCAAAATAAACTTAGAGTCTCACCTTATTTTGTGCATATTTCGTTAAAATCTCTTGTACAAATGATTTTGTACGCTATAATGTGGTGTCTGTATAGTAAATGTAGGCCAGATTTGATTGGATCCAAGGCGACTGTGCCCCCCCCCCCCCTCCCGACCCGACCAGCCATGGATATAACCATCATTGCAGTTGTTTACCGGAGATGGAATTTGGAAACAACCTGGATCGTACATCCACGAACTCCTCTGTTACCCCTATTTCCCGTAATGACCTGGGCCCGTATTCAATTCCATATACTTAAGTACAAAATTTAAGCTTTTAAGTTAGTAATTTGGCTTAAGTAAATGACTTAGCCAAAATTGAGATTCAATTCATTGGCTAAGTATTTTACTAAGACATAGTAAAGTATGATTTTGTCTTTGTAAATTTTACTTAAGCAAGGTTGGTATTCAAATCTCTCTTTTTGGCTAGGCAATTGGCTTAAATTGAATACCGGCCCAGTAGTTGACGAGTGTGCTTGTGCTTCACGTGTATATTTTCCATCTTTTGGGATAGCAATCTCCCGATATAATTCGATGTGCCAGTCGTATGTCATTTCAGCGTTAGTTCTCAATTAATATTTTTAGGTGATTCGTAATTTGCAACAATATGTTTGCTCCGCTTATAAATATTGTAAAATAGCATATCATAAATGTTTTTAAATGTTTCTTGATGCATTTATTCCTATGTATAGGAAGGGGGGTTGACATAATTAAGGTACCAACTTACTGGTCGAGCAATCTTAGTCGAGAAACTGATTTAGTATATATTAGAGATGTTGAGAGAGAGAGAGAGAGATTCCTTTGTTGTTCATCTCTTGTTATTTTCCCGGCAATTAAAGAAAGCATGTTTAATTCATAATAATGTAAACGTCTGCCAGTGATTTTTTGTCAGTACTTTTCATTTCTCCGGTTAGAAGCGTTCTCGCACAGGCCAGCCATATTTACTTTTCCTTATTCTTTTTTGTCTTAATTATTAATCAGTTTTGTATATACTTATTGCAACCGAAATATAGGATTTCTTTCTCATAAGTAGCTCTCTACCCTACAAAATAATGATGCATAATTGAATGACCGGATTTTGCAGATCTAAATGTTTATAGTTTGAGCCGCATTTTCTTTAAATTTATTCTTTTTTGGGGACGTTGTGTCAAGCAATCTTGCATGGCCTTCTCCGATCTCCCTCATTAGCTGAAAGGGGGCGTGGTCAAACCATTTACTATTTACACGTCATTTCTATAGTCTTTAATTCCATACCGTAATCGTGCAAATGGGTTTGCTCATGTTTCGAGCTCTCAATTTCCTAGATTTCTTTCATTTTGCTTGAATTTTCTATGAAATAAGAAGGCCATTAATTGCTTCAATCGTTTAAACTAAAATTGGACTATGATAGCAATGGGAAACTAACAGCTGTTGGAGAAAACGAGCGACTCGGAAACACATCGCTTGAATACGGTCCCACATATTGCCGTTTGTGCTGCAAAAGTCGATTACATGTACATTAGTAGATGTCGAGAACTAGTAGAAGAAATTGTATAGAACTGACCACTTATTCTAGTATAAATCATGGTACGGATACTAGCGAGCGGAGAGATCGTCCAAGACGAGGATCCAAGAGCACAAGCGTCAAGAAACCGACAATCAGGATCAGGATCGTCGAGACCAATGGTGATTTTTTTTAATCAGTTTAGTTAATCAATTAATTGTAAATTTTTATTTTTATCAAAATGAAAATAACATTTAATTTAAGATTTTAACATAACATTAGCAATAACAGGTTTTAAATGCATTTTATTCTCCTAACCGCATATACTATATTATGGCTGAAAACAAGCCACTGAAAGTGGTAGACCTACTCTATTTTTTACTAGCGAATTCGCTGAGATTTCGCAGTCACATGAACTTCCCGTCAAAACGGGCCACACAGTATGGGCTCATAGTCATACTCGTAGCGCTCTCACACACTTCACTCAATTTCACTGTCATAGTGTCGATAACACTAAGATTAAAATGAGAAATGTAGTTTTGCCTAAATCTCTTAATGATGTGAATTTATTAAACTAAGATGTAGACCTTCCGTATCTTCAAATATGTGACCCTGTGCTGTATATTCCGGGAAATTCTTAAAAATTTCTTGCAATAGCTATAATATTATAGCACACAATCGTGCCATGGCTTGGGAAAGGGAGCCAGCTTGTGTTGTAGTGTGCCAAGTTTTTCTGAGAGAATTTCTCCAAGCGCTGGTGTTTGCCAATGCTGGTATATTACTTTAAATTAATAAATATGCTTGTACTGCTTGTGTATTTTAAAAATTACGGTCACGATCAAGCAAGATTAAGAATGGTAGATAATGAATTATTAGCATAACAATCGTAGTATAGCAGAATACATGTTTTTAGAATCACCAGAAGTTGATGTGTCTGCAAAATCGACGAGGTATTGGAGATGCAATATATTTATTGCTACCTCTATATATGCGTTAAGAAAATGGATATTTCAAAATCCTAATGCCTTTTTACCTACTTGGTAAAGTCATTTTAAACAATATTAAAAATAAAACACACTGGGTCATGTCTTATTTCCTTCATGGCCTTTACACCATAACAATTTTGTTAAACGTAATTACCTAGAGATACTATGAAATGCATTTGAAACGATCTTCTTCTATTTCAGGGAAGGATTCAGCATGACAACGACGCGGGCCAGCAAGGAGGTTATGGTGGAGCTTACGGAGGAGAAGGAGCCGGAGGAGGAGCTCATGGAGATGGAGCGGGAGGAGGAGGAGGAGGGATCTCCATCTTTCAAGTCCTAAATCAGAAATTGCTCGACCTGGGCATTCCTCGATGGAATTTTGGGACGACGGTGATCGAACCCATCGTGACGGTTGGCTTTCTAGCTGCCTTGCTGCTCCTCGGGGTGAAGGGACTCTTTCTCGGAGCCGTGCTCTTTGCTGCTGTCAAATTCAGTGGAGGAATGGATGGTGGTGGAGGTGGCAATACTGGCAGGAATACCGGTGGTGGTGGGGGTAGGGGTCGAGGGAGGGGTGGAGGGAGGGGTGGAGGGATGGGTTTCGGTAGGACAACAGGTGGAAGATTGATTGGTAGAAGGAGGTGATGAGAGGAACCACACCCTTAAACTGAATTGAAGTTAATCCTCCTAGCAGGGCTCGACACTTACAGCCGCCCGAGACACATGGGGCCCAAGATCTAAATTTGGACCCCCCAAATTCTGAAACTTTTACATAGGGCTCATGCTTGCAGACCCTAAAAAGTTTGATCAAGACCACCATCCAAAAAGTCAGTGCGGAGCCCTGCCCTCAGTCCCATAAGTAGTTTGAAGTGAACTGCCTAAAGTTTATCATTATACAGTCAAACCTGTTTTAGTGACCACCTGTCTACAACAAGCACATTTTTTGTTTCCCTTGAAAATGGTTTCTCGTTGAAACATGTACTAAAGGAACCTGTCTACAAAGACCACCTTTTGTGTTTCCCTTGGGCAGTCGCTATAGACAGGTTTGACTGTATCTAATATTATTGGACTGAAAAAGGCCAAATCCAAAATGGGTACAGAAATTGATAGCTGGATTATGGTAAATTGATTATAGAAAACAATGAAAATGGAAGCCATGATTTATAATGTCAAAAGAAATATTATCTTAAGAGATGTTTGTTACCTTATTGGCACCATGAGGAGTGAAATTATGTGGACATTGAACGATAATCCTAAAAGAGGGATGATTCATCTGATTTCTGATTGAGTTATTTGAAATAACAAAAAGTCTTGACAATGAAAGTCAAATCAGTGAGAAATAGCATTACAATTTTATCATACAGAATGTGATATATAATATCATATTGAAAAATCAATAAAGAAAATGTAATTACTCTTTAAAAACATAGATAGGTCTTACAATTTATAATCTTTTGGACTGTACAATTGATATTACCGTGACATTGGAATGAGGTGTTTGATCATGACATCTGTGACAGTTGCCAGCAAAGCTAGCTGTGGTATGCTTGCCAGTGCACCAACACCACACCGAACCTGAAATCATGATATTGCCAATCTCAAGGGGCTGGTGTTGGTGAATGGGAAAATTACACATAAGTCATCACCACCAATTGCGAGCATCAGTTCAGCAGAAGATATTCTACACCAGCCCTCAACACAGACTACCGGAATTGCATCATATTTTCTGAGGTCGACCTCAACACCAGCATGATTTTCAGTTTGGCATTGTGGCTGGTAATGGTGTTCTCATAACACCAACACCAGCTTTCAACACCAAACTTGAAATAATCCATTGTGATTGTGACATAAGTCAGATTATCTTCCTACGGCTAAGGCTAGACTTTAGCTCCAGTCGTTTGACCAAATTTGCTATAGTTGTAGGTGAAAGTCACATAAGAAAATTGTTGAAGAAGGTCATCAGGATCTTACGAATTAGTTCTGTGAAACATCCCAGGTTCTTTTACCTGTGGCAGTTTTAATTTCTATGGTACAGACACCTTCCTTAGATAACAGAAGATCACTTAAAGGCATCGTTTAACAATGTTTAATCTGAGATGCATGGCCCTACATGTTATCAGTGTCTGTGATATGGTGTTTTATTAAAGCCCTACAAAAACTGCGCTTCAAAATGATCATGAAGTGCCTCAAAAAAAGTAAAAATCTTTGAGTGACCAGTTTTACCATACTCATTTCCCCCAATAGACTGTAGTGTTATAAAAAACGTATGGAAAACGCAAATTTTGATTTTGATTTCCAATCATAAATATCTTGGTAATCAGACAGGCGCTCAGCTTGTAAAAGTCATGGAATTCCTGACTGACCTAAAGGTTTATAATTATGATTGCAGCATGAGCTAAATCTAGGATTTTGTTTCAGAATTGGAGTCACTTTAACCATACACATCAATACTGCCACAGCCGCACAGGGTATAAAATTAAGGATGTATCACAGAACTTATACATAATACCAAACAGAATTTATTCTAATTGAATGATACTGAAAGCCGGGCTGGATGATTTAGGAGTAACAAGTTAGTTATTAGAAGGGATAGCAAGGGCAGTGGGCACTATGCAACCTGGGGGTGTTTCACAAAGACTAAGATCGACTTAAAGTTGGACTTAACTATAGCAGGCCATTCATGCCACTGGTTGCTCTCGCTATTGGTCTCTCAATTATGATCTTTAGATGATAATTTTTCCTTCAATAATGAACTATCAAAAAATGTAAATTCTGTAGATTTGTGACCACGATGTATGCGTACATACCTTAAAAAACCAATGCCACGAATGGTTAGAGGAACTAGTGGCAAACGGCCTGCCATAGTTGAGTCCAACTTAAAGTCGATCTTAGTCTTTGTGAAACACTCTCCTGGAATGCACCAAAATCCTTCATCTGATCATCTCTGTCGCTCATTGAATTTTTTTTTATACTTATAGTCATTGAAGCCTTCACTTCAGATTTGTGACTGCCTTTTGAGCCTTATGTCATGGAACTTTTGTAAAAGTATCAAGTTACAGTAAGCAAATGATTAACGTCGGTGAAGGTGATGGGACAAACTAACACTTCTGAGGCGATCTGGATGTAGCTATCTTTCCGAAGCGAAGCTGAGGAAAGATAGCTTATACATTCAGATCGCCTAAAACCAAAAGGTGATTATTTGCTTTATATTCCACATTGGAAACATTTCACTTCTTCCGTCATTTTAGAGCAACAAGTCATCAATTAACAACTAGCAAACGGTATACTATACGTACAGTGCATGCAGTACTTACGTATGTACATGTACGTATACCCAATGTATCCAATTATAGTGCGTTGCACTGTGTAGATAGTACTTATATCTACACAGTGCAACACACTTTCACTGAAGATAGTAGTACTATCTACACAGTGTAACAAACTTTTCTTCTCCCATCAATGATGAGCGAACTATATTTTGTCTAGTGATTTACTTTTGACCAATCGTAGAGCGAAATTCTTTGTATGTGGAATATAATAATCAATAAGCGATGAGACAATTTGTTCAGTCCTCAATTTAGGGTATGCGAGAGGAAGTTCCAAACAGAATTTGTAGTCCTTTTGCAGGTATCTGATTTAAAAAAAATAAAATTGTTCTGTCTTAAAAGGTGACCCTTTCATAACCCCCTGGTACCCTTTTTACAACAAATTCAGCAATGAGAAATTACAGTTTTTGTCATAAGCTAGTGAAATCCTTGCTTCTGATTTTTGTCACTGTAGAAAAGGCTTTGTGAAACAGGTCCCAGGTCTGTGGAGATATAGTGGCCTTAATATTATCTGAAGATCATAATTGAGAGACCAAAAGTGAGAGCAACCAGTGGCATGAAAGGCCTGTCATAGTTAAGTCCAACTTATAGTTGATCTTAGTCTTTGTGAAACACCCCCCCCCCCCTCCCTCTCCCCCCCCCCCCCCCCCCCCCCCCTGGTGTCAAATGGGTTCTATTGAATGTTTTATCAGAGCCAAAACAGTTCGGGGAAAAAATTCACATAAGCAGTCAAAAGACTGAATCTGCTGAGAATGATCATTCTACCAGGAGAAAGGAATCCCTTGAATGTTGTGAGCACCAAATTGAGTAGCGTAGCTATAGCCAGTGTAACATTGGAGTGCCTTGAGCACCTTGTGTGGTGGATATAAAAATACCCTACATTATTATTATTATTATTATTATGGGTATGTATTAGAAATTAAATTAGCCTGTCTGATACCATGTCGATTTTGAAATGTGATAATTTTCTGAATTTCAAGTGCAGGGCTAAATTATTGTATGTTGTACCTTTGTGATGTGTATTATTATATAATCATATTATATACGTTTATTCATAACTTCATATTTTGTGTCTGTAGAATGAATTATACAAAAATAAAATCAAAAACATTCTCATAGTTACATGTACATTGTTACAGTCTATTTTAAATCAGTACAGTATTGATAGTATTCACATACTTTGCTAAACGGCATCAATAACATTTCACAGAGTAGGAAACTATCATAAAGTTACGAAGAAGATAGCAAACGTTCAAGAAATGATCCTTAGTACAGTGTGTATTTTTTATTTGAATTGTGAGTCTCCTATTGCGGCTTTTTTAAAACCCTTTTAGGAGTTTAAATTTTCATGACGCCCCAATCCAAAATTCGAAGCAGACCATTTGTTTTCCATCACTCTTACATATACACATAGGTGTAAGTGCAAATTTTTTGCGTGGGGCGCCGACACCTCTTGCCAATGAATATATTGTTATATAGTATCCAATTTCTAAAATTTGCTCCCTCGCTTGCCAAAAATTGACACTTTTGTTACGGGAAGAAAAAAAAATTGTCATCTGTATGATGATTCGAAAATTATATATTTCGCACCTCGATATCTGAATATAAGCGAGATGCCCGAAGAGAGAGAGAGAGAGAGGGAGGGGGAGGAGGAAAAGAAGGAGGAGAAGAAAGGATGAAGAAATGAAGATATAAGAGAAAGGATGAAGATATAAGAGAAAGATTGAGAGAAAGAAAAGTGACAAATCGGGTCACACGAATATTTGAGCTAAATATTTGATTTTGTATTAAATTATTTTCTTCATGATATTTTCAAGGAATGAAATGAATTAAACAAAGAAATTTGTTCAATTTAATTTGTAAATCCCATGAATGGATTTTAAGCCGTGGGATGAGACACCGAAAACGTGCTAGTTTTTTATTTACGTTTTCAGAGACGTCCAAATAAGAAATTAATGT
Source organism: Strongylocentrotus droebachiensis (assembly GCA_035222895.1). NCBI lineage: Eukaryota > Metazoa > Echinodermata > Echinoidea > Camarodonta > Strongylocentrotidae > Strongylocentrotus > Strongylocentrotus droebachiensis. The sequence goes on along the minus strand of JAVYIG010000126.1, from coordinate 245,331 downwards.
TATTTAAAGTAACTTTATCCTCTAAAATGAAATGTTGGACATCCCCAACAAACCTTCTATGATTGGGCAATCCCAAAATAAATATTCTATAGATTCCATGGAGTTATGACAAAATGAACATAAGTAGTGACTTCGAAATATTTGTTAATTTAAGATATTGATTAATACGGAGCCCCTAAGGCGACATAAAACGATGTGAGAAATTATTTTTTATCTCGAAGCTACGACTTAGTATCTCGAAGCCACGACTTAGTATCTCGAAGCCACGACTTAGTATCTCGAAGCCACGACTTAGTATCTCGAAGCCACGACTTAGTATCTCGTGGCCACGACTTAGTATCTCGAAGCTACGACTTAGTATCTCGTGGCCACGACTTAGTATCTCGAAGCTACGACTTAGTATCTCGTGGCCACGACTTAGTATCTCGAAGCTACGACTTAGTATCTCGTGGCCACGACTTAGTATCTCGTGGCCACGACTTAGTATCTCGTGGCCACGACTTAGTATCTCGTGGCCACGACTTAGTATCTCGAGGCCACGACTTAATATCTCGTGGCCACGACTTAGTATCTCGAAGCTACGATTATCTCGAAGCAACGACTTATTATCTCGAGGCCACGACTTATTATCTCGTGCAGCCACGAGATAAGTTGACACATGTGCGCATCATAATTATCAGCGGCTAGTACGTACATGCTTGTTTGGAGCTAGCTAGCTAGCTGGAGGTAGTGCACATGCAGGCCCTGATGAACGTTTCTCTAAGTAGGTGGGGGGGGGGGGGTGGGCAGGCGCGAATCCAGGGGGCCGAGCGACCCCCCCCCCCCAAAAAAAAAAAAAAAAAAAAAAAAAAGAGAGAGAGAGAGAGAGAGAGAAAGAAGGAAAGAAGGGAAAGGGAAAAAGGAGAGAAAGGGAAAGAAAGAAGAGAAAGAAGAAAAGAAAAGGGGGAAAAGAAGGAGAAGGGGGGGGCCGAAAGGGCCTTGCCTCCCCCCATCAAAAAAAATAAGACAGAAGGAAGGAAAAGAAAACAGGAAACGAGGAGATAAAGGGAGGGAAATTAAGAGGAACATATCAATTCCTTTCATAGCAAAAGCGCTCCTCACAATTTCTGTAAATTTGGCAGTTTAACGCTACGCGTACCGCCTTGACCGGACTGTGCGGTATCTGTGCAGTTCTGTGTGTAGAGAGGTCGGGCTGTATTCATTATTTCTTGGGGGTGCATAAATTGCTCTAATTATACGTACGCGTGTAATGCGCAAGTTAATTGTGACGGCACTAAACCCATCCCACTCATTGTTCCCCTATTTTCATAATGGTACTGACCCAATGAAATGTAGTGCAGTGCAGTGCGCTCGTACGCGCTGCGCTGCGTGTGTACATGTACTGTACTTATGCATGTTCAGTTATATGTGTATGCATATCATTACGTACATACACAGGGCTAGCTGGCACAAAACCCTGGGTCGGGCTTCTAAAATGGGACATGAAGCATGATTTGACATGAAAAGTGACGGAGCTAAAAATGAATCAATAAAAATGAAATTTATATGTATGAAAAGCTTACGTATCATATGTCATTGTCTGTGATTGAGGATTTACAAATTTGACGCAAAACGCGTTGCTGCAAAGTTAAAGATTGGTTTATTGAAAGGCAATCGAGCACAGTGCGACCGATCCATTGACATTGTGTATGAGAGAGTAATTTTTTTTAAATGGATTGTAAAGTTCAACGTCAAAGTGACCGAGGTTTTTTTTCAAGTAAGGGCATGGTTTTACATGGAATGTAAAGGAAATGTTTCCTTCTTCTCATATCTCGATTGAGGATATTATTCTCAATTTCGATTTTTAATGGTAAAGAAAAGTGTAAAAAGATGTCGAGAATTTTACCATATGTCATGCAATATAAAATGCGCGCGGGTCGGTTGATCTCCCAAAAGGAGCGCGAAGGAATAAAAGAGGAGGGGAAAGGGAAAGAGGGGAGATCAGTTGCGATTTTTACCGCCAACAAGGTGTAAATCGGGGGGGGGGGCAGTTGCCCCCACCCCAATTACCACTAAATACCGGTGATTTACAAATGTTGCTGAAATTACATAATTTTCCTCACTTTTTCCTCACTTTTTAGTAAATTATACTTGTTTATGAGTTTGTTGGAAAATGACAGATTCCTAAATTTACAGTCAGGCAAGAAATATGCTTATTTAGAGGCCTACATGTCAGGGCCCGCGGAACGGCGGGGCTCGGGGGCCTTGAGCATAAAAATATGCTCATCTGACCGTAATTTAATGCCTAAAACCCCTGAGCTTCTGGAGGCTGCGCCCACTGGACCTCACGCCAATTAGTGTCCTGCCAGTGGCACAAATAAGGTATCAAAATATGCTCATCTGACGGCAATTTAATGCCTAAAATCAGTGGCGGATCCAGGGGGGGCCGAAACGGCCGCGGCCCGCCCTATTGGCGGCGCAAAAACAAGGGAAGGAAAAAAAGAGAAAGAAAAGAAGAGAAAAAAAAAAGAGAAAAAAAGAAAGGAGAAGAGGAAAAAAAGGAGAAGAGAAAAGAAAAGAGAAGAGAAAAGAAACAAAGAGAAAAAGGAGAAAAGAAAAAGAAGAAACCCCCCCCCCCCTCCCTTCCACTCACGCAATGAAGTCCGGCCCGTAATACACAAAAATCCGGCCCGTACTGACACACCGGAGATAGAGGGGTGCTTTCAAAGAGAGGGAACGTGCATGCGCGTCAGGGGCAGACCTAGCTTTTTGCCAAGGGGAGAGGGGCGGGGTTGATCCAGTGGCGGACCCAGGATTTTCCAAAAATCGCGCCGTTTTACTGTTTTACTTTTTTCCCCTTTTTTTCTTTTTTCTTCTTCTTGTTTCCCCTTCTTTTTTTCCACTCTGCCGCCCAAGGGGGGGGGGGGTTAAACCGCCGAACCCCCCCCCTATATCCGCCCCTGTGCGTACCCTAGATAACACTGAGTGGGTGGGGGAGAGAAAAGTCGGGTGAGAAAGGGGGAAGACAAGGAAATAGAAAGTGACAGTAACGACAAATAAGGGAAAAAACTGTAATCGGGAGATTTGGGGTCATTCCAGAGGGCTTGGGAAACGTTATTGAAAAGAGGGGGCCGGCCGCATAAAATCTCGAGCCGTGGATTTAAAGTTAAACGTTAAAAACATCCCCTGCGCTACAAAGGTCATCACTCTTTAGTGAGAAATTTGAAAAGGGCACAAAATGTTGGATGTCTTTTAAATAGAAGCTATAATTATACTAAACAGACAAATTTTAAATTAACGGTAAAGGAGCCGCTTCACAACTCTTATTTTGCCCTTCATTTGGCTTCAGCTCATACCAACTCGCTTGTGCTTGTATTTGAACTCATGTTGGTAGTAATCATGGACAGGGGCGGCGAGTGGGCCCGATAGGGGGACACGTCCCCCGGTAAATTTAAACATAATAGCTAGAAAGAAATATAGCGGAAAGAACGTACATATGGGGCTTAGGGATTTTCTAGAATGCATAATTTCAGCATTCAACATTGCAAAATCTCGCTTGGTCGCTACGCCCCCTCGCCCAATCACACAAAACTATGATATGACGCTCCAGGCCGTGATTTATCCATGGTTGGTGTACAGTAATAGATCTCTTTTTTTCTTTTCATTTCTACTAACCTAATTGTGTGCTATCACAATCATGATTGTTTCATTTTCCCTTTAAAGCAGGCGCGTAGCCAGGGGCGGTAGGGGCAGTAAGAGGAAGAAAATGGAGCAGACAAAGAAACATTTTTTTAAATTCTGACAAGTCGAGAACGGTACAACGAATCGTCTTCTTTCTCTAATAATGTAATGAATTGTCAAAGCTTCCGCGCTTTGCGCGGGAGGGGGAACTGAAAAATAATTAAACTCCTGGCCACGGGTTTATAGGGTTAAATTTGTAGACATTTGGACTTTGGCATTAATATATTTTGTTGGTAATTGGTGGCTTCTTTTTTTTTCGGTAATCGGTGGCCTCTACGACCCCCCCCCCCCCCTCCACTGAAAAAGGTCTAGCGACGCCCCTGCTTGTAGGTACTGGTATGGTGCTTCTAATATGACCTTGTCAGTATTGGTATGTTGAGTTGAAGAAAAAAATTCCGGCCCCCCCCCCCCCCTTTTGGAAAATCCTGGATCCGCGCCTGTAAAACCCCTGAGCTTCTGGGGGCTCAGCCCCTCTGGACGCCACGCCAATTAGTGACCTGCCCCTTGACCCCACGCCCATTTACGAAGGGGGGGGGGAGGTGATGCAGATTTTTTGTTTGTCTGCCCCCCCCCCAACAAAAAAACTTTTTTTGCTCATTACGCCAATGCTAGCTAGCTGGTCACCATTACGTACCAATATTTGGCTCGCATTATTTAAAATTTAGGCCCCCATAAGAAATCCTGGATCTCCGCCTGGGGGTGGTATTTACGATCAGGTAGAGCGTAGCATAAATTGGCGTGGGGTCTGGGGGGGCGGCGGGGCCGGGTCAAGGGCTGGAATCTCAGAGGGTATAGGCATTTAATTACCGTCAGATGAGCATATTTTGATACCTTATTTGCGACACTGGCAGGTCACGAATTGATGTGGGGTCCAGGGGGCGGAGCCCCCAGGAGCTCCGGGGTTTTAGGCATTAAATTACCGTCAGATGGGCATCCAGGTGCCTGCCTTAGGGTCGTAGGTGGAATCCAGGGAGCAGAGCCCCCAGAAACTCAGGGGTTTTAGGCAATTTAATTACGATCAGATGAGCAAATTTTGACACCTCATTATTTGACTTCTCTCTTATTTTTTTTGATGGGGGGAGGCAAGGCCCTTTCGGCCCCCCGATCTCCTTCTTTTCCCCCTTTTCATTTCTTCTTCCTCTTCTTTCTTTCCCTTTCTCTCCTTTTCCCCTTTTCCTTCTTTCCTTCTTTCTCTCTCTCTCTCTCTCTCTTTTTGCGGGGGGGGGGGGGGGGCGCTCGGCCCCCTGGATCCGCTCCTGCCCACCCCCCCCCCACCTACTCAGGGCCTGCATGTGTACTACTACCTCCAGCTAGCTAGCTAGCTCCAAACAAGCATGTACGTACTAGCCGCTGATATGATGCGCACATGTGTCAACTTAATTATCTCGTGGCCACGAGATAATAAGTCGTGGCCTCGAGATAAGTCGTGGCCTCGAGATAATAAGTCGTGGCCTCGAGATACTAAGTCGTGGCCACGAGATACTAAGTCGTGGCCACGAGATACTAAGTCGTAGCTTCGAGATACTAAGTCGTGGCCACGAGATACTAAGTCGTGGCCACGAGATACTAAGTCGTGGCCACGAGATACTAAGTCGTAGCTTCGAGATACTAAGTCGTGGCCACGAGATACTAAGTCGTAGCTTCGAGATACTAAGTCGTGGCCACGAGATACTAAGTCGTAGCTTCGAGATACTAAGTCGTGGCCACGAGATACTAAGTCGTAGCTTCGAGATACTAAGTCGTGGCTTCGAGATACTAAGTCGTGGCTTCGAGATACTAAGTCGTGGCTTCGAGATACTAAGTCGTGGCTTCGAGATACTAAGTCGTAGCTTGTTTTATGTCCCCTTAGGGGCTCCTTAGATTAACACCAATTATACGATGTATTATCTTAAACTGAAAATAACGGATCTGCGTTGATGAAAATGGCCTAACAGGAACTAAGAAATTGTTGACCCAGTCTATGTTTGCATCATAGGCGCCGGAAGCAGGGGGGGGGGGGGCAAAACGTTGTTGCTGAAATGACGTGATTTTCCGGGAATTTTTCTCAATTTCTTTTGTAAAATATTCTTTTTGATGCGTTTGTTGAGTAATTAAACATTCCCAAACTTACAGTCATGCACAAAATATGCTTTTTGTAAAAGCCTTCAATTCAATTCAATTTAATTCAGTTTAAAGGTACTATGTCCCTTTTGCAGCCAACATCAAATTCTGTAGAACTTTCAGTTGCAGGAATTATGAATATGTCATGTATGTTCTATCTGTGAAATTTAAACGTTAGCAGTGTCCTAATATTCAAATTATGCAAGAAAACCCGTTTACTTGCTAGACTTCACTGTCAGACACTATTGAGTGACTGACTGGATTTTTTCTTCTTCTTTGGTAATACCATACATAAAGTGAGCTGTTAAGGGTACATGACCATTTGTCTACATCAATAACCCACTTCTTGTGATGGCCAAAATTAAACTGATTGAATCTTTGCGTAGCATAAAACGTATGACCATTTTGGTACAATGGTCTGAAAATCAAGACTATTACTTATTGGCTCTATAGCTTCTAAATCGATTTGACAACTAGTAGTCGTTATTTTCCCACTTGAATACATTTTGTAGCCCAACCTTTTTTAGGGAAGTTCTAAATTAGTATTATCTTTCAAATGCCATTGGAATTTAACCTTTTCATTTTTTAGGGCCTGCAAATGGGACATAGTACCTTTACAGGTAATACAAAGTTTTGGTATGGGGTCATGAATTTGGTTTAAATGAACATATTGGAAGCATTATGCGATTTTACAATATTCAATTATTGCTGTCTCGGTTGAAATCGAGTCTAAAGTTATGAAATTGTAAATAATAAACTCTTTATGTTGTATAGCGCCCTCTCAAGACTAATATTACTGAAATTCGGGGGCTCGAGCCCCTCCCCCTCACTTCTTTTAAAAAGAAAGGAGGTATCAAGATATGCTCATCTGACCGTAATTAAATGCCTAAAACCCCTGAGCTTACGTAGAAGATATAGCTTCGTCCCCCTGGACTCCACGTCAGTTAGTGACCTGCCCATATCAATTCCTTCGCGCTCCTTTTGGGAGATCAACCGACCCGCGCGCATTTTATATTACATGACATATGGTAAAATTCTCGACATCTTTTTACACTTTTCTTTACCATTAAAAATCGAAATTGAGAATAATATCCTCAATCGAGATATGAGAAGAAGGAAACATTTCCTTTACATTCCATGTAAAACCATGCCCTTACTTGAAAAAAAACCTCCGTCACTTTGACGTTGAACTTTACAATCCATTTAAAAAAAATTACTCTCTCATACACAATGTCAATGGATCGGTCGCACTGTGCTCGATTGCCTTTCAATAAACCAATCTTTAACTTTGCAGCAACGCGTTTTGCGTCAAATTTGTAAATCCTCAATCACAGACAATGACATATGATACGTAAGCTTTTCATACATATAAATTTCATTTTGATTGATTCATTTTTAGCTCCGTCAATTTTCATGTCAAATCATGCTTCATGTCCCATTTTAGAAGCCCGACCCAGGGTTTTGTGCCAGCTAGCCCTGTATGCATGTACGTAATGCTATGCATACACATTATAACTGAACATGCATAAGTACAGTACATGTACACACGCAGCGCAGCGCGTACGAGCGCACTGCACTACATTTCATTGGGTCAGTACCATTATGAAAATAGGGGAACAATGAGTGGGATGGGTTTAGTGCCGTCACAATAAACTTGCGCATTACACGCGTACGTATAATTAGAGCAATTTATGCACCCCCAAGAAATAATGAATACAGCCCGACCTCTCTACACACAGAACTGCACAGATACCGCACAGTCCGGTCAAGGCGGTACGCGTAGCGTTAAACTGCCAAATTTACAGAAATTGTGAGGAGCGCTTTTGCTATGAAAGGAATTGATATAGTGACATAATTATGGTATCAAAATATGCTCATCTGACCGTAAGTAATTGCCTATACCAATGTGCTTCCGGGGGCTCCGGCCCTTGACCACCGCCGGGGCTTTGTCCCTAGACCCCACGCCATTTTACGCTACGTTCTACCTGATTGTAAGTACTTTAGCCTCCCCTACCCAATTTGAAAAACGTTCAGTGAGGCCTGCATGTGAGAGTGGGGTGATGCGGATTTTTTTTTGTCTGCCACCCCCCCCCCCCCCAAAAAAAAAAAAATCAGTTATTGCTCATTACGCCACTACTGGGGGGTGTTTCACAGAGATCTTAAGTAGAACTAAACACTAAGTTGGACTTAAAAATTATGGACATCCATTGGAGCCTTAAAATGAAATATATTCAAAAGCAGAAATTCAAGTATTAAATCTCCTTGATGATAGAAAATATGAATGATTTGAATCAACATTTTATGCCTTTCAAAATAACTTTTACAAAATATTTTCAAAGATGCTAACGGCTTTCCATAATTTTTAAGTCCAACTTAAAGATTAGTTCAACTTAAGATCTTTGTGAAACACGCCCCTGGACCCCGTCTTACAAAGAGTTACGATTGATCCAAATCAATCGTAAGTCCTCCAATCAATCACAAGTTTGCAGTCTCCTATTTCTTATAATTATGTACAAAGTTGCGATTGGTGCGATTGATATCAACTCTTTGTATTACATAGTTACATACCAATATTAAATTTCAAATTTGCCCCCCCCCCCCTAAGAAATCCTGGATCCGTGCCTGGTAGAGACGATGAAGAAAAAAAAAATACTTCGTTGTTAGCCATGAAAATAACAATTTCTATTTCTCTCTACTAAATAATCCGAACAATAGAATCAACCAAATTGGAATAAAAATTTCAAACGAATTTGTCATGAGTCCTGAAATTACAATAACAACTTCTTTAACATTCCGTTTCCACTGCAACGGTCTTATTTTTTACTTGAAATAACTCAACTTTTAATCACTAACAAGCATTTATGCTTTCTTAACAGTCAGTTAAAATAACCACTTCTACAGGCATCTGAACTTTTTGCTTACTACCAGTGGCGTAATGAGCAAAAAAGTTTGAGGGGGCTGGCAGACAAAAAAATCCGCATCACCCCACTCTTTCAAAGTGGGTGGGGGAGGCTAAAGTATTTACGATCAGGTATAGAGCGTAGTGTAAATTAGCGTGGGGTCTAGGGGCAAAGCCTCCGCAGAGGTCAAGAGTCCCCGGAAGCTCAGGGGTATGAGCATTTAATTACGGTCAGATAAGCATATTTCGATACCTTATTCATGACACTGGCAGGTCACTAATTGGCGTGGGGTCCAGGGAGCTGAGCCCCCTGAAACTCAGGGATTTGAGGCATTTTATAACGGTCATTGAGCATTCAGGGGCCCGCCCTAGGCCCCCTGGTGGGGTCGAGGGGGCAGAGCCCCCGGAAGCTCAGGGGTTTTAAGCATTTAATTATGGTCAGATGAACATATTTCATACCTTATTTGTGACACTGGCAGGCCACTAATTGGCGTTGGGTCCAGGGGCGGAGCCCCCAGAAGCTCAGGGTTTTGGGGGGCATTTTATAACGGTCAGATGAGCATATTTTAATACCTTATTCATGACACTGGCAGGTCACTACTTGGCGTGGGGTCTTGGGGGCTGAGCCCCCTGAAACTCAATGATTTGAGGCATTATATAACGGTCATTGAGCATTCAGGGGCCCGCCGTAGGGCCCTAGGTGGAATCCAAGGGACAGAGCCCTCGGAACCTCAGGGGATTTAGGCATTTAATCACGGTCAGATGAGCATATTTTGATTCCTCATTATTACTATTATTATTTTTTTCCTCTCTTTCTTTTTATTTCTCTTTAGTATACTTTTTCCAAAAAGTGGGGCGGAGCTCGAGGCCCCGGAGCCCCGTCGTTCTGCGGGCCCTGCCATGTAGGCCTCTAAATAAGCATATTTCTTGCCTGACTGTAAATTTAGGATTTGTAATTTTCCAACAAACGCATAAAAAAGTATAATTTACTAAAAAGTGAGGAAAAATCTCGAAAAATTATGTCATTTCAGCAACATTTGTAAATCACCGGTATCGAATTAGAAATGAACCACGTTTGAATTTAATTGTGACAAAGGCAGGTCACTATTTTTTATTTCTTTATTCAGGAATTTGCCATTTCCCAACAAACGCATAAAAAATGTATAATTTACTAAAGATTGAGGAAAGATCTCGGAAAATAAATTATGTAATTTCATCAACAGTAAATCACCGGTATCGAATTAGAAATAAACCACGTTTTAATTTTATTTGGGGGCATCTGTCCCCCCCCCCCCAAGCCCCCACCCTCCCCATCAGTACGCCATTGCCCCCCCCCCCCCCCGATCTATACCTTGTTGGCGGGGAAAATCGCAACTAAACTCCCCTACCTATCTTCTTTCTCTCTTTCTTTCCTTACTTTTCCCTCCCCCTTCCCTTACCCTTACCTTCCTTCTCTCTCTCTCTTTTAGGTTTGCTAGGGGGTGAGGCAAGGGCCCATTCGCCCCCCCCCCCCGATCCACATGTTGTTGGCGGGATTAATCGCAACTGATCTCCCCTTCTTTTCACCCTTTTCTTTTCTTCTTCCTCTTTTTGTTTGTTCCCTTTGAGCTCTCCTCTTTCCCTTTCCCTTCTCTCTCTTTTTTTTCTCGCGGGGGGCGGGGGAGGGGGGGGGGGATGGGGGAGGCAAGGGCCTTTTGCCCCCCCCCCCCCGATCCACAAAGCGAAGAGTCTAGACCGGATCGGAAAGCTCGCTAGTACTAGTGTGAATTTACACCGAGGACAAAGCTTGCTTTACTTTTTCTTGGAACACTTGAATGGTTATGGAACCTGTTTGTGTTTATAATCTTCAAATATTAATGTTATTCTGCATCAAATATAAACTATTGATTTTGTACTGTGGTGAGTAAAGGCATGAACAAATATACTTTTTTTTTAAACCAAGAAGGTGCATCATGGTAATAAATCTAACAAACACATCAACATTTTACCTAGACATCTCATCACCATAGCCATTGTATTGAAAACCATATATTAATGATACATGCAAAATAAGGATTTAAGCAATTCTCTTCAATTGAATGTATCCTGAGTGTGATTATTATAATGGACTTGTTGTAATATTTGCATCTACCTGTAGTTGAAGAATAGATACAGTATACATGAACTAGAATATATGGAGATGGGGGGGGGGGGTGGATATTAAAGCAAGAGAGATTGGGAGATTAGGAAAGCAAGAAGTTATTGAAATCAAGAGATGACTCGCGAGATAGCCTTTATATAATGTTGTCTTGAGAGGAAGCTAGTAGACGAAGTTTTTTTTTAAATTGGAGATTAGTGTATAAGTATTAGAAAAATCGGAAATAGAATTGATGAGAAAGTTATATATTTGTTTTTATCGAGATCAATACATGTAATTAGATGGGGAATCTCCAACTGGCATTTATGTGCGATGTCACACGTACTCGTAACGCATGTCACACACTCCAAGGATAACTCCCATTTGATTTGTGCACACATTAACTCGAAGTGTCGATTTTTCTGGATTTTTAAAATAATGGAACAGATATTTATTCACAGGGGGACATAATACAAGTAAAAGTATATCGCCCATAACAAATTACGAACATATGCCATATGTAATGTCACTTATGATGACATAGCCATATTGATATGGCTTTGCCATCATGTGAGAAAATTGTATTCTTTTATGGAAATGGGAAAAAGAGAGAACGATGGAAGGAAAACATGAGAAGAGAAAGAGAGAATAATTGTTAAAAAGAAGAAGATAGAGGATGGAGGGAAAGGAGAGAGACAGAGAGAGGGAGAGAGAGAAAAAGAAAGAAAGGTTTGACCTCCCCCCCTCCCCCCCCCCCCCCCCCGGCGTACGCGTCTGATGTGTTCCAACTTTGCCGAAAGTCGGACTACAAAGAACAACGCCTATGGGTTCCACCATTTAACTTCAGCAACGCCCATGAAAATGAAGTGGCTTCCAATATAGATTTGAATTATCTTGTTGAAGTCGTGTTGCTTTACTAGCGGTCTAGCTCCCTCTATAGCTCTATAGCTAAAACGATGGGATGGATCCCTACGATTTTTTTCTTTTCGTGAAGATCATTGAATGAATTCAATAATTCGTTAATGACTTAAATTAACAAAGGAAGATGAAAATAAAAGAAAAGAAAAGAAACTAAAGAAAGGAAAAAAAAATCAAAACAAGGCAAAACAAACGAATCGAAAAGAAAAAAAAGAAGCGAAGAGAAGAAAAAGAGAAGAGAAGGGAGGAGAAGAATTAAAAAAAAGGAAAGAAGGACTAATAGAAAAGACAAAAGAAAAGGAAACGAAGGAAAATTATTTAAAAAGCTCCTCTCGCAAACCCAGTCTGACATACCTTAAATATAACGGATAACCCCCCCCCTCCGCGAATGTTACACCCCACAATGAAAGATTTGAACTGAAATATGATAATCTTCTAAATGTTTGGCACAGATTTTGCATTGATTTTTATTGTGTCCCTATACACTCCAACCCCTTACCAGAGAAATCTTGGATCTGCCACTGTTACGTGGTTAAACTAACGTAAAATGGGTAGTGACATATTATACGTGATATGATGATATGACTCACAGAAGTACAGTTTTGTTAGGAATGGGCTGGTGTCAACAATTTCAGCTAAAAATGTAGGCCTAACAGACGAAAAAGTTGATCCTGTGCTTTTTCGATAATTAACACCTTTATAAAATTGAGTAAAATCTATAAAATCAATTTGTTAATTAATTCATTTTTACTGATTCAAATCGAATCGGTTTATTGAAATGAAATCTTAAAATTCACATTAACATGTATTTCGGCATGATTGATTGATTGATTGATTGATTGATTTTTATTCGACAAGCTTCCAACATACAACAATATACAATAATAACAGATCAAAAATAAGTCAGCTTGAACAGGATAGCCATTCCAGTGGCATCGAGAAGTAAAAGAATCAATTAAAGCAGATAAAAGCAAATTTCTTGACCGTTGATGAGAAGCTTATTAGAATGAAAATCCAGACCTAATAATATTGGTGAATTGTGTTTATCTACTAAAATATTACCAGTGCAAACAGTTACACTAATTATATAGACTAGGTTATGCGAATCAAATCATCAAAATTCAAGGATCTTTGATACAGAATTTACCCACAGTGCTCGGAATTTATAGTGATGAATTTACTTTCCTCCAGACCAAATTGAGCAATTTGTTTATAACTAAAGACTAGCCATTTATCGCTCGTTCAAATACGTTCGTGAAATTTTGTGTGGGCTAGCAACGTTGAATTGGATCGCTAGCGACGAAGCTGATTTGGTCCAGCGCACCGCAGACCAGCCGCCAGCTCTCGGGTGGTGTATTTTGTTTCGATGCTAAATTAACGCTATAGCTAGCTGCTTGCGCTTACTACTTCAGTGCAGTACAGACGGTCTACTTTGTATGCTGGATCGGGAATTCGACAACGGACAACATGATCTGACTGTGAATTTGTTTCGGAAATATTCTTGCCAAAATGTCGACTGCAAACTTAACTGATCTAGAGTGTGAACTTACACAATGTGGAGAGGATACGTGTAGAGATAGATATTGGTATGTTTTCTTGAGTTCCAGTTTGATAACTTTTTTCGGCGGCTTGTTGGGAATTTTGGTTGTTCGACTAGCGGTGCTACTAGGATGCAGGCGTCGGGTGTCGGACAGCCACCGGGCCATCTCCACGAGCAATGTGGCGATGGAGCGCCCGGGGATGATGCAGAATAATGAAGACGTCCCATGGATGACAGCAATTCGTGAATATTCGGCGAGTTTGATATCTGCCCAAACGAAGATTGGAAAGTGCCTGGTAAGTCTGTCGGCAAGACAACTAACTAACTTTAGACCTCACTTATCATTCTAATGAAAATTACATTAATTGTTCAATTTGAACTCAACTGAACCTTAATTCCTGGCTTAGTTTGAATTAAAGTTTTTTTAAAGAATGGGAAAATGTCAAGTCTCAAATTCTACGAGTGAAAGACTCAACACACAATTCAAATAAAATTTCATATTGGGCCAGCCAATTCAAGGGTAAGGCTACAATGTTTCTTCCAGATCTTTTGTGTTATGACTTGATGTTCAAATAAGCTGTTGTTGTGATAGAGACTCCAGAGAACTGAACATTCCTAGTCATATTTAGTAATTAACCCTAGTATTGGTGGGGTATTCTAGAGTTAAGTTAAGCCATACTTTTTACTGATGGAATGCTGATGCTTTGATAAATGGGGTCTAGACATTAAAGGGCAATCAATTCTTTGTAATAAGCTCACTTGTATGAAAGCAGGAAGACAAAAAAGGGAAATAGAGAAATAAATCTGACCATTTATTTAAGAGAGTTATGAATGATTAAACAAATTTGAAATCACTTTAAATCTAATCTATGTGAATCTCAATTTGGCTATTGGTTAACATAATGGATTATGACGTAGGTAACTCTCCTGTTCATTATGTATGAAATATTACTTTTTGTTTCCCCCCGACCTGCCGTCTCCCTTGTGGCAGTACTCAAAATATATTGGGGATAGCAAATTATTATCTGCCTCCAAAAAGAAAAGACTTCCTTGGGTGATACATTTTGAAAAATTGACATTTTAGTTATTTTGTGTCTTGGAAGAATTGGGAAAGTTGTCTGGCACATTGTCACAGTGACATTACTGGTTCAACCAATTTGAAGTGCCCATACCTACAGTGTACAGTGATTACAATTTTCAGAAATTCATTAACTTTTTTATCTTTCAGCTATCCAAATTGGGATAGTGGTATGATACATTTACCGGTACTACAGTACAGTTTTTTAACATTGATTTGAAATTATGACAAATAATATTGAAGCTTTCTTTCTCAAAGTACAGGTTTAGTGAGGGAGAGCAACTGATTTATTCTGTTTTGTAAGTTGAATTTGACAATGTGGTTTGACTTTAAGCAAGGTCAAAGAAGAATTTTTGTGAGTTGAAAGTTTGTAATGATATATTGAGTCAAAGTTATTAGTATTTTACATACATGTAATTGTTGGGGTGTTTTCCTAAAGGATATGTTGATATTTTCTACATGTTTTTATGGAGCTACCTGTACTTCTTATTGTCACTTATCATTGTAATCAGCAATAAGGAAATAACAATGAAATGCAGACAAATTGAGATCTGACATATTAAAGGAAACAGATATTCAAATATGAAAGTGAGAACTGCTGCTGTTCAAAGGAGGAAGACTCTTCAATAGGCACTCGCATCTCAGATGGAGCCGACAAGTTTACACTCACATGTACATTGTCCATATTTAATGTATTACATGGAATGGATCAGGGTTTATACATGTAGTTCTTCATCTGGACTCACAAAGCATCAAATTTATCGGAGATCATCATGAATGATTGGAGTTAAAGTCGAGAACATGATCAGAACAGGAGGTGACAGTCAAGTTTGGAATTAAAGTGATTCACATTGGGTGCAGTTCTCTAGACCGTCTCTGAGAATTACCATATATGCCTCTACACTGTAGGTATCATCAGATCTGAGTTGCATACGTACATGTACAAGTAGGTATTCATGGATTGCCTGTATATCTGCAGTGCTACACAGTGTATCAGCAAAAAAATCTTGGAATTTCCCTGATATCTGGATGTGAAATTCAAGTTTGGAAGTAAAATGTATCTATGCACCGAGGTATCAGATCTGAGGTGCATTCATATGAGTATATACATGTAGGCATGCATGGATTGATATCTCTGCAATACTACAAATCATACTGGTATATATCATTTAAAAAAGATCTTGGAATTTCTATGATACCTGTTAATAATACCTCAGTCACAAGGGTGAGACTGACAGAACAACAGTAGACCAAACAATTTTACAGTACACCAAACGGTCAACAACTGATCTGTGTGAAATCAATCTGGAGACCGGAGTCTCATTTTCTGTGTGACCACAATATAACCAATGATAATGGAAAGTCACTTGTAACTGCTTGAAGTGTACATGGTCTACAACTACATGTACAAGGAAGAAAGATCAAAAGACATGTGCGACACCTTCAATGATTGAAGTCCAGTGCTTGCTGCAAATGAGCAACCAAGAGAAACTGTGTAAATTGGCATTGGACCAATTAAGTCAGTAGCCAAAATTGTGATTTATTAGACCTGTGTGTATCAGTGTAACTGTACAGTTATAAGTGTTAGATATGTGTTGAGGTGTCGCTGTATCCAATTTATAGAGAAGCCAGCACTGTCTAGTTTCAATGTTCTTTCACAAGAAACTTGCACACTCATTAACAAATCAAACACATAATGTAGCACGCATACTGTACCTCTACATACTACATTGTACCGTGTGAGTCAAAAAAAAGTTTACACCTAGATAATTGCTAATTATTTTAAAATTCATCTATGAACAGTAAATTATTATGAAAGAGTGTTTTATTCCAAATCATTTGGTACCATTTTTGTGTTGTATGTGTTCACGCTTGGATGAACACGAGGCATTGTTTGCGAGAGTGCAAAAATCGTTTTGCGCCAAAGTGATGCGTACAGTATGTATTGTGTTGGGATTAATGGAGTGAGAGAATGAATTAAATGTATCAAATGAAATGCATTGCATATGCTTTTTGCAAAGGGCAAAGTCACACCACCCACACACACGCACACAAATGTTCGTTGATATTTGATATTCGATACTTGATATGTGTGGCATGATTAATTTTGTTAGGGATGTTATTTGGATCTGCAAAGACCGAATTAATACCCAAATCCAGATTGTTTTATTCAAACATCACATAAGCAACTTTGGCGCAAGTCGATTTTTGCACTCTCGCAAACAATGCCTCGTGTTCATCCAAGCGTGAACACATACCACACGAAAATGGTACCAAATGATTTGGGATAAAACACTCTTTCATAAGATGTATAATAATTTACTGTTCACAGATGATTTTTTAGAATAATTAGCAATTGTCTAGGTGTAAACTTTTTTTTGACTCACTCTGTATATGTCCGGTCAAATGAAGATGTTACTGACATACTCCAGTTTCAGGAAATATCTGCTATCTGATAGCAGTTTCAGACCTTCAGTTTTCCCACATCCAGTGGCAGATCCAGAAATTTGGGAAAGGGGAGGGTGGGAGGGTACAAGCCTGAAAATTGCTGACAAGCAAAACAAAATAAATAAATGGTCATTAATTTTATGATGCCTTCTCAAACCAAATTCAGAGTTAATTTTTTCATCCCCCTTTTTTGGTCAAGGGAGGGGGGGGGGGCATGATTGAGTTTTGCGGTTGGAGAGATCATGCCCCTTGTCCGCCTCCTGGATCTGCCATTAAAATATGTTAAAATTAATTTACAACTACTTTTAAAACATTATTAACATACACATGAATTCTGTTAAAATCATTCACATACATGTATAAATACTGTAGATACTTAATCATAGGCCTACAGTACATAATGTTTAGTTTACATTTTTGATACTATCACATGCATTGCACAATATTTCAATATCAATAGACTACTGACATGTCCTGTAGAGAACATTCAACACCATTGCTTCAGAATTCAAGGTTATTTTTTTGTGCCATGTGGTAGGATGTTTGTACTGTCTCCCCTATGAACACAATTACCAAGTTCAACTTGCAGTTAATACAATAGGCATGTTTTTATCAGCTCAAGTTTGCCAAATAACCCACTGTTTTCAGACTCTGGATATTATCCTGATGCTCAAAATTGCGTCCTCACCAGACCGATCCGCTCATCACAAACTCTGACGGGCGCAAATTAGCCTGCTATTTCCAAAATAGCGGGATATTTTCTCGACCAAATATCCTGCTAATTGCAACTGCAGGCTGATGAAGACACAATTCAAATGGTTAATTGTGATCAGGATAGTTAGAACAGCGGGTTATTTGGCAAGCTCAAGCTGATGAGGACAGGCCTATTGTGTCCCTAGTGTGTGTTTTTATACCCCCAACAGAGAATGAAAGGTAGTAGGAGTCTGGGAGTGTACCGGTACCGGTACTTTTCTAGATCCAGAGTTTGAATGTTGATTTTGAGTTTTGGTACAGTGTATGAATGAAAAATGAATAATCACAGACATTGAATGAAACTTACAGTAAATTGAAATAATTTACAAGACAAGGACATTTGTAGGACAATTTTGATGGATAATAAAATATATGATTATTGAGTAATAAGCAAATACCATGTAGATTTTTCAAAAGGAGGCAGAGCTACATTTTTTCATTTCATTTATTTCCACTTCTCGTAAAAGAACATAGAACAATTTACATACAATTTGTGATTAACAAAACAAAACAAGAAAATAGCATAACAATATTAGAAAGCATTTGAAACGCATTAAAAGACAGATTGTTTTAAATCGTTCCTCTTACTCTTTGAATATGAAATAACAGAACATAGGCCTACATGTACATTGTGTAAAGTGTACAGCAAGATAACATTTCCTCACGTACCCTTTATACAGCAGGTCTTTAATTAATGACTTAATCTAATCCTGTTAGAACATGAATTACATTTGATAAAAACTGACCTTTATTGTTTACAGTTCATGTACATTGTTTACAGTTAATGTACATTGTTTACAGTTAATGTACATGTATGTACATTGTTCATGTACAGTAGTCCTACAATTTATGTAAAATCAAACATGGATGTGGTTAGACCACCATTGTGGTTTTTACAGTACAATGGTTATTGACATACATATCGCCATTCAAGATGCACAGAGTGTGGTTAACAATGTAGTGAATCAAGATGGACATTTTAAAATATACATAATATTTACCAGGTACATGTACAGTGAACTACAAATGTGCATTTTGAACATGCATTTTAGTGCACAAATCGCACTTTAATAGACAAGTGCACTTAAAAAGGGTTCTGTCACATTGGGAAAGTCTGTTCATTACATGCATTTTTCTAGTATAGTTTTACATATAACTTACACAAGAACACACACGTAAATGATCATGAATATTTTTAATTGTTTTTACAGCAGATTTGTTGTCACAACAGAACATTTTAAGAATTAAAATACAAAAAAAAAATCTTTATGATCTTACCTATGAACATTTACGGTACATGACTACATGTCTATCCCAATTTTTTTCTTCTACCAAGTACTACCAACCCCAAGCTCTCTGTTATTGTACACAGAGTGAGAAAGCTGGATTAGAAAATCAATGCCCAATTATTTGAGTTTAGGAGACCTTAAGAAATCCAATCAGTGGATTTTATAGCCTGATTTCCTGTCTATAGTTTTGTTAATTTTACTCATTTAACTGAACATGCCGGTGATTAGCCATGCCTGTACTTTCCTCCGATATTGCGCTTCAAGTATCCTTTAGAATGAATGCTTTTAGCAAGAATCAGCCGACGTGCAGGCCTACATGTATGTCGCAGGCTTTCACTTTATTAGAAGTGAAAGACAACTGCATAATAAATCTGCCTGAATGTTTGAAGGAAATGAATGTTTAGTACAAATTATAATGTTAATTTTAATAAGAATGTCTTTGTATTAAAATTGTACGTATACAGTAAGATTTCTAGTTACAATGTATACATGTGAACACCTGGGCTCTGTCTTACAAAGAGTTGATATTAATCGCAACTTATTTGCGATTAATATTAATATCAACTACTGTTTTCACGAAGTGACGGTAGTGAAAAAAAAATTGCATTCACTTTGCGTGACGATTTTCCTCACTACCGTCACTTCGTGAAAACAGGGACGGTATGTACAGTACATATAAGAGATAGGAGATTGCAAACTTCTGATTGATTAGAGGACTTGCGATTGATTTGGATCAATCACAACTCTTTGTAAGACAGGGCCCTGTACTCCAAATTCAACCCTAAAATCATACATGTACAGTTCATAAAGATACAGTACATCATCCAAACTAGAGGAATTTCATTAAACCATTGTCACTTTGCTTCCATTACCTTATGAAAGTTTTGGTTTGAAAGAGAGACACAAAAATTAACATGCTACCTTTTACACTTCCCTTTTATGATTGAATGACGCATTCAAATTAATTAATCACAAGATTCTAGTTCCCAGTGTTGAGCTGCAAGCATATTTACTGTTGCTATGTGGACTTTTGCAGGGTGTTGTGTTGCCAACCAATTACATGTTTTCATCTTTACGAGGATGATACGGATCAGTTCACATATCAATCTAATCTCTGTGGACTTTGTCTTCTGCCCGTACAGTATATCATACTCTGTATAATGAATTATAACAGAAAGGACAATTAATTAATATTTGAGACAAAAATAGTAATAGCTTGATTTGTAAAGCACATGGGCTTTGTCTGAAAATACAAAGTACTAAAAGTACTAAATAATTCCTGTCCTAAAAGGGATGTCAGAACAAACAGATAATTTCAAATGTGCCATATTATACTTTACCCAGGCTGACTCTTCATGAACCTGACAGGTATGGTAAGCTCTAAAGCTCTCCCATCTTCAAATCATGCCAATAGATTTTGCACATGTGTTTCTGACATGCCCAGACACCGATTCTTAAAGGTAAAGACCAGTATTGGAAACGCCCCAATTTCAAAAAATGAAATTGGAAGCTCTTTATTATCAATCATGTGAAAGAATATGTTTTGACTAATACATGATGATAATATTTTTGCCGGGAAACCGCCTACTAATTGATATATTTGGTAAATTAGTTTATCTATTGGACTGTGAGAGATAAACGCATGTGTCGCGCACATGTGCGTAGTCCCATATACATCTTTCTGTGTACAGTGCTTGTAACTTTACGAAGACTGGGCCAAATTTCTTATCATTTTGATGATTCCAGAACCTTGTAGTACACACCAATACTTACATGTATATGCTAGATGATCAACCTTTTCTGATCGATTCCACGTTTCTTTCACAATGCAATCGCATGACCATAACTGGTCTTTATCTTTAAAGCTGTTATAAATGCTCCTTCCCCTAAAAGGTGCACTGTATAACATTATTTAGATGAACAAGTTATAAAGTGAAACTAAAAGTGGTCAAACTTAAGCAGAAGAATAGCTTATTTCTTGAAGAGAAAAACATAAAAGTAAATATTTTCAACAACTCTTGAATATCCAATATTGAGCATACATTACATGTATCAAGGGTGACAGCATTGACAATGACTGAAGCAGTATTCCTGAAACAAAATTAATGGACAGACAAACAAACAAACAAACAAACAGACAAATAAAAGCAACAATGATTGGTACTGTACATGTACATGCATGATAGAGGCCTAAGGTTGATTTTCACTTTTCGTCCTTAGCAATATCCTTAGCAGTATACAGCAAAGCTAGAGTAATTTCTATGACTGGGTAGCAGTGAAGCAGTATTCGTGAGAAAAAAAAGGGAAAAAAACAACAAAGGCAAAAACAAAAACAACCAAATATAAAACAACAAACAGTATGATGTGTATGGTACACTTTTTACATCATGGGCAATATCCATTATACAGCAAAGCTAGAGTAATTGTTATGACTGGGTTAGCAGTGAAGCAGTATTCCTGAGAAAAAAACAAGAACAAAAACAAACTAATATAAAACAACAAAACAAAAGTCAGTATGTGTGTATGGTTCACTTTTTACATCTTGGACAATATCCAGTCGCCGGCATACACATGTATCTAGGGTGATGTTTAATTACCATCAGATTGTTCAGACAGCCTGTGTAATTCCTGATGAGCATTTGTCTAGTAGTAGTAGGTCCATGGTTAAGGTCAGTGCCATCTAGCCAACGTTGACATAACTTGAGTCAATGGGGTTTCAAGGGTCAAGTGAATAATATGGTCCACTATAGTACCATTGGCTTTGTCATGTAAACATTGTAGAGTAGGCATGCTACAAATGGGTAGGCTACATTGCACAATGTACAATTCATAATTGATAAGGATGAGTATGATAAGAATAATAATTTTGATATTTTGATTTCTAGAAATCCTTAGCGTTTTAGGGCCCAATTTTTTCAAAGTTGCTTATTAACGTTACATGTAGGTTTCACAATGGTAATGCAAATTTTTAAATTTCACGATCCAATCCTGTTGAAATATTACAAAAAAACTTTGTATTACCTTAAATGATAATTATTTTTTTATGTGTTGTATATATTTTTCATTTTTTATTATTCATATCAATAGTTCCCCTTTGAATTCTGCATGTATCCATTTTGACGATTCATTGACAATTGAATTAATGTAGATTTTAAATTTTACCTTGAGATATTAATTACTTAACAATGTTAATCCATTCACAACCTCCAAGCTCATTATCAACCTCTGTATGAAAAGGATTTTACGAGCTAATATCTTCTGTAAGCTGCATGGGATCCCTTCCAGATGTCCAAGCGCTTACCCAATTTGTCACCTGCAATAACATTTCATTGAAATGAAATCACAGATAATCAATTTCACACTGCCCGAGGAATAAAGCAGCGTGAGTATGTACATGCAGGCCACCATTGTAGCCTGCGTAGGTAATACAGTCGCAAATTTGATCGTGCAGCGTATCATCTAGTCCCTATTTGAATTATTGTGTTATCTTGTCTATTGTAGCCAGCTACACACTGTAGGCCTACCCATTTTGCCTGCTAATGCTATTGCATGTAAAAGTACATACGTGTACACAGTACTCTATAGTGCATGAACAATGTCATTCTACATGTTCATATATTGCACATACAATGAAAACTACATTAAAAATCTGTCTGCTCACAATACCTGCAGAACTCTTAATTAATTAGTTTTAAAATTACTTAAAAGAGTAAATTTATTTCTTTGATGAAGGAAAATGATACTTGTAGGAATAATAAAACCAACATACATTGTACATTTCATGCATTGTGCATTAACATTTGTAATGAAGCCTACATATATTTAATAAGCCTGTGTGCACTGTGGCTTACATTAGTTTGCATGATTTTACACAAACACAAACTTTAGTAAACTTATAATTACACCTCATTACATACATTACATATATATTTCAACCAAAATTTGTATCCTTTTGACATTCTATAGTCACGCTATGATACACACAATTACACATCCCAATCTAAACACACAACGATTATATCACACAATGTACTAATATGTATCATGAAGGTTCCCAGGCAAGGTTTGTATTCTTCTGTTTGATGATGATAAATGGGTGGCTCGAATCAAACAATGCTTAAAGCTTATCTGCCATAGTTTACAGGAGGGATTAGATCGCCCTGCAAGGTCACTGGACAGGTGGTTATCTCGTCAACTCAGCTCTCAGTTAACATAAGAAAAAGAGGATCATGGGGGACCAATGGTCACCGATTAGGCATTGTTTGTTAAATAGAGGGCGCAAGTAGCTACAAGTAGTGCAGTGGGCCTTTAAAGGTAATACAAAGTTTTGGGAATTTTGAAAATTGGGTGGATAGTGATTCTTTACAATTTTGATATATTTGGATGCCCCTGTGGATGTATTATAAGCACTAGAAAATTTAGCCCCTAAAACACTTCTGCTTTCGAGAAAAATTGAATATAAAAATTTACCGGTGCTCCCGGTAAATTTTGATAAATTTAGAATAGCAACTTCGGCCGTACAATGGTAGCTGCGACCATGAAAATCTCAGAATATGTAGTTGTGATATATAATTTCCAAACGGGAATAGCTAATCGGTCGTTTTAGTCAAGAAACATTGTTTTATAGCTAAATTTATATCTTGACCTTGAGAGGGAGCTATACAACATAAAGAGTTTATTATCTAAAATTTCACAACTTTACATGTAGACTTGATTTCAAATGCGACAACGATCACTGAATATTGTAGGATCGCATACATGTATGCTCCCAATATGTTCATTTGAACCAAATTCATGACCCCATACCAAAACTTTGTATTACCTTTAACAATACAACATCCTGTACATGTATTAAGTAAGCAATAGGAAGTCTGGGGAAGTGGTGAAACAGTGTTTGTCCTTAACAAAGAGCATTCAGTTATGCAATATATTTGCTGTGTCCATGTAAAATAAACGTAGAGTCGTAGTCTGTTGTAAAGCTATAACCTAACACACAAGGGTTCAAATTTATTACACAAATACTCATGACATCAAAGTGATAATTTGTCTTTTGAATTTGTTATGTTTATTAAGTTACGCCTGTGTTTTTTGGCAAAATACTGTAAATAGTATATAATTGCAGGGACTTTCTTTGAAAATATAAATGTAATCAAATTAAAAATGCTTCTTACATACATGTACGTACATCTTAAGGAGACAGACAGACAGAAAGAGAGAGAGGGAGGGAGAGAGAGGGGGGGGGGTAGAAAAAGAGGGGACATGAAAGAAGCTGAAAGAAAGAAAGAAAAGGGGAAGAGCTTGTACTCGTTTGTAAATGAAGATTTGTTTTCTACAGAGAAAGACAGTAGAAACAGATCAAAGAAAGAATATCTGCTAATTATGTACTGTATATTATTAAAGAAGAGATAAGAGTTAGGACTTATTAAGAGTATACATAGTGTATCAGTAGGTAAATAACAACTATCAACCATATAATACATTTACACATTTACGCTGAAGCTTCTGCATATACTCCTTATCTCTTTCAGAATAGAATCATGGGAGATAACCAGAGTTAATGAAATTTAGTATTAACTAGCACTCAACTCAACTGTGTCATAAAGAGTAACTGTACTTCCCTCTTAACAGTTTTAATTGATCAAAGTCCTCTTTTTGTAGAAACATCTTGAAGCATTCTCATGTGTTATGCTTAATGAAGGATAATTAAATTGTTTGATGCTGTTATTGAAGGAAGAGCCATTAAAGGTAAAGACCAGTAATGGTCATGCGATTGCATTGTGAAAGAAACGTTGTGGAATCGATCAGAAAAGGTTGATCATCTAGCATCTAGCATCTGCAAGGTTCTGGAATCATCAAAATGATAAGAAATTTGGCCCATTCTTCGTAAAGTTACAAGCACTATACACAGAAAGATGTATATGGGACTACCCTATATCTCTCACACGACCATGAGAGAAACAAATTTACCAAATATATGAATTAGTAGGCGGTTTCCCGGCAAATTTTGTATCATCATGTATCAGTAAAAACATATTCTTTCACATGATTGGTAATGAGAGCTTCCATTTCATTTTTTGAAATTGGGGCGTTACCAATACTGGTCTTTACCTTTAAATCCCCCTCTCTCCCACCCACTACCGCAAAATATATAAAAATACAAGGTTGATAAACACAGTATTTCGTCTGTTTGGAGCCAGAAGGGTGCCAACTTAATTGTTTCTTAACTTTTTTAGCTTTTCTAGCGAGATTGCCAAATAGCCCGCTATTTGGGAAATAATCCCGAAGTTACAAATTGCGTCTTCACTATCTCGAGATTCGACCTTGAAACTCGACCTTGAAACTCGACCTTGAGAAATTAGCTCGAGATATTTTGCTCAGCGTAAGCGCGTATTGCGAATCTTCGGTCTAATGAAGACGCACGGGACAAATAGCTGGATATTTTGCCAAATAGTGGGATATTTTGCAAACTATCCCATGATATCTTGGGATGACAATCCTGACCAAATATCCTTCTAATTGCTACTTCGGTCTGATGAAGACGCAAATTAGCTGGATAGTTTGCATTTGGGATAGTTCAAATAGCTGGATATTTGGCAATCTCGAGATAGTGATGACAGGCCTACTAAGGGCAATAATTCTCAAAATTGAACGTAAAAGAGTCCCATTTCTCACGTATTGACACTGGGCAGTGCATGTAAATCCATTATACAGTATATTTTAAAAGTATAGGTGAACTTTAATTTACAAGTATACACTGAAGAAGAAAAACACCTGGAAATATATAACTTAATGCTTTTCATTTTCTTTTTATTATGCACAACAAATTTTAACTTGAAAATCGAAAGAGGGGATAATACATGTGGGCGTGGTACTTGATAATTCTTTAAAAAAAAAATTGTTGGTTAAAGGTACTACAATATATGTCCTATTAGCTTTGCATTTGCGAGCCCTTTCAATTTGAGGGAAGTTCTAAATTAGTATCTTCTTTCAATTTCAATAGAGGTTAATGAATAATACTAGTAAAACTTAGTAGTAGAAGTAGTACATGTTGTACACTGTAGAAGAAGAAGAAGAAGGATTGATACTTCAAGAACATCCGCCTTGCTTCCCCTCTCCCAACAAAAAGAAAGACAGAAATCATGATGTGTATGCATGTAATCTGTCTGTGGGGCGGATTGTTGAAAGTACAATTTGGGCTGCAATGTCAGATCTGACCTTATTGAATTCATTTTGCGACGAGCGAACGACACGACTCGCAATAAAGACTGGAAGCAGATCAATAAAAAGCTGCAGAGACTACATACAATCTAATGTGGTAAAAGGATGGAGATACAGGGAGTTGATGATACAAGCAAGACGTAATCGGAGAGGGTGCATAATTACGCAGAAAGCAATGCTGCTGATGCGCTCCATCTCTATGCAATGATCAAAAACATGAGCAAGAAAATGCTTTCCTTTTATTGGCATTTGATGCTGAAAGGAAAGGTATTATGCTGTCGGGAGCAAGTTGTGTAGCAGATTTAAGATTGTGTTTCCTTTTCCACACACCCATAGCAGGCCTTTGCAAGTATGGGCAAGAAACTGCTTTCTTTTTATTGGCATTTGATGCTGAAAGGAAAGGTATTATGCTGTGCAGTCTTTTGGGAGTTAGGAGCAAAGATTGATTTATAAAGCAAGTTGTGTAGCAGATTTAAGATTGTGTTTCCTTTCCACATACCCATAGCAGGCCTTTGCAAAATTTTGCAGAAATGAAACAAAGGCATGTGTGCCCAAAATGTATGTATCCAAAAGATCTGAATATTTAATTGATTAAAACATCATTTAGCTCTGGTAATTAAAAGACTTGATAGTCAAAATTTTCCTCCACTATTACTACATGTAAATCTGAAAAATAGTTATTTAAATACTACTCTGTGTATTGAATGGATAGTAAACACTGTCATGAGTATGGTAGCTTAATAATTAATTGACATGAATTGTACTAATGGTTTGTCATAATCATAAACAAATTTGGTTAATTTATATTTTAACAAATAGAAAGAAAGTTAAAAATAGGGAAGGGCACCTATATTGTGTAACTATTCAGTCTTCTACCTCTCAGTCTCTGTCTCTGTCTCTCTCTCTCTCTCTCTCTCTCTCTCTCTTCCCTTTTCTTACCCTTTCTCTCTCCTTTTCTTATTCTTTTTCCCTCCTTTTCTTATTCTTTCTCTCTCCTCTCTTGCCTCCTTTTCTCATTTAAGAGTCTTTACCTTTACCCTCTTTTCTCTCCTTCCCTCCCTCCTCTAATCTCCACCTCTCCCCTCTCCCCGCCCACCTCTGTTGCCTAATCAAAATTGCCGCTTCCAAAGTTGTTACCTGGAGTGCACATAGTTTAAAGAGTCTTTAATACCTTTACCCTCTATTCTCTCACTCCCTCCTCTAATCTCCACCTATCCCCTCTCCCCGCCCACCTCTGTTTCCTACCGTTAATCAAAATTGCCGCTTCCAAACTCCAAAGTTGTTACCTGTAGTGCACATAGTAAGAGTCTTTTAATATCTTTACTCTCTATTCTCTCACTCCCTCTAATCTCCACCTATCCCCTCTCCCCGCCCACCTCTGGTTCCTACCGTTAATAAAAATTGCCGCTTCCAAAGTTGTTACCTGGAGTGCACATACCGGTACATGTAGTAAGAGTCTTTTAATATCTTTACCCTCTATTCTCTCACTCCTCCTCTAATCTCCACCTATCCCCTATCCCCGCCTACTTCTATTTCCTAATCACAATGGCCGCTTCCAAAGTTGTTACCTGGAGTGCGCATAGTACGGCATTAATGCAATGTTTTCCCTGAGTTGCCGTGCGTTTGATCTGATTTAGGATGGGTTGGAGGCCAATCTTGCTAAATTGAAATTCAATTTGATGATTTAACTCATTACGCATCACAAGGACATGAGAGGAATGGCTAGGAGTAGAACTCGTGATTTCAAATGAAGAAAGAAAAAAAAAAGTGATTTACATAAACTGTACAATGAGGACATGTCCTTGCTAACCTGGAGATACTAATCCAAACATTATTACATTTAAACCATGGATTTACTACCAATACCCAGGGATACATGTATGTGAGTTCCCTGCAATACCCATTCAAAACAACTTTTATAACACATGAAATATGGAACATACATGCTGTCTGTTCAGAGCCAGAAGGTCGTTAACTCGTTGTTAGAGAATATATATGAATTTAATAATGCCCTTCCTACTCTGAACAGATGGGCAATTCCACGGTAACGGAAGGACACTCAGACAAGATTTTTGAACTTCAGGTTCATACTAAAAGAACTGTTTTATTAGTATAAGATGTGAAACAGTACAGATATAATACCTATATAAGTGCCTTTAATTCTCCCCAAAAAAATTGTCATTATAGTTAAGTAGTTTAAGAATGTGCATATTAATTATCTCGGTAACGGAAGGACATAAAAATCGACATGGTTTTTCCAGTTAATTAGTGTTTATCCAAACTTTGTGAAGTTGATGAAGCTTTCCACTTGACTGAAACACATTTTGTTCCCCATAGTTTAATACATACTAATAAAACATTTCTTTTAATATGAACATGAAGTTCAAAAATCTTGTCTGAGTGTCCTTCCGTTACCGTGGAATTGCCCAGATGATAAACTAAATCTATAACACTAATATGATTGAAATACATGCATGTATAATGCGCTCACAAGAAATTAGATGTCTGTTTGGAGCCAGAAGGGTGTTAACTCTGGTAAAGTACATGAGTTAATGACTTTTTGGCTCCAAACAGATGATATATTAAATATAAAACACACATATTGCACATTTGTTATTTTGTTTTAGTGAATTGAATCGATCATCTGTAAAGTACACATGAATGCACACAAGTTCACAAATCACAAACACCATGCATTCTATCATGTTGAATGAGACACACTCAAATGGATATTTACAATATACTTTAATTTTACTGTGATATTCTGTAAACGGACACAAAAATAAAATACCGGTAAAATACAGTAGTCAAACTACTCATGCGTTAACTGTATAATGAAATTCATCGTGAACACAAAAAAAAGTTAAATAAACATGCAATATGGAACAACTTGTTCATGCGTAGGATAAATATTGACATTGGGAATGTGTTTTGCTCTATTTTTGTATACCGGTAGATGTATTACCGGTATAGTGCTTTGTTCAATATCAGACAGCATAGCCTCTAAATGGACTAAAAAATAACAATGTAATCATATTCATCTAATTCAATGAACATGTACATGTACAATACAATCTGTTGAAACTGACAGTCAGCTGTGTAAATACATTTAATAGAGATTTTAATTGTATTATTGTTTTATGTATTTAATTAAGTTGATGACATGTGTAAATAAAAAAAAAAGGATGAATGTACATGTAGTAAAATTAGCACATATTTATTATGATTTAACTACAATGTATGTGTATGATGTTTCTATGCCTATTTAACATGGAAAGTCTCATAATTATGTACAGTGTGGATACATGTAGATGTGCATTACATGTATGTAAATGTAGATATACAAATATATAACTTTAATCACTTGTTTACATAAATAAAATTGTATGTAATTTGCTGCATTCGTGGCACTGAATATATTTTATTATAAAGCCACTGTTGTACATTCATTTCTGAAACAAAGGATTTTATTTTCTTCTGTGTAGAAACTTACTTGTATTGATTACATGAATCACAAACTAGTTTCCAAGAATTTCCACACGCTTTTTGATAAATTTAGAATGTATCAAAGGTAGTATTTTCACCCAATACCATTCATTTACAATGAAAAAATTTGAGTGCTTCATTTTCTCTTCTGAGAATTCTTTAACAGTTTTTAAAATAAATAGGCCTGTATTCATCATCTCGAGATTGCCAAATAGCCCATTTTTTCTGATTTGGGAAATAATCCCGAAGTAACAAATCGCGTCTTCACTATCTCGAGATTCGACCTCGAAACTTGAAACTTGACCTTGAGAAAGTAGCTCTCAGAATGCAGACAAAATTAATCTGGCTCTGATTATAAAACAGACAATAGGATTAATCGCCCCTCTGGCTCTGAATAGATGACCCTTTCTGCTGAGATCCACAAGGGCATTCATTCGCATCTTTTATAATTAATGCCCTTCTGGTTTAGAACTCAGAATGCAGACAAGATAAATCTGGCTCGGATTATAAAACAGACAATTTTAATACCTTCTGTGTCTACTGGAAACTAGGCTTCTCCAACCAGGGAGATGAGAGTATCTCCCTGCTCCAACCTAGCACTGCTGAAATACCATTTCATACGCACATTGTCCAATGCAATGCACTATCATTGCATGCTTTAGCACAGTGTGTTAACTAACGTTACTGAAGATGAGTTGAAATGTACATGTAGAAGCTATGAGATAAACAGGTTTTAAGGTCACTGTGCAATTTTACCTACTCGTGTATCCAAAGATTTCATTGTTTTTTTGTGTACTTCTCAATTAAAGATAAACTTTAGTACTGGTAATGCGATTGCATTGTGAAAGAAAAGGTGTGGAAAGGATCAGAAACAGTTGATCATGTAGCATGTAAGTATTGGTGTGCACTGCAAGGTTCTGGAGTCATCAAAATCATAATAAATTTGACAGAGTCTTGGTAAAGTAACAAGCACATACACAGAAAGCTATGTATGGGACAACACGCATGGTGTCGGGGTTGGTACTACCTTGATTCCTTGTCTTTCTATGCTCATTACTCAGCCAGTATACATTTTCTTCCAAAATTGTTTGGCACATGTCATTTATTTGTAATCTTGAACATTCAGTGTAAGTTTTGTTTGATTCTGTGAGAAATAATTTTCTTTTTTTTACCAGTACTCAAGTTTATCTTTAAGGCTTGTTCAGATATGGCGTAATAAACCGCCACACTTTTTTTAGTGTGAGCAAATGAATGGCGACCGCATGCAATAAAGGACTTGCCTGTATTCACTGAGCTCTGTGTCATAAGATACATAAATGTAAGGCTTATAATAACACTTTACATCATCATAACATAAAACATGGTTAGTCGCGTCATGTCTGAACGAGCCTTTAGACTGCATTGTAGGGGATCAAACATCACAAAAGTTATTATTTTTATTGTTTGTATATACACAATTATTTTGCAAAAAAAATTAAAATGCATTTTGTGTATACAACATGTAAGAAATGAAGGATTGTAAAGAAATTGTGATGTAAATAAAAGATTGAAATAGAATTGTAAAGAATATTATGATAGTGACATAACCAATTTTTTTCAAGTGTACTTGAGTCAAACATATTATTCTATAGAAAATATGTGCTCAAAAACAGGTCTTAAAATTGTATACCAGTACAGTAACTGTAAAACCATTCTAATCATGAAATTTATATGCTGCAAAGGTTTCTGGTTTATAGCAGTACAGTATGTGTCTTTAGAGTATGAGTTATATTGCAAATTATAGCAATACAGTATTGTGTAATTGTCATCTCCATGTAAAGTACATATGTTCATTGTTACAGTATTTTTTAATTACTTGTGTATTGTTCATTTAATAATTTACATACTGATTTGATATGCAGAAATACATTGTATTTTGTCCTTTGGGTATAACAATTGAAACATCTTACTAGAGTTGTACTCAATTTGTTATACAACCTGTATATGATTCTTCATGTGACAGCTTTATATATCCTTGCGTGCTTTTTATTAGTGTATTATTAAGACTTTAGCCCATTTGAATTTGAGTTGACGGATCTAACAATATTTTTTATGAGTAAATGTAGTGCATGTTTATTCAATCATCATATACCGTATATAAATATTTACATCAATTATGATTTCAATGTTGCTAAACCTGATTTATTTTCTATCCCCCTTCTTCCCCCTTAATTACGTCAGCTGGTCGTTCATTTTTCCCTTAGTATGGGTTCCCTTATCTGCTATATACTTGACACCACCAAGTAAGTACCAAGACAGTTGCTTTCACACCGTTGCATTATTTTCACCCTTGCCTACATGTACATTGTACATGTTTTGTAGCTAGAAAAGCGAGCTACGGCTTTCATGTGCATTGGTTTGCACTTTCTGGCCTGTTCACACTTACACAAAAAGTCCTGTTCAAATTTAAGACATTGGTCTTAAATTTTGTAGGAACTAGTTTTTGTGCATGATATTTTCTTGAAGTTCTAGGTGTCTTTTCGTGAAAGGGATGAGAGGCAGGGAACTTCGGAAGTTGAGATGCATGCAATGTTCAGCAAAATGTTGAAAAACCTTTGATCAGAACTGCACTAAGCTCACAGTTTTAAAGTGTGAACGGTTCTAATTTAGAATGTGAATAGCTCTGTTTATTTTTAAATACATGTTAAGTGTGAACAGCGATGATGCAAGGCAGACCAATGATACATGTGAGCTTTATAATGTTGCTTGTAAGGACTGCATTTGCATGTTTAGTCTGCTTCAAGACTTTGAGTTCATATTTTTTATGAAACCCATTTTAAATGATTTAAAAACTTTCCTAATTGGGTTAAACATGGAAAAAAATTGATTTTACTTAATCAGTGTTGCATTGGGAAATCCCCCCCCCCCCATAAACAAAATACAAAACTATGTGTCCTCTGCCAAGATCTAGAAGGGCACTAACTGAAATATTATTTTACAAAGTTAATACCCCTTCTAGCCCTCGTCAGACGATATATAAATATCAAGAAGCCTTGAAGCAGGCTAGTACAAACCTACAAAAGTATCGACAAGCATGCTTTATGTACGAGGATGAATTTTACATTGTCTTGCTACATTTATTAGATAGCTAGAAGCACTTTAAAATGCATGATGCTTTGCATTGTTCAACTAGAATGTATAATTTTTACATTTCTGCTTGAGCTCTAGCTCTGCCAACACCAAGCTTCAGTATATTTTCACCCGTAATATTTACATTGTATACGTAATGCACAGGCTCGTATTCAGGAGATCACCTTCATAACCATTATTATCTTCATTTTCAGAGGGTTTAATTCAACTTGATTCATTTTTTTATCACGGTGTACACTCTGAGGACTTCAGATACATGTAATTGTTTCACTTCATTTACACGTATTTACTGCATTTACTACTCTGGGGAATGTATGATGATTAATCATTATCGTGTTTATATTCTATTGATGGTTTGTTAACAAATGTTCAATTCTTTTCACTGTTCATGTTTATATTTGCCTCTTTTGCGAGGTTTTACATGTTATTGAGGAAGTTAACATTTGAGTTTCATCCTTACATTATATTGATTAGAGGTATTTGGGTTTATGGTTTTGTTTTCATTAACTTAACAGTTACGTATTTGGGTACTTCATGACTGTACTTCAATGTTTGTTTACATATATTTCTGCTGGCATTATAATGGAGTCTTACCAGGACAAATACAGTTTGTTCATTGATTGAATTTAGAGAAATGTTCAGAGTTTATCAGAATATAATGTTAAATGAACATTGTGAAGTTAGAGTATTTGAAAATATGGAGTGTACTGTATATGTATGAAAACTGTAATTTATGAGATTCATTTGAGATGACAAATTGGTTGTATTATTATTATTGTTTCAAATATGGAAAAAGGAATTGTAACGTCACACAAGTAAATATGTATTACATGAGTTTATGTGTATTTATTACTTTATCTTCACCTTTTGTATGTACATGTACAGGTTGTATTTGTAAAAGGATTAAACATTATGCAGTTGTTTAAAGAAGGGCTTATGACGTATGATGTATCACGTTTGCAATCTTCATAATCATATGTGACATGTTTATTTGAAAGTAAATATGTAACATAAAGGTAATTCATTCATGTATGTTTACATTCAGCTGTCACAGTTTACTACAGAAACTACCATTTTGGTTTCATATCATTCTGTGAACTCATGGCTACAGCTTTGTGGCTTGAGCTCTGGTGTTTACACTACATTGTACATGCACAACCTAGACATTGCAATTTTACCAACATCATGATATTACGTTTTAAATAGACACAAAGATTGGTACAGTGGTTGAGCAACCTATAATTTATGATGTTGGTATAATCACGGTGTCGGACAGTACTAAAAAACAGGCTTAATGTTATACTCATTTTACATGATATTTATTCTTTTTAACTTCAATTATCATTGCAATGTCATTCATTTCCATCTATTTTTTCCCCGCTCATTTTTTCCTTCAACTCCACCATCATCGGCATCGTCGACGTACATTATTGCAGGTGATTTTGTCATTCACTGTAAGCTTGGGCTCCTTCGTCATATACATACTTCAGCTTGACGAGTAAGTGTCTCGCGATGTCGAGAGATTGAAGTGCCTTAACGACTTCCTTTAATACTCATCAAAGTGTCGTGCCATTCGTTTTCTCCCTCATCATGATCTAATTTTAATTCATTCATTTCAACGTACTTTCACTGCTTCACCTTTCTGTTTGTTGTGATATATGTACTGTAGATGACATCTCTGAACCATAAGTGCCACTTGAAACTGTATTTGAAATAGGCACTAACTGATTTTGAAGGGGTTTATTCTAAAGTATGATGTTCTTTTTTCACTAATATACTTATCAAAAACATTGTTGTTTTCAAATGAGCTTAATAATAGTCTTTCAAGAATCAAATTTGAATACCGTAAGCAATAATTTATTTCCAAGGGGGTTATTCTAAAGAATTATTATCTTTTTTCACTATTTATACTGATACAAATCCTTTGTCCTTTCCAAATGAGCTCTAAAATAGACTTTCAAGAATCGAATTTGAATAGGCAATAACTGATTTCCGAGGGTGTATTCCAAAGTATGATGCTCTTTTTTCACTCTTGTACAAGTACTGATCAAAAACATTGTTGTTTCCAAATGAGCTTCATGATAGACATTCAAGAATCAAATTTGATTTTAAAAAACTTCATTATTTCAGTGTTCAGATGATTAAAAGAATAGTGATCAAAAGCTAAGTGAAAAAAATTGGAAGGAACCAATTTTGATTCCTGGAAACAAACTGGCTATTTTCCCTTGAGACATAAATTGTACATTAAACTATAACATTTTGCCAAACTGCTGGCACACGCGTTACTTAAAGGTTGGTTAAATAAAGAACATTCACAATCAATATGCCAATCACACAACTTTTCATTTTCTTTTAATTCCTCCATTGGAAATTTAAGCGACCGAAGGCACAAATTTATTGAAAGAATAGTGCATACGTGTACAGTACATGATCATTTCATTCCCATGTTTAAGATTTGAAGGTTTAAAGGATTTTAGTATTAGAGAATTTTTTTGTGAGAACAGAAATTGTTTGGGAAAAAACTTAATTCTTTTTTCTTATTAGAGAATGTACATACATTCATGACAGGAAGGTGAAGCAGAAGAAAAAAAGAAAAGAAAAAATCATTCCATATTCGATCATTTCCACAGTGATGTTGCCTTCATTTGATCATTTATTTATCCAACAATTGTTGTAATGTGCTGAGAATGGATGTTTTATTATTATTATAGTGACAAGTCTGTAAAGGGCTGCATAATGCTTCAATATTATATGACTATTATAGGCTGTGTACTCATGGCCCTTTGCAATTATTTTTCATTTTATTACAGTCTTATAATTTTATCTTTATTTGTCATATTTATTTCAAATATAATTTCAGAAAGATGTTTTGCCACATTTACTCCCAATATATCTGTAAACCTACCCTTCATTTTATGGAAGCTAAATTTGATTTGTTAATTTAAATAAGAATTTTAAAAATATTTTGATAGCAGCAGGTTTGATAAATAGTGAAGTGGTAATTTTGCTATGAACTGTTTAAGTCCGATATTCATATATGTCTTGAAAATTGACATTGTTTGAAAACCATGATGATATAATCTGTTTAGCAACAGGAAAAGAGGGGTTTTGCAGTTCTATTAAACAGGACACGCTTTTTCCTTCAATTTACTGTAATAATGCTAATTTCAAATTCTTCAAGAAAGATGTCATTTTCTGTGTGAAATAGATGTGACTTTAATATTTCTTGAAAACAAGGAAATTGCGAATGACAGATGCACCTCAAAATGTTGAACATTGTTGGCATTTTGTCAAAATTTGCTGATTTTCTGTGTGTCATTGGATCATATGTATTGCATTCCCTCCGATATTGAGGGGCACATACATGAAAATCAAGTTGAATCTATGAATTCTGTATTGAAAGGAGCTACAAGAAGTAAAGTTGAATGATAAAAAGGTAGAGTTAACATTTTTAAGTGATAAATCTGTTTTGAAAAAATTAAGAAGCAAACAAAAAATTGTTTAGCATTTACATGCATTTGTTAAAAAACCAAAAGCTTGCCCCCTGTTTTTGATATTACACAGACCAAAATTGTAAATTATACTTTAAAAAAAAAAGCATTTTTCCCCAGGGGTACTCACGTTGTGATGTATTATCGTAACAATAGCAAAATGTGAGTGGCCTTTAAATGCATTTCCCTCGCATGTGTTACTTGTATAAGCAGAGGAAAACAGCTACATGGTCATATGTGCCTTTGTTTGTCCTGGAATCCTGACTATGTTTAACATAACATGTTCTATTTTGTAAGCTTTGAGCATTGTGATTTAATACATTTCTTTTTTTTAAGTTAACCCTTTTATGATAAAAGCTTTTAAGTTTTGATGTCCTTGGTAAGCGTCTCAGGATACGGGGCCCCGTATCCTGAGACGCTAACCAAGGACATCAAAACTTAAAAGCTTTTCATGTGACAGTCAATGACTACAGGATGTGTACCGGTACCTTTAATAGACTTGGCCCATGTTGTCACTATTACATGTATATCATCTGCTCACTGCCAAAAAAATGTGTTTATCTTTTGAAATAGAATTGACGCGCTTCTGGCTCTTCACACACACAGTATAGATAAAGAAGGGGAATGAGGGGTAAAAGGGAATGATGGGGAACAAACTGAATATTGAAGAAATTTAGATCATAGATTCTAAAAAGAGAAGACAAATATTAAAGATTTCTTTTTGGTTGTGTTTTGATATTGCACGAAAAAGGCAGTAACTGTACCATACCTTTCTTGCTTCAATGAAGTACCTGCATAGATATACATGTACTCTCATGATCTAATTTCACACATGTTTCTATGAACTGTGAACAAAATACCATCTTATGTAATCTGTTGAATGGTGATTACATTTTATTTGAGTATTTAATGTAAAAGACAATGCAGTGGACCGGTTATCAAGTTTCTCTGATATCCGCTTAACTCCCCTCCCCTATTCCCCTATCCCCATTCCATCATTGTTGCTGGTTATAATAAAATGTAATAATGTGTAATGAGGTGTGTGAGTTGTATCATTTAGCACCAACCTTTCCGATACATGCATAAGGAATAGCTTTCCTGATGTTGCATGGCAAACACAGTGTTTCCAACTGCTTGCTAAACAACAAAGCAAACAGCAAAATAGAAACACCGACACGGCACACAAACTAAAAAAAGAATGATACCATACTCAATACTCCTAAAGAAAAAGAAGAAGAAAAAAAAAACCTTTTTTTTTTAGAACTGAAATTATAATAGATGTGTTTGACTTGTCCATAAATCTTCAAGTAAACCTTCTAAAAGCATGATAAAATTTTTCAGGCAAAAGCATCTTGTAGAGAAATCTACCTCAAAAAGTATTACTTTACATCCTTTAAATCATTAGGAACTAGGGCACTGTCTAATAAAAAAGGAATTGATTTCCTTTATTATTGCAACATCACTTTATACTCTTTTATGATATGGGTGAATTTGACCCACTTCTTATGATCAGACCTTATACATTGCTCTAGTTTTCAATGTCTGACAATTTATTATATTTCCAGGTGTTGCACATGTTATAGATTACCTTGACTCAGATATGGAATTTCAGCTTGTGAGAGTATAAGCTTTCAAATAATCTTCAAAAAGAGAAGAACTAAATATCTAAGTTTCATATACAATATTAGGTCAACTGCGTAATTGATTTTTCTGTCCCTTATTTCATGATCAAAATATTGTCCGTCCATTGAAACTAGTTTTATGAAATAGGATGTACATGTATACACAAAACTCATGCTCTTAATTTCATTCATGCAAAAGAAATAGTATGGGACCTGTAACGAACCCTCAGGAACACCATTTCTACGATGAGGCCTGGAAATACCTATATTTTTCTGATAATCAGATTGTTGGCTTGCATTGTAGGTGTTCCATAGGGATACATCATAGGGCCTGTACAATTCTGTTATGCATGAAGGACATTTAGGGTGTGAATTGTAAATATCCTTGTATTTAAAAAAATTACACTAAGTATGTATGGACAATGTTTTGAACATGGTCTTTATTTTCCATAGTAAAGCATTTTTGCAGAGTGTAATGAGTAAACACAGAACAGTACCACTGGACATTCATAATTCAAAAATATTATTTCTCATTAATCTGTGCCAGGGTATTTGACCGATTCAAATGAGTATCCAAATATGTTTTTTAATGATTTGGCCCTATTCAATGGGCAAATGCTGTGTGGCAATATGGATTTAAAACTGTACATGATTTGAAAACTGCAAGTACTCTCTTATCCCAAGGAGTGGAAATCCTTCTAGGGAATCACTTTCTTAGGATTTGAATCCACTCTAAATTATACTGACAACCACTCCAAAGTGGTGGTTGAATTACTCTTTTGAGAGTGGCTTCCACTATTGTGAGAGTGGATTTTCACTCCAAATAAAGTGATCCATAATATCACTCCCTCAAGAGTGGATTTCCACTCCAATGCATTTAGAGTGTAGTTTGATTTTCAATCATCATCTTTAAAACAAAATGTAAGTGAAAATAAGATAGAGTGTATATGGGAAACAAAACTTATAATGAGGAGAATCCATTTGATGAAGAAGAGCCAAACAGACGAGGAAAGAAGAGTGAAGAAAGGACCAAAAGAAGATAAGATCACCAAGACTGAAACGAAACAAATAGAAGGTTTATGGTCTCTGATAAGCGAGGACTTTGTAAAGAGTGGATAGGATTGATTTTATTTAATGAAAAGAGAATGGACGATTTCATGATGAACTCTGATGGAAGAAGCTCAAGCAACGCTGATTTGTTTCAGCTGCATTATATGCTCTAATTACAGCAAATATGAATTTCCTTATGTATCAAGTATTGGTAATGAAAAAGCACTTTTCCAATTTACAAGATAAATCATCTTCATTAATGTCATCATTAGAGACTTTGGATTTGTTTTTGTTTCTGGTATAGTGGTATACTAATTTCATTGCTTTAAACCATCACGATACTAACATGCATGCACGGTATACTGATACATCCCATTTGTGTTTGGTTGTTTGTGTGTATTTGTTTCACGTACAAATGCTGTTTTGTTAAATGTTGTTCTACTCGTAACCTTTGTAGATTAGATGCAATTTTTTCTGTTGGAGCTAGAAAGTCTTTCTTTTTGTGTTTTACACAGAGTCGACGCCCTTCTGGCTCCAAACAGACAATTTATACAGTAGTATGTATATAGAGCTATGAGAATATGTGTTGTGCACCACCTTTGAATGCAGTATAGTGTATATATTTGGATTTGTATCAAATGCATTAATTTTGACTGTTGTTTAGTATATTTGTATATGTTTCAGCCACAATTTTTTAATGATATATGTACATGTATGTACCTCCATACGAAGACGGTTTATATATAATGCCCGATATGTCACAAGGTTCGTATATATATCCTGAGCTTAATGTACATGGAGTATTCAACATTGTTGTTCACATTTCCAAGAAGCATGGAGATGAAATGTCTATCCAATTTTTTCTATGTTAAAAGGATTAACCCCTACGGATATGTGTATGACATACATGTAGGCTTGGATGGTTTGGAGGGGAAAATTGTCTTTCACATGAATTAGCTAATGCTGTTGAATATTATATTACTCTCATGAGGGCATACCATTATAAAACCAATAATTGGGCGGAGATGT
Source organism: Strongylocentrotus droebachiensis (assembly GCA_035222895.1). Lineage (NCBI taxonomy): Eukaryota > Metazoa > Echinodermata > Echinoidea > Camarodonta > Strongylocentrotidae > Strongylocentrotus > Strongylocentrotus droebachiensis. The sequence continues at coordinate 205,445 of JAVYIG010000126.1, read as the reverse complement.
TGTGATCAGTGAGAGAATAGAATAGAATACTGAATTGTTATCAATATAAAAGTAGTGTTGGTGGGGGATGATATGTCCGTCTAGGGGTACCCCCACTTGCCTAACAATTTCAAATTAGCCTGCTCTTTTGTAGTGCAGAATCTGCGGATATGATTAGCTTGTAACATTAGTTGAAGTGCACATGGGGTTATTATTATCATTATCATTAAGTGTTTGACGTCACCCGTGTCTGGGTGGCGAAAAGCATACTGAATCGCTGTACCCTTGGGTCTCTCCTCCCGGTATAACATATTGGGGGTGTGCAGGTGGACCACTACACCAAGGTTTCCCCCTTCTCTTGAACGAATAGTGCAGTGGGTTCTTCATGTGCAAATGTGGTGACTCACCTGTATAATGTAGTTGTGGAGGCTCTTTACTCTTTAAAGCGAGACTGCACTTCTTGTTGCGACCTGCGCCCTCTATATAGCAAACAATGCATAATCGGTGCCTGTTGGTCCACCATGATCCCTTTTTCTTATGTTAATTGAGAGCTGGGTTGATTAGATAGCCACTTGTACGTTACCACACAGGGAGGTCTAATCCCTCCTGGCCAAACTAGTGCAGACTGGCTTTAAGAGAGGTCCTAGGTGTGATCCTTGCTTGGTGTTCACATCACTTGACAAGACATTGTTGCCCCTCTTTACCCAGTAGTATGAAATGGCTACCTGTCAATGCTGAGGGTAGTGAGAATTGAAGGTCCCTTAGGAAGGGCATATGAAGTCGGATGAGGCTACCCTGGGTAAATAGGACCATATACAGTGAAATCTGTCTATAAAGACCGCCCAAGGGAGACAAGAAAAGTGGTCTTTGTAGACAGGTGGTCTTTCTTTTCAGGTGGTCACTAAAGCAGGTTTGACTGTAGTAGAATGTTGTGATATAGTGGATAAGTCTCCAAATTGTGAATATCAAGGTGTAAGGCATCCCCGCTGCAGTACTATTGTCCTTTTGCAAGACATTAATCTACATTCGCCACACTTCACCCAGGTGGAGTAAGTGGGTAACTGGCAGGATATCTTCCTTGAATGCACCGAGCGCTATGGTTGCCAGAGCTATGTAACCTGAGTTATAATATCCAAAGTCCTTTAGTTGGAAGCACTAAGAGACATTACATCAGAACATGATACATTTATGTGCTATACAAGAAAGGCATAGTATTATTTTATTGTTATTTCATGTATCGTTATAAGCTCACACCGGCTTGTGAAAATGCACCTAGACTGTCTGCTGCCTTCTGTATAGCTTCCCTTTAAATTTTCATCCATGAATTAAGCCCCTGAACGAACCTTTTGAAAGAATCAATATTTATAGGCTATCTAGATGCCTCGTTTGAAAGGGTCGACTGAAATATACAATTTTTAATTCATTGGATCCCTTTGAGCGGCACATCCCCTTGCATATTTCATTTTTTTTATAAATATGGAGTTGAATTGTTGATCAGGCTTTGTTGTTGGCTCCATTTTAATGATGGAGTGTCATAAACAGTACACTGCCAAATAGAAGTGCCCCTAAATGCCCCCATGCAGTAGACAATATAATATATCATCTTTTTGGAGACAGAAGGGCATTAAGTATGTGTTAAATGATGAGTTAGCACCCTTCTGGCTCCGAACATGATATGGAAGATTAATGCAGTAGGTCAAAGATTATGAATAGAAAAATTATAGATATTGAATAAGAGAGCTTGTTTCAGGCATTACCAGCATAATTCATAGGTTAAAGGTACTATGTCCCTTTTGCAGCCAACCTCAAATTATGTAGAACTTTGTAGGAATTATGAATATGTCATGTATGTCCTATCTGTGAAATTTAAACATTAGCAGTGTCCTAATATTCAAATTAGGCAAGGAAACGCGTTTACTTGCTAGACTTCACTGACAGACACTATTGTGAGTATTGAGTGACTGACTGGCTTTTTCTTCTTCTTTGGTAATAACATACATATAATGAGCTGTAAAGGATTTGTCTACATCAATAACCCACTTCTTGTAATGGCCAGAATTAAACTCATTGAATCTTTGCGCAGCATAAAACGTATGACCATGCGGTACAATGGTCTGCAAATCAAGACTATTACTTATTGGCTCTATAGCTCCTAAGTCAATTTGACAACTAATAGTCGTTATTTTCCCACTTAAAGACATTTTCAAGCCTCATTTTTTTTGAGGGGAGTTCTAAATCAGTATTATCTTTCAAATGCCATCGGAATTTAACCTTTTCATTTTTTGGGCCTGCAAAAGGGACATAGTCCCTTTAAAGGAAGGTCAAATACAGAAGAATATGTGCATATTTCTTTTTCAAAAATTGGAATTCATTTACCCTTTGAGATATATAGTAAGGTTGATATTCTTCAGATAAAGGTATTGATTTTATTCTTGCTAAAGGTAGTAAAAGCCATTTGTTGTGTTGGAATGAGACATGTTAACAACCTTATGGCTCTCAAATACTGAAGTAATCTGTACAGTACTTGTATTTACATTTGTACATGCAGAGGCAAATTAATAAATTAATCGTTTCTGGCTCTCATCCGATGATATACAAGACTAGGGGAAGATGTCATTACAATTTAGTGACTAGGTAATTCAGGTAATGTTATGGATTTGTCATATTGACTGCTGAGAGCCAGAACAACGCTACATGAAGCTAATACAGCACTGCATATACATGTAGATCTACCGGTAATGCCCTACTTGCTCTTAACGAATGACATTAATGTTAGTGTGAAATAATATTGTTGCTATTGATATTCTTTCATCAGGTAATGTGCCTAGTCATGGCTAATTTAACTTGCTGTTCAAAATGAAAACCTCAGGCTCATCAAGTCGATGAAGCTTTTTAATATGGATGAGTACTTCTCATATTCATTACACCTGCCATTATTGACAAATATTAAATGTAGAGATCATATTCACAGCTTTTTATGTTAGGCATATGTCGCAGTTGATAGCCAAAAACACATCTATATTTCATACACTGGATGTTTATTTGATGGCGATGCATATTTCATCGCGATGTTTGGTGCATACTTAGAACGGCATTATGCGTAGATGTATTCTCGTCTGGTGCTCCCTGGTTGTTCTGTATCAGAGACATCCGTCTAGTGTTTCAAATCTGCCGTGCCGTCGAGTCGAGACGAGAGTGGAGTGGGGGACGAGAGAGCCAGTTTCCTATCTCCATCTGCAGCCATTGTTGATGTACGGCAAACATTAATCACGATCAGGATTTTACTACGCAGATTCACCTGGCCAAGCCTGGCAAAATAAGAGGGGGAGCAGGAGAAAAGGAGAGGGAATTATGTCGGGGTAGAGGTTATACTATTGCAGACCTGACCATAAAGGTTTCCTGTTTGGAGCTAGAAGAGCGTTAACTAATATCTTTTTTAATATAAGTACATAGAGTATATAAGCCTAGGGAAATTATAAAATTCAGTACCGGTAATCAACATATTAATATTTTCTTGGGACCCTTTGCTATTTTGGCACAATTTAAAAAATCATGTCCTTTGACAAAAATTGTCTTTATTATGAAATTTAACCCAAATCATTAATAGAGTGCAGACATATACTTCCACTTGCCAACCAATTATGCTAGATACTCCCACAGTAGTATTTGCGAAGTATTTCCTAAGTACTGTATGTCCATTTATACATGTAGGGTGCTACAATCTATTAGCAATGGGAGCTGTTGACAAGGCTATAGGTTGACCCTATGCAAATATGATTTGTCCAAAGAGAAAGTATACTGATGGTATGAACGAATGTTTGCTTATAACTTTGGTCGTCAGGTGTAGAATAACTGTATGAAAAGGAAGGTTGTTAAGTGAAGATTGTCTTGTGTTTTAAAAGTGAAAGAAAGGGTGTTTGGTTTACAAGGAAATTCTTGGAAGGCTTTGTAAACACTTTTGTTGAATATTAGAAAGTAGTAGCAAGAATTCTTAAAAAAAAAAAACATCATGTCTGGAAAGGCTTTGTAAACACTTTTGTTGAATATTAAAAAGTAGTAGCAAAAGCCCTTTAAAAAAAGGAAAATCATTTCTGGAAAGGCTTTTTAAACACTTTTTTAATGGTAGAAAGTAGTGACAGAGAGATTGTAATGAATAACCAAATTTTTTGGCAAGGTGTATAGAAAATAGAAATCTATTAAAGAATATATGAATTGATTATTGATTGTCAGGTGAAGGAAAGCTGTATAGGGGGGGAAAGTTGTTAAGTGATGAATGTCCCATGTTCTGAAAATAAAAGAAATGCTTTTTGATTTGGAAGGGCATTCTAGGAAGGCTTTGTAAACACTTTGGTTGAAAATTAGAAAGTAGTAGCAAGAATTTTTTTAAACAAGAAGAAAAAAAAATCCATCACCAACAGTCATCTCTAATGCATTTAAATTGCAGCTTTTTGTGTCCCTTTCAGTTTTTTGAGAAACTGCCTAAGCTTTATAGAAAACCTGACAAACGTAACATGAAACAATTCTGGAAAGGCTTTTTAAACACTTTTTTAATGGTAGAAAGTAGTAGCAGAGAGATTATATCAGTATTGAAGCTTTTGGCAAGGTTTATAGAAAATACAAATCTATTATAGAATGTATGAATTGATTATTGATTGTCAGATGAAGGAAAGCTTTATGGGAGGAGGGTTGTTAGGTGATGAATGTCCCATGTTCTGAAAATAAAAGAAAGATTTAGAAGGGTATTCTGGGAAGGCTTTGTAAACACTTTTGTTGAATATTACAAAGTAGTTGCAAAAGTACTTTAAAAAGAGAAAACAAAAAAAATCACCAACAGTCATCCCTCATGCACTTCAAATGCAGCTTTTTGTGTCTCATTAATTTATTTGATAAACTGCCTAAGCTTAATATAATGGTTTTCTCTTAAACCTAAGAAACCAAAAATGAAATGAATGAGTTAATATTTTACTAAAAATGTAACATATGTTTTCTTTCAGTTCACTTAAATCTTTACTATCACCTTGTGATTTCAGGAGAAATAAATCAGGATGTTTACCAATTTTTCATCTCAATGGTTTCCTCCTTATACATCAATCATTAACTAAGACTCCTGAGTATCAGTGATGCATCGCGTATCATCGTTTATCAATTGGTTGTGGTATCATATCCTTGTATTTATAAAAGCGGGGATGGACTTTCAAACATTGATCTATGAGATGGGTTTTCTATTGACGAAAGTTAATGAGTGATCTCTCAATGTAACACAGTGCCCTTTCATTGTTTGTTGCCGCTCTACCTACACATTTTTCTGTTAGGGATCCTCAGTTTGTAGCACAAAACATTTGTTTTGAGGCAGAAATGAGTTAAGATACTGTTAATCTACGATATATTGACATGGAGTTAATGCCTTTCTGGATTCAAACAGATTTCATATTGATTTAATTTTATTTGTGAGATAGGTTTGGCTGTTGAAGCAAGTTAATGAGCGATCTTTCAATGCAACACAGCTAGTGCCCTTTCATTGTGTGTTGCTAGTCAGCCTTCTGAAATCTACTGTTGGCTATCCACAGTTTGTAGTGTACAATGTCTGATTGGTGCCAGAAGGGGCGTTAACCAATCCAACAGAGTTAATGCCCTTCTAGCTCCAAACTCCAAAGTAACTCTTTGACTAAACATGCAAAACAATCTTTATCTTAAAAGGGCTGTGCAGTCCTGAAATGAAGGGGGGGGGGGGGGGGGGGGGGGGGGGGGGGAGGTAAAGAATTATCATTCCTCTAGGGATTTTTGCCTTCTCTGTTGCCTATTTTAGTTTATTGAATTTGATTTAATATTAGAAAAACTTGAGCAAAGAGGAAATGCAGCCTCCGCTAGTTATTGAGTGACTCATGGAGTACTTATAAAGCTCAATTAATCATAAAATATCATGTCTCTAGTGTCCCAACTGCATCTGCCTGAAGAAGATGCAGTCCAATTCATAACCTCGTAATCTAGGTAAATGGTAGCATTTGTCAAACTAATGAACCAGTATAATCTTAGCCAGCAATCCTTTGATGACATTAATGGTTCTAAGAGCAAGAACGGCATTAAGTGATAAACTTTGACATTTAATAAATACCCTTCTGGCACTCTGCAAATGGTATATTAAAATATTTAGATTTTATTAAATTGTTAAAGGAGAAAGAGAGTAGCAGAGAGAGAGAGGGGGGGGGGGGACGAGAAGGGACAATATTTGTTGGTCAAGGCAAACTACATGTATAAATTAAAAAATAAGAAGATAGCTTTCATAACATGTGCATGACTAGGGAAGACATCAAAATAAGAAGAGTAACGAGGGAGTAATTGTAAGAAAAGAAGACCGCACAGGCGGCATAACCAGGGGACACATCAATAATCCATTAGCGCTTCATTTTGTTGAACTACAAAATGCATGCTTTTGTCAACGAATGTTCCAGGGAGGCAGAGGCGCTAATGCTGTGTGTTTGATTGATGGCATTCCGCTGTAGTATACAGTCGCAGACGAGATATATACACAGGCATCATAAGCCATGGCAGACTTGGGGGAGGGCACCAATTTACCAGTGCCCCCTATTACAAATAAAGATATGCCCCCCTTTTTTTTCAATCGTGGAACCAAACAGCACCTTCAAAATCTCATACATGTGTATTTGTTTTTTTCATTTTATTATCAAAAAAACTTTTCAATCATTCTGCCCTTCCCCCCCTTTTTTTTAACCCCCACCCCCCCCCCCCAAATCCTGAATCCGCCCCTGTCACATGGATTTGCGTGAGGTTTGGCGCCTGGCACATAAACATTTACATCACTAGTTCCACCGCGGTATAAATAATGATCTAAATAATTGTCAAAAGGGACATAATGGACACAAAAATATTCCTTGCACATAGTGTATCAATCATAGCAGCATCTGTTGGGAGCCAGAAGGGCATTAAGTCCATTAATGCATTTCACTATAAAGAAGCTCAACATTAGCCTTTGGGCAATGAAAGTAAATGGGGTCATATAAATTTATCCTTGCATTGTAATTCTCCTGATTCAAAACATTACACTTCAAACTTTTAATGAACATATGAAGTTGTTATCCCCCTATACTATCTAAAAACATACATTTGCATTAAGAGTAAGATATTTACTTGATTCTGTTTCTGATTCTCGTAGTACCGGTAGACCTCAGCTATTCTTGGCCGTTGCCCTGTTCCTGGTCGGCACCATGCTGCTGCAGGTTTAATTATTAATCGAGAGGTGGGGAAGGACGGGGTTTAGACGTTGAACTCGACTTCCAAAGTCGACCGAACGATCGACTCCAGAAATAGCGGTTAGATGATTAATAGGGACCTGTGATGCTTGATGCGGGGGTTAAGGCTTGTAGAACATGAAAGACACTGCGGGAATCAACTAGCGCACGGTGTGAGCTCTCCATCGCAATACATGAAAGGAAATGAGCGCATGGATCAGGGTGCTGTGTTATACGATAGGGCAGATTTTCAAGCAGCTCGGTGTAATTAATGCATGATCACAAAGACTTGAGGTAAAATCAACCTTGGGCATTTTCAATAACATTTTGCCTCATGTTTTGAGATGTATGAACTTGACAATGACGTATTATGTATAAATAGGAACATGATTTCTGTAGGTAGTACAATACAACATTAGAATTTGCCTGAAGTTGAATTCTTAAAATTTTTCGCGATTTTGTTCTATTTGCCCATTAGCTGGAATTCAATGAATTTTTTGATTAGACAAGCATTTCAATATAATATATTTCATCTCCTTCACCAAAGGTGTAAATGTACCTCCCGATGCTGTCCTGATTTAATAGGGGCTGTAGTGAAATCTGGGTCGCTAGCCCGAACAAAACACTGTGATTGGAATTCTAGTAAAAGGTGTAAAAAGAGTGCATAAGAGATTTAGGAAAATCTATCTTTCCTCCAAAGTAGGTCGGGTTGAACATTGATCATTGGTGGAGAGGATGGATAAGGGTAGTATGTGGTAGGTTGATGTATGTTGCAGAAAGTAAGATGGATGTACCGTTCTGTGACGGGATCTGCCTGAGGTTGTATGCGTGTGCACGTTGCATGATCTGTTTCTGATGGTGTGCTCGTGTATTGTAGAAGACGTGTCTTGGAGTTAGTATGAATGTCTATGTTACAAATGTGGTGATGTGTGTGTGTATGATCGATACAGGGTTCTGTTATTAATTGGGGGTGATGCACTGTATGGGGTATGCAATGAGTTGTATGTTACATATAGTATATGTCGGGGATGGTATATGTATATTACAACAATGTCACAGGGTACTGTTATTAATTGGGGGTGATGTACTGTCTGTGGTATGCAATGAGTTGTATGTTACATAATAGTATATGTCGGGGATGGTATATGTATATTACAACAACGTCACAAGGTTCTGTTTTTAATTGGGAGTGATGTACTAGCTGTCTGTGGCATGCAAATGGTTGTATGTTACATACAGATGTTTCAGGGATGGTATATGTGTGTTAATTACAATAATGACATACCTGAATCTGTTCCGTTTCTAGGCTGGTCTTGATCCTCGAAGCAGATTATCAATGACCAATAAGAATGTTAGCGTACATGTTTTTTTAGTGTCGTTGGCGACTCTATGCGTACCGTATGTATGTTGTTATGTTACAAGATGTGTGATGTGCAGTATGCTTATGCGTGTATAACAGAATGTATCAGGGGTGGATTATGCTTGTGGATGTTAAGATGTGCTATGCACATGCATTACAGAATCTCTTACGGAGTGGTTCAGATCGTAATTATGGAATTCAGTTACACAATGTGATATGCATATACACTGTAGGCCTAAAACTTATACAGGAATTTGCTTTAAAATTGGGAATTCATGCATAGGCCTATACAATTTTATCACAGGTCCTTGTACATGCATTTGTGTCGTAAAGGTTTATGGATTTGTGAAAGTGCACCTTAAGGACGTGATCTTTTGTAGAATTGCTGTAGGGTTTTCACAAAGTGTCAGGTAAATCGGACCGAACCATTTGTAGATGAGAGGGGTTTATTTCACAAACATTACCCCCGACATTTCGTTGATACAGGGGCATGTTTTCATGAAATGTCGGGTAACGCGACCACCCGACCTGACTCGACCAGATGATTCAATATCACGCTTATGTCCTTATATGTAGGTAGGATGCAAGACGGGAGAGTATGTGTAATATATGTAAGAAGATGTTGTATGTGCTTGTAACTTAGAATGTGGTGAGGCGACTCTTGAAAATAGAGCCGCGCAAATAGCACTGTGGTGATTACATAGGCAGCGGATGAAGATCCCTTTACAGCATACATTTGTAGGTGGATATCCATTAACCTAAATAAGCTCATGTTTAACCCTCTGCCTTCTGCATGGAACCTAGGAGGTGTTTCACAAAGCCTTTTGTCAATGACAAATGTCAAATATCAGTGACAAATCTGCTGATATCCAATCAGAAGCAAGGATTTCAGTAGCTTATAACAAAAACTGTCATTTGTCACTGATGACAAGTTTTGTGAAACAGGTCCCTGGTGGTTTTGGTATTAAGCCTATGGGGATGACAGAATTCAGTAGTCAACAGGTTAAGATACTAGATGGATTTTTTTTTGCTGTAGTTTTATACCACGTCACATCTGAACAAGCCTTCATATAGCAGGTTACATTGTAGATTGGAAACTCGGTCAAATGAAATGAAGACACGTCTCCTAGGGAATGTTTCACAAAGACTAAGATCGACTTTAAGTTGGACTTGAAATATGGCAGGCTGTTCATGCCACTGGTTGCTCTCACCATCGGTCTGTCAAGTGACGTCACAAATCTACAGAATTCACATTTTTTGATAGTTTATTATTAAAGGAAAAAACATTCTCTACAGATCATAATTTCCATGTTTTTTTGCCTCTAAATTTACATCTGGTTTTAGACTTTTTAAGGGCATAAATCGCCTGCCATAGTTAAGTCCGACTTAAAGTCGATCTTAGTCTTTGTGAAACACCCCCCTGATCCAGGAGCATGGAGTGAGATTGATGCTCTGAGAGCTCTGAGAGCGTAAGAGTAGGTGGTGATCAAGTGTCTGGCTATTTTCAAAGGGAGATTCTTTAAGACGTTAGGGGTTTGCTCATCATAACGTAGTCAAACAAATGGCAGAAATGTGCTTCTAATAGCATCATCGATGGCGTGTTTAGCCTTGCTCATAGGTTTTATCTCTCTGTAATTTATTTCTTATATATTAATGAGTATTTCCAGATTCTTAGTATTAGGTGTGAAGCTATTTATATTTTCTTTATTATAGAGAATGAGACATTTTGAGGTGACTTTGCAGGTCAATCTTTATACTGTGATAAGAATTTCCCAAGTTATATTTGATGTTCTCTTTTTGTTTTTGTTAAATTTACGTGTATACATGTATTCTTACCATCTCAAACTGTATTCTTACGGTAGCTGGAGAATTACACTTTCTGGTGAGAGCCAAATGGGCATTAAATCCAATGTAGACTTGTGAAAGGAAATGTGAGGTGCCCTTCTTGCTGTCAGCAGCCAATATATAATGTAGAAATGCGATTAACTTGCTTGGTAGACCAAGGGATGGGTTATGGAGCCAGGTCATGTGATATGGTGCGGTTTCCCTGGATGTACCAGAATGCAGTTACACTGCAACCCAACGCTGCATTAAAAGGGATAGCGGATGTGGTTAGATCGTGGATGATGCAGAATGAGAGGGAGAGATAGAGATTTATAAAGATAGTTGGAGAAAGGATAGAAGCAGAGAGAGAGAGAGATAAAGATAGTTGGAGAAAGGATAGAAGCAGAGAGAAAAAGAGTGAGAAAGACAGAGAGAGAGAGAGAGAGAGAGAGAGAGAGAGAGAAAAAGACAGAAAGACAGAAAGAAAGAGAGAGAGAGAGAGAGAGATGAAACAAAAGAAGAGGAGAAGGGAAGGAAAAAAAAGAAGAAATAGTACACAAGATGATAAAGAGAGAGAGTTAGTTATATATAGGGAAAGAACATGAATAGAGAGAAGAAATAGTGCCCAGAATGAAGGAGAGAGAGAGAGAGAGTTGTAGAGGGATAGAATATGAAATGAGAGAAGAGAAGATATATCATACATGATGAGAGAGAGAGAGAGAGAAAAAAGGGAAAGTTCATATCTGTGTACAAGAACATTACTGTAGGCAAAGTAAAAACATGATACAAAATAGGTGAAAGTTAATGAGATTAATACCCCCAAAAAGGAGAATAATCAGAGAATTGTAATGCAAGAAATGGAAGAAAAGAGTAAGGGAAAACAAAAAATGAAACTGAATGACAGAGAGGAGATGAAATTGAAGTGGTTTTGAAAGGCAGGGGTTGTTTGGAGAAGGATCCCGATCGAAATTAGTGGAGTGTGAGAGAGGAGGAAAACAAACAAGGAGGTGTTTAATGAGAGGGCCATGATACAGGGATGAACATGGGTCGTTAGGAATTCATTCATGCTGTGAGATGACACCATAGAAGGTTACAAATCATTGGATGGTGGGAGGGGGTCAGTAGGAGGGGGTCAGGACAGGTGGACCGTGGGGGGGGGGGGGGGATGAGAGGAGAGGTAGGGGAAATAATTAGGTAACAGGATTATGAATGTAAGGTTACAAATTATTGCATAGAGGGAGGGGGCCATTACATTAGGAGGGGTGTGTGGACTGGGGGATGTGGGGGTGGGGGGATGAGATTAAAGGGGGGGGGGGATGAGATGAGAGGGAGGAGGAATAGGAATAATTGGCGAGGCCATGTTATAACAGGATCATGGGCTGTTAAAAAGTTATTCACAATGTCAAATGATGCGGTAGATGCCAGCAAATTGATGTCATGGATGTATGTCATGGATGTAGGACGAGAGGGCCCCCACAATAGGCTATTACATGAAGCTATTGCATCTGAAATACCTTTCAATCTGGCAAGCACATACAGAGCAGGGTACCAGTATAACATACAAACTGTTCATATAGGTATGTAATGAAACTCATAATAAGAAATGCTTTGAAAGCGTGAAAGTGCATTATACATGTAGGACCTGCTGATGAAAAATTGGTTCTCATTGTTTTATCTAAGGGTACACTATGTAACCATGTGAAATTAACTCTACGGCTTCCTTGCATTAGAGATAAACCTCTGGTATGAATACAGAAAGATGTCTCTCATTTTATGTTTTCTAATGTTTCATATTCATGACTACATGTACAAGTATATCAGGGTCAGCCATATTCAGTAAAGTAAGCTGCATATACATGATCAGACCCTGGGCAGTTAGTCACAGTACTCTACATAATAACGCCATGATATAATCAACCAATTAAGTGCTGTTGACACTGTCATGGGGGACAGGGAGAGGTATGAAAGCATTTGAGTTGAATTCCAGAATATAATTTTCACTGTTTGTTTGATCTTCAAATTACATTGTTTTCCTCAAGAATTTGCGCAAAATTTATTGCCGTTATGCCATATATATACATTATATGAATAGAGCCTGGGCAGTTGGTTACAGTGCTTTACAATAACGCCATGATATTAATCAACCAATTTAGCACCATTGACACTGTCATGAGGGACACAGAGAGGTATGAAAGAATTTGAGTGGAATTCCACTCTATGATTTCACCATTGGTTTGCCTATAGCTGAGCTTTCCAATTTACGATATGTTCCTCAAGAATTTGCGCAAAATAACAGCCCTTGTGTAATATGATGCATTTACATGTATATATTATAGATATATTGACTGCTATGAGAGGCATCGCTGTTTCTATAGGCTCAAGGGGATGTTACATCCTGCTATAACCCAAAAAGGGTCCAGAAAATGGCCTTATCTGCAGGAGATGTGAAACTATCATCCAAAGAACGACATGTCGTTGGGTTAAATGCTTTGGAATGAGAAGTTCTCACTTTCAGGAAGAGATAGAGAGGAGAAGTGGGGAGGAGATAGGAGTAGGAAGAGGGAGAGAGAGAGAGAGAGGGCGAAATGAGAGAGAAAGAGAGAGAAAGGGATAGAGAGAGAGGGAGAGAAATGAATGAGAGAATGAGAGTTGAAGGGGTGAGAAAGAGAGAGTTTGAGAGAGAGAAAGACATGGAGGGTGAGGGACTGAAAGAATTGTGTGATTCAGACAATATAAATGTATAGCAATAATTCAGTTGCTGTTGATGTAAAATGTAAACGCGCTTCACATTTTTGTATCTTATATCAAAGAGCTCAGTGAAGATGTAAAAGTCCTTTGTTGCACGCATTTACTATTCATTCACAGTAAAAACAAAAAAATGTAGTAGCTTTTTGCAGTGATTTACCGCGCCATATCTGAACAGACCTAATGCTTCAATCCAAGCAGTATACTTGTACAATAAACATCAATCCAAACAATACTCTACAATGCTGTATAACTTTATGGAACCTCAAGTGGTTAGTATATTTGGCATGTCAATACCTAATGCCATAATTGGATGATAATCTTTTGAGTTCACAGTATGGCTAGCATTGTCATTGATCTCTGCCAAAAGGGATCTATACCATGCGTTTTATCGTAATTATTGATATTTTAATGCCTTGTTTACAATTGTTTACATGACAGGGACTGATTTATAAAGGAAAGGGTATAGTGTCTGATCCTGTGGTTTGATCCAGCTAAGTGCTTCAGAAAGACCATTACATTGTAAATAAATATATGTTGTCTGTTGAGAGACAGAAGGGTGTTTTGGGAGTCAATTATGCCCTTTTGACTCTCAACAGAGCATCGTTTTTTTTAAACATGTAAACATTGTTTTCTTATGCCACAAGGACGATTTAAATGAAGTAATTTGAGAGTACCTGAGAGCTTTTTGATGTAATGAGTCAAGAGCGACCCATATTTATTGCAAATCTTCCAATGATTACAATATTGTGGTTTGGAATTTGATTGATTGAGGAGTTGCATGTACTAGTAGTTTGATTCTGATTGGTTGCAAGTCAGAGAGATAAAAAGGGAGAGAGTAAGAGAAAGAGAAAGAAAGAAGAAAGAAGAAAGAGGTATAGATGGAGAGACAGATAGAGAGAGAGGAAAGGGGAGAGATACAGGAGTGTAAAGGGGAGAGATATGGAGAGGGGTAAATTATAGGGGAGAGATACAGAGAAAGGTGAAGAGAGAGAGAGAGGGGGAGGGGAGGAAGGGGAAGAAAGAGATAATGCATGAGAGAGAATGAGAAAGAAAGAAGAAAGAGGTATAGATTGAGAGACGGATAGAAAGAGAAGGAAGGGGAGAGATACAGAGAGAGGGGGAGGAAGGGGAAGGGGAGAAAGAGAGAGAGAGAGAGAGAGAGAGATAAAGCGGGAGAGAAAATGAGTGGGATAGAGAAAGAGACACATGTTCACCAGCACACAGTATACAGACGAGAAAGTCATCAGAAAAAGATATCACAGGGAGGAGAAAGAGAGGGAAAGAGATGAAGGAAAAAATATATAATTATTTCACATCATTGTCCTCAAAATTGAATTTGTAATGATTATATGGAAACCTGTCAGCCCAAAGACGTATAATAAAATTCACAAGGGCACAAGTCAGAATAATGAATACCTGTAATATTTTATTTGTAGTAACAAATTTCCCTACTGAAACTCTAAATTGAATTCTGCATCTTTAACTTCAACCACTGAATCACACTCCAAGAAACTATGCATTATCAACTTATCATTTATTCTGATGAAAATGATCTGTAATCTAATTAGGCACTTTGCCATGTCTTCAAACAGACCTGCCGTCGGTATGACGTTCGTAATAGTTGTTTACTTATTGTTTACCTGGATGTATAGCATAGAGGAGTACATGTCGGGTGATTTCTTATCTATTCCCGCCATAGTGGCGATTAATAATTAATGAAATTAGGCAATTATTAAATCTAATGAGGGCTGTACTATTCAATTAGATTTGTTATCTTTGTTCAAATAGATTCATTCCAGTATCGAATTGGATTCCCACCCTGAAAGGCCAGACAGAGTTATATAAACAAGCATGTAAAAACACTGTCCCGGTACAAGTTTCAATGTTGTACCGCTCTTCATATAGTGCTATTACACACTTGAAGAGATTGTGTTTACTTATAAAATACCATGTAAGAGGGCGGCGACATCGTAAGATGCATCATTGCACCTATTACTAAACTCATTAGTGCATGTAAATATATCCTATTATTAGAGCAAAATGAGCATTAATACTACAAATATCAAATGACAGTATTAGTATATATGTAAACATGTCTGATGATAGCTAGAAAAGTATTAATTCTACAAATATGAAATTAAAGCAATAGTATGTAGACATACAGTACTGTATCTAATGAGAGCTGAAAGAACATTCATTCTACAAATATTAAATGAAGGGAGGGGGACAAAGAGAAGGAGAGAAAGGAAGAGGGAGAGAGAGAGAGGGGGGGGGGGGGGAGTGAGAGGGGTTTTAACTTGGCTTAATTAATTGTATGCTTTACAACTCTGTTTACCTGCCGCATACCACGTACATGTATATTAAAGGGAACAATCACACAGATATATCAAATAGGACTTTGAACAGATTTAATTGTTAGAATAAGCATCCAAACATTTGATAATATGAATTAAGCTTTTGTTTCAGTCTTAAAGGTAAAGACCAGTATTGGAAACGCCCCAATTTCAAAATATTAAATGGAAGCTCTTATTACCAATCATGTGAAAGAATATGTTTTGACTAATACATGATGATAACAATTTTGCCGGGAAACCGCCTACTAATTGATATATTTGGTAAATTAGTTTATCTATTGGACTGTGAGAGATAAACAAACGTGTCATATACATCTTTCTGTGTACAGTGCTTGTAACTTTACGAAGACTGGGCCAAATTTCTTATCATTTTGATGATTCCAGAACCTTGCAGTACACACCAATACTTATATGCTAGATGATCAACCTTTTCTGATCGATTCCACAACGTTTCTTTCACAATGCAATCGCATGACCATAACATTAACTGGTCTTTATCTTTAATGATGATAAACACATGGAATTTATTCATGCATATTAACAAAATGATCAGCTGAAATGTATAAGACATAAAGCAATTAAAAGACTTTAATGGAGGAGAGAAGTGAAAGTAAAATAATGAAATCAAAACTAGAGTTGAACGAGTACACCTTCAACAGTGGGACTGAGTATTCTACTGTCAGTCAACAATAAATGATGAATACTAAAATACTATTAATGACAGTGAAACTGATTTGTATTAATCACAACCAAAACGGATGTATTTGTAAGCCAGGAGAACAGTGACTTGTTCATGTGATATACAGGCATACTTATTTCTTTTTTGAAGGATGCAGGCCCTACTGTGCAGTTCCTGTTTTGATTGAAGTGCATGCTCCTGGTGTTACAAGCACGGGACAATGAGAAACTGAAGTCATAATTACTTTCCTTTAAAAAAAAATAAAGTAGGGTGTATGCAATTGTTATCTTGTTCACTGCTAAATCACACCTACAGATTTAAAAGTAGATTTTTGCATCGCGATCCAAAAATCAATTTTTTTTTTTTGCGTGTGTGGACAGAATAATTTTTCTCTGTCCCATTTAGGTCTAGTACCTGCTACTTTTCCTTCCAATAACATTTGTATGAAAACACAACTAGATATTGTAATTACGGCTTTCGTGTAATAATGCAAAGTGGTCATTGTTGTAGGCTATATAATGGCCACTTAATAGCTCCAAAGAGATATATCTTTGATAGCTCCAATACCCACAAAATGGAGATAAGCCTCCTTCTAATTATCAATCGACAATATGTTCTACTGTTCAGACATAGTCCCTGGTTTAAGGAAGTAGTTCTCAAATCCTGTTTCTCTCTGCATGCAGCTAACATTACCATCAAGGACACTCTTTCCTATAATAAGAAGCCAAATTGCCTAGGAATTTCCTGGAAAGACGCAACCTAATCCGTTGGACGGCATTCAAATGCAAAACGTCTATTTTGACTTGCTTATGAAAGAGAATAATTCCCAGGGCAGCGGATCAAACTTCAATCCATATTCAATCCTTAACCAACCTCTTGATGAATCTCATATTCGTTGAAAGCATTTCCTAGAATGGTCATTTTTTGTCCTTGTCTGTCTTATATATCAGCAGCAAGCTACTGTATAGAGTACCGAAGCTGTGACGTCATAGAAATCTATTTTTAGAATTTCTCAACTTTTTCATCATATTCCGAAAGAACATCAAAAATAATGTCCAAATGTCGAAAACCAATTAAATATGTTAAGTATTGGGTGAGCTATGACCATCTGAATAAGTATACTCCCCATAGGAACTCAGTGTTATATGCTCTGGCTCCTAATGGTTAGGAGCCAGAGCATATAACACTGAGTTCCCATAGGACATATATTCATTCAGATGGTCATATCACACTTCACCACTCTATGTAGGAAAGAGTATCATCTGTTTGGAGACAGAAGGGCATAAACCCAAAGGCCCAAATTCACAAAGGAGGTTTGTAGACGAGTGGCCTTTGTAGACGGGTTTCATTAGTACACGTTTCAATGAGAAACCATTTTCAAGGGAAACAAAACAGTGATCTAGGTCAACAGGTTCCTTTAGTACATTTTTCAATGAGAAACTATTTTCAAGGGAAACAAAAAATGTGATCTTTGTAGACAGATGATCACTAAAGCAGGTTTGACTGTACATGTACATGTATTTGCTAGTTTCATAACCTAAGTCTATGTGATGAAATTAAGATTTTCAACCATTCCTCATTATGCCTCCCGGACGTGGACGCGGCTTTTCCTGCCACTGCATTGCGCTATGTTACCCTACTGAGCAGCGTTGGATACTGTGTAGAATTGTTTCCTTTGTGTAAGGAAGTGGGGAGGAAGCACCATTCTTTTTTCTTACAATACTAGAGTCTATTGATATCAACTGCTTCCTGATAACGCAGTAGTACGCATTGCAGAGATTCTGAAATTCATATATTAGGAATTATTATATTACAAAAAAATGGCTTCTACTGTATACAAGAGAAAAATATGCAAACAATTGATATATCATACTAGTCAAGTATTGGCGTAACAGATTGATAAAGTTTACAAGTACATGTATTTAAACACAATTTGTTTTATTTTACTATTCTTTTTTATTTTAGTACTCATAAAGTGAATGAAATATGGAATAGAAAAAGGTTTAATCTTTACGAGGGCTTCAGGTTCTTTGGAAAAGGAGACTGATTGAATTGTCAAAAGTATAAAAGGAAAGCGTGACTAAAATTAACAATCCATCCTAATCCAAGAATTTTTTTTAAATTTTTAAATTTTGGATTATATGCTGACAAGAGATGTCAGTTAATGTAAAATTAATCAGTTTAGTTTGGTTAGAAGTCTTCGCTGTATAGTCCCACGTGTAGAGAATGGTGTTTCTGACAAGTTTAACCTAACCAGGGCCAAATTAATGGCAGTAGTTTGACAATACATGTAGGCGTGATCACCTTGTTTGGCGTCATTAGGAGTCATTTTTATATGATTGTGTTTTCGATAAGTATTAATAATTGATTGAGCAGAGTTGGAGCAAATTAATTTGCAAATTGATCATCAATGGCATTTCGTTATGCATTAGAGAAAAGGGATGGTAGAAAGTGAAACGAGAAATAAATTATATTTTAGGAACTAATATTAAATAAGTGACGTTTGGTTTCACAATATTGATTTGAAAGCCAGTTGTGAGATTTCTAATGCCTCTTTTTTCAATGTGCAAGTCGAATGTCATACATGCCGACACGTTATGGTTGCAGTGCAGACATCATCGAAAAGGAAAAAAATAAAGGGGTCCAAATCGAACACTTTTTCAAGCTGACCTAGATAGGATGAATTCTGGCATTGCGGGCTGGTAAATTGATTAGTTTGGGAGATGGAAGAACAAGTTTAAATTGAATGAAAGGCTCCAGTCAAATTGGATGTCATGTGAATAGATGTTTTCCCCGGTAACGAGGAACCATCGATTCTGCCGCCTCGCTGCTCCCTGCAACCGTGTCGCAACCAACCGGCCAAAGCAGAGCCGCTTCCCATGAGAGGCCGAAATATGATTATATTTTCTATTAAAGGGACAGTCCACCCTGATATTATCTTGGTTTTGATAAAAGAAGAACAATGATAGTAACAAAATAGTGAAAGTTTGAGCAATATCCGATTTAAAATAGGAAAGTTATGAATCTTTAAAGTTGTCATCAGTGAAACACAAATTGTCAACACTGTGACGTATCTTGCGAACTCCTCTCAAATGTGCTCTGTACGAAAATGTCATTAACTTTTTTTTTCTTAGATATTGATGACGGAATATACTTGTTTCATACAGGGGTTGTATAAAAACATATTTGCAATCATATACTCCTGTTGAATGTATGATTGAACATTATCTGAAGGGAAAATACACATTTTTGAAGCTTTTTGAAGATACGGTAGGTCACAAAATTGTCAATATGTGTTTGATTGATTGCACCTTGAAATATTCATATCTTTCTTATTTTTATTCGCTTTCTGCTCAAACTTTCACTAACCTGTTTCTCTCATTTTTCTGCTCCTATTCAAACCAGCTTGATAACAGGATGGACTTCCCCTTTAATGATTTGCCAGTTAATTGCAATGTTTTGTATTGTGACTCCTTTAGCATTGTGAAAGCTCCACAATAAAGCATGATACACTGTACTTCTAAAGTGCATAATCAATACGCTTTTTTTGCGGAGACAATTATAATCCAAAAGCAACATTTATTCTCCATTTCTGTAAAGTATACTATACAATATTTCTATTCAAACTTATTGATTTATTTCTAGGTCCGTACATTTAGTCAATACGATCATAATCAATATGAGGTCTGTAAGATATCAATGATGCATATATTTTCAAATCAATATTAATTTGAAAAGAATAGAAGGATACCTGTTTCAAGGTTGGATTGGTTATTCAGCGTAATTTCAATCAATGAGCTTCTTAAATGTAAAAAAGCTTCATAAAAGATATTTTAACAAAAATCCATACCTGGTATTGGCTTGAAGGTCATAACAGTTTTCTTCATATGAATTATATAAAAATTATGACTACGACATGAAATAGCTTCTCTAGCAGGAGATGATTATTTTACTTCTGATATTCAGTTACGATAAGCTTGAAACCTTAAGATATTGGCACATTAATTGACAAATGTAAGATTAATTTTTACATGTTTGCGCAAGGAATGACCAGGAAGAGATACATGAAAATGTTCATGCCACGTACTTCCAGGAAGAGAAAGTGGTGGAAATCAATAGGTTATCTTTTTGGTTGGTGTGCGATAAAGTACTGTCACATTCATCGTAGGTTTAAAAACCAAAATTTCAATTATTTTTTTTGTCTTGAGATTATATCTTGAGATAATACTTTAAAATTCTTCAGGAAAGAAAAAAAAAAACTTATCCTCTTCAGAATGTGTTCATCAATATGTATCCTGCATCTGTTAAGCGCTTAGAGACATAGAGATGTATTGAGCTCTATATAAAAGCGGATTATCATTATTATTATCGCTTCCAGACACTCTCTAAACCCATTGACTGATGCCCGGACCCATGGGGTCCAAAATCTAAGTCTTTTCCCCCAAAATGGCAAAGTTTTCACATAGGGCGTACATATAGATAATCTAAAAATGTTCATTCCAGACCCCCTCCCTAAAAAGTTAGTGTGAAGCCCTGTTGAAGGTTACCAGTAGATGTAGCATTAAAAGAAAGCATTTACAAAGTATTTGTCCCACTTCCACATGTAGAAATGACCTCTACCTCTGCATATCTTCATCGTGGAACAGCGGTTAATATGTTTATGTATACAAGAAAAGATGTACCCCCACTTAAACAGAGCGGTCCTAAAATGTCATCTTGCCGCTTTTATGGCCCCTGTATCACTTTGTCCCATCCTTCTCCCTCTCTTCCTCTCTCTCTATCCCCCTCCCTCTTTCTCTCTCTCTCTCTCTCTCCCTCTCTCTCTCTCTCTCTCTTCCCCTCTCTCTCCCTCTCTCCCTCCTTCCCTCCCTCCATCTCTTGCACGAAGTCGCGGAGAGTCCTACGTGTGACGCAGGACAATTTAGGTTCCCGGGCCTAATAGAATAAAAGCCGATACTTGTCATGGCAGATGAAACCATAGCTGGAAAAACAGGAGCGGCTCAGCGGGTTGTTTGTTTGGACAGGGATATTGGCCTTATTGGGGACGATGCGTGCAGTCATCGATCAGATGAGCCGAAAAATTCGCAAAATATGAACGACGGATGCTGGAAGTAGGGACATGTATCATTTAATGTTCAGTGCAATTAGTCATTCCCTTCCCCTTGAAACTATAGTCATGTTCTGTGAATGTTCGATCAGATGAGCCGTAAAAATTCCCAAAATATGAACGATGGACGCTAGAAGTAGGGACATGTATCATTTAATGTTCAGTGCAATTAGTCATTCCCTTTCTCCTTGAAACTAGTCATGTTCTTTGAATGTGCAGGAAATTTGGGGGAACTAGTCATGCATATATTCTATGAATGCTAGGGTGCTTTTGATGGGTTTACCTGTGAGTGTTGCACATTTCTTATGCTTTAAATATAGTATAATTGACAAAAATATTTAAGAAATACATTGCAATAAAACAGAATTCCTTGGAGAGGTTTCTCCTGAAGAAATATGGCATAGTTTGTCTGTTTAGGTCCAAAAGGACATTAACTCTGTTTAAAAGTATTTGAGATAAATGCCCTTCTGGCTCTCAACAGACAAACTTCTATTTTGTAACATTGTCTGCTCAAAAGAAAGTAGACCAGCATTTATACTTTCATCTCAAATTTGTAAAATATTCATGTTATTAATCCCTGAAAGTGGAGAGAACATATTGAGCATCTGCTCACCAATGTCATATTTTACAGTTTACAAATAACTGAAGTTTTTTTTAAAACCTGTTAATTAGTTGTAAAAAATCTGTGCAATTTGAGAGTTGCTTCCCTTGGTCAATGTAGGACAGATCACTTGTAACCCTGTGTGAAGTGATACTGCATGTATATTGTGGCATTAAAGGTACTATATCCCTTTTGCAGCCAACCTCAAATGCTGTAGAACTTTGCAGGAATTATGAATATGTCATGTATGTCCTATCTGTGAAATTTAAACGTTAGCAGTGTCCTCATATTCAAATTATGCAAGGAAACCCGTTTACTTGCTAGACTTCACTGTCAGACACTATTGAGTGACTGACTGGCCTTGTTTCTTCTTTGGTAATAACATACATGAAAAGAGTTGTAAAGGGTACATGAGCATTTGTCTACATCAATAACCCACTTCTTGTGATGGCCAAGATTAAACTGATTGAATCTTTGCGCAGCATAAAACGTATGACCATTCGGTACAATTGTCTGAAAATCAAGACTATTACTTTTGGGCTCTATAGCCCTAAAGTCGATATGACAACTAATAGTCGTTATTAGTCGTTATTTTCCCACTTGAAGACATTTTCAAGCCCCACCTTTTTCATGGAAGTTCTAAATTAGTATTATCTTTCAAATGCAGTTGGAATTTAACTTTTTCATTTTTTTGGCCTGCAAATGGGACATAGTACCTTTAAGACATTTACTCTCAAATGTCACGTTTTACAGTATAAGAATAACTGAAGGGTTTTTAAAACTTCTTAATTAGGATATTGTAAAAATCTGTGCAATTTGAGAGGTTCTTCCATTTGCCAATGTAGGGCAGATCACTTGTAACCCTGTGTGAAGTGATATTGCATGTATATTGTGGCCTTTAGCAGACACTACTTTTGTTGTGAAACTCTACTGCTTCTTCAAGGATATTCAACTTGAATCGATGGTGTTTGGGGCTATCATGTTACTGTTAAACAAGGAGGCATGGAGTGGAAGTGAAAAGTGAGATTTTTCATTTGAAAAGTTGCTGGTAGTGCTTATGAAGCCACAATCCACTTCACAAATATGAAACCTTCCACTTTCATTATCAATGGCTCATTGTCACAATAGGCATGTCCTCATCAGCTCGAGTTTGCAAAATAACCCGCTATTTTCAAACTCCAGATATTAGCCCGCTATTTTCCACATAGCGGGATATTTTGGAAAAAAGACCAAGATTTCTCAGGATATTTTCTCAACCAAATGCGGGCTGATGAGGACGAACTGGTTAAATTGCGATCAGGATAATAAAAAAAGCGGGTCATGTGGCAAATTCAAGCTGATGGCTCTCTTCTGTTGTATTAAAGTTGTCCTGAAAAACAAGGCAAATTTATCTTCTATAAACAAAGGAGTATTCATTAATGTTTAAGGGATATTAAGAGCTACAGTCAGACCTGATTTAGTGATCACCTGTATTGAGAGAATGTGCTACCATGAAAGACCACCTGTCTATAGAGACCACATTTTTTGTTTTCCTTGAATATTGTTTCTCATTGAAACCTGTACTTAAGGAACCTGTGAGCAGTCCTTATATGCAGGTTTCACTGTAACATATATTTTGTATACTTTTTGCGGGTACAATTATAGTGTGAGAGAGCAAACCAATTCCTTTTTTGTATTAGCTGAAGGGTGTAGAAGTACAATTTTGTGACCGTAAAGCGAAAAAGTTGTCACAAGAGCGAACTACCATTCAGTGCATACATTGTAAGGGACGAAGTTAGACAGTTGCTTAGGGAAATAATGATGGGTCTTTCCTTATGGAGCACTAGTTTATGCATTAAAGTGTCTTAAAAAAAACAGAATGAGCTTGTAAATGGCCCTCTCCATACGAGCTTCTGAATGGAAAGGCTTTCCATTCTTGAAAAAGTAATGTTTGGTTGTGCCTAAATACAATAGTAACTGGAGTACATGTATGGATGGTTGACTCTGTGAAAGGAGATTTGACCTGAAATCCAGTGGAAGCTCTGAGATAAGCTTTTCTTAATGTGGTCGTTGACTCGGATATTAAGGGGTACTTTTGAGTAACTCAGATTGAACATTCATGACAATGAAGAGGGATGAAGAGATAGACAGACAGATATATGTAGAGAGATAAATAGATTGAGAGATTAAGAGATAGATAAATAGATATATATATAGATAGACACACAGAAAGACAAATGGACAGACTGAGAGAGAGAGAGAGAAAGAGAGAGGGTAAGAAAGAGAGAGAGAGAGAGAGAGAGAGAGACAAAGTGATGAGAGAAGGAGAGAGATAGAAAGTGGATATTGTGATTAGGGCTGTCATGCCATAATAAACATTCTATACAAGAAGACAATAGTATTATCAGGACATGGTGAGTTGGGGAGAGAATTAAGAAAGAAAGAGATAGATGACATAATAAACTTTCTATAAAATGGATGGATGAAGTGAGAGTCAATAAAGCAGAAAGGACATGGTGTGAAACAGACACAAACAAAAGGAGAAATCATGCGAGAGCAAGCTACAATCGAGTAGCATGAGAGAGTGACAATGAGAGGCAAGAAAGAGCCAAGGAGAAGAGGAGAGACAGCAAGGGAGAAGTGATCGCTTGCCGAGAGCCAGAAGGGCGTTAAACTCTACGTAGAAGTACAAATGTATGTGTGTTCTGCCCTTCTGACACTCACTGAAACAGACACAAAGGGAGTGCGAATAGGAGTCTACAGCGAGGAGAAGGGGGAGGGGGTGAGGGAGGAAGCAAGGGAAAAGATATAATCTACTGAGAACTAGAAGGTGTTAACTCCATATATATATACTGTATACTATATATGGTGGTGTTTCACAAAGATCCTAAATAAGTTGGACTTAAAGGAAAACAATTATGGAAAGCCGCTGGCATCTATGAAAATATTTTGTAGAAGTTATTCTAAAAGGCATAAGATGTTGATTCAAATCATTAATTTTTTGTTATTACCAACAGGGTTTTCATGTTCTTGATGTTGAATTTATAAAAAGTCTAAGATACTTCAATTTTCGCTTTTGAATTTATTTTATTTTAAGGATTCAAATGGCTCTTTATAATGTTTAAGTCTAACTTAGAGTTAATTTCAACTTAGGATCTTTGTGAAACACCCCCTGGTATGCCCTTCTGGCTCTCAGCTGAGGATACAAGATGGAAAGTAAGCAACGGTGCAAGTCAACATCCAAGCATTGACATTTGACTGTGCTAATGTTCTCGAGTGTCGTGTAACAATACAGCCTGGTGCTCTGTGTAACGAGAGAGGATGTAACATGAATGCCAGCTGCATGCACAGAGTGCATCTTTAAAGTGAAGCTGTGGCCCAATGAAAGTGCATGCAGAAGATAACAGCCTTTCCACCCTAGAGGAATGGTTGTGATCGTCTGTTTAAAGCTAGAAGGGCATTAGGTGTATGAAATTATGAATTAACGCTCTTCTTGCTAGAGATCAATAATAATGATATTCGGTTCTTGTATAGTGCATATCACATTAACGTCTCTATGTGATTCCAAAGAGTTTTGGAAATCATACCCCTAGCTTTAGACCCGGCAGCGGTATGAACACACAGTGCATTTCAAGGAATAATCCTACCAGGTCCCCATTTACCTCGCCTGGGTCGAGTGTGGGTGTGGCAATTGTAGATTAATATCTTGCCAAAGGACATTAAATTATAGGATTACTTGACTTGTGCTCCTGTGACAAAAGCTTTTGTGTTAACCTGCTGACTCCTGAATTCTTTAATCCGCATAGGCTTAATACAGGGACCATCCAGCTCCCATAGGCAATAGGGAAATTTCTAACACTTATGGAATTACCTGAATTCAACCCTGGTTTGTGCCTCCTCTTTAGATCCTACATGCATGTAATGTCATTTTACTTTTAATTGTTTTTGAATCATCACAAAATAGGATATCTTAATCATTACACTCTAAAATCAAATTATTAATTCAGTTCTAATAGCTTTGTGGAAGAGCGTATGAGATACGTACTACCTGTTTGGCTCTTTGGGGAACTCTTTCCAATAGAGTCATCCGATGCCAGTTTTGCCTCTACGAGAATCATAGCTGTGTCACTTTTTTTGAGTGATCACCATTTCAGTGCTCAGGAGGGGGGATAATGTGCCCCCTTGGTGTCTGATTAAGAACATCAATGAATCTCCAGATGGGAAAGGGTGTGTCTTACACATTAGTTATGAGTTATGAGTCCTCATTGAGACCTGTAGTCTGTGGTAGCACATTCTCCCAGCCACTTTTATGTGTGTCTGCAGTCAGTCGAGGGCCTGGCAGAAGGGTGCAAGTACAACATTTTTATGGCTGCCTGCAATAAGGCAATTAATACCATTGATAATACACAGCTGTTATAGCCTTTTTGCGCGCACCCGGTGAATTTGTCTTTTCACTTTGAATATTTGTAGTTCGTTAATGAAACAATTAAGGAATTGCATTGCATGTTTAGAGTCACAAGGAAGAGCATTTACTTTAACACAGAGCTAATGCCCTTCTAGCTCCAAACAGATGATAAAGAGAAGTTATAACCCATCATAAAATACTATTAGATGATGTACAAACCAACTTATGTTGTAGTCAGGTCAGAACTGGTAAAAGGTCAAAACTTTAAAACATGTATTTCTAAAATATTAATCCATCGGTCGTGCACCTGTACAAAATCTTGAGCCAGGCACACAACCAAATACTGAATAACTTATTCGCAAATTTTGAAAAATTGTTTTAGGGTTGTGAGTTTTTGACAATATAATGTGTCACTGTCTCTTGCATATGGACATAAGTCTTGCAGATAAATGGTATGTATATCATATACTAAGATTAGTACAATACAAGTACTGTACAATATCTTCACATCTTCCCTAGATAAGAATATTGAATTCTCAGAAGAAAACACAAAAACTTCTAATTCTTGAAATATCCTTTGCTGATTGATAATTGTTCTGTAATTGTTACACAGAGATACTAAAAAGAAGCTTCAATTAGTGGTCATTTAAACAAGTTTTTTTTTTTTTTTCTTTTGAGATGATACAAATAGAAAAAAATATGAAAATGTTGCATGGGACACAAAAATATCCTGTTTGATATGTGAGCAATCTATTTATTTCACCCCCAAAAGATGAATCAAATCAATTCTCATTGTACTTGTGAGGATGCCAAATTTCTAATACTGAATTTCTCAGAACATGAAGTGTAACTATTTTACCACAGAAACAAAATATTTTATGTTCAGTTCAGAATGAATAGTTTTTGTTCATACCCTTCTATATGAATTATTTAGATTACATACATAATAGCTAATCACTTTTATCATTGAAAGTGCCTCCAATTTTCAATAAATTTCTAACTCCGGTAGCTGCCTTCTACCCAAAGTAATCCCTAATTTAAGGTCAGGCAAACCATCGGGTGATTTAGGATGAGCCGAGCTACCTTTCAGTGCCTTGATTTAGGGTTATAGTTTTTGATGACGTAGATAAGAACATTAAATCAATTGCAGTCAAGTATAGCTGCCTATAAGGAATTCTCGAAGAGATCGACAAATTTGGAAATATGGCTGCGTGTGTTATTGTTGATTGTTTCTTGTCAAAGAGCAAAGTGTATTTATTTTTACGTTGCAGATTCCTATCAAAGTTTTATGAAGGCTGCACAAATTCAGTCCTGAAACAGAACACTCACTGTAAAAGCATTGTTAAAGGGGGTTGGGGGGGGGGGGGGGAGGGGCTGTGATGCATAGAAAATTCTACCATTCCGGATGTATTCAAATATTTCATTGATATGATTATAAAAAGAGATAGTGCAGGAAGCATTTTTTAACACAATGGTTGCGTTCAATCGGTGGTTACATTGAGTTTCAGAATAAGTATGGTGTTCAATCTCTTATGGAATCCTTTTACTGGTGGCGATATGATTCCAGGGTTGGCGATTATTTTCCCACACTATTAAACCGAATTCCCAACTTCAGCGCTGACCCAACACTATACCTTACCTAAACCCTAACCTTTACACTAGCCCTGAACCTAACCTAAAACCCAATTATAACCCTATACTCTATACTTTTTTTAAATAAATTAAAGCCTGGAGCAATTGATATGGACATCGATTTTAGATAATGACTTGTTCCAACATTACACAGTTCCTTTAAAATTCTGCTTGCTTCTTCTATTTATACCTTGCTATTTGTCTAACCCAAATCCACTACATATGACATTTCGCATTTGTGATCCTGCCTTCTTTGACGATAGGTGGATGGTTTATGTGTCCCGATCTCGAGAGCACAAAGGATGTTGGCCTTTATAAGAATGTATACAGAAGAGCCTTCTGCGTATGGCAGTGATAATTGATCTAGATGGGGAGTAAAACATGTAAGCATCATTGTCTAGTGTGTCGGATGTTGTTTGGCATGGTTGATGGTGTGGACTTACAACCTTGTGCTTCTTAAACCTCCACAGGCTTGGAGACTCGGAGCAATTAATGTCATGTATAAAATACATGTGTGCCGGAAAATGTCTCATCAAATTTAGATCGCCGTAAATTAGAGGGAACTACTTTGATAAAAGAGATAATGCAGTAAAGTTAGAGGAGGGGAAGAGAAAGAGGGGGAGGGGGAGGGGGAGAGAGAGGGAGAGAGAAGGAGATAGAGAGAGGGGGAGTAGAGAGAGAGAGAGAGAGAGAGGGAGTAGAGAGAGGGGGGAGTAGAGAGAGAGAAAGAGAGGGAGAGAGAGGGGAAAAAAAGAAAGAAAGAACAAGAGATGTAGAGAAGAGAAAAGAAAAGAAAAGAAAGAAAAAAATGATTGGCATTGGATTTGACATTTTAAAAATGCACTTTTCATTAGCATGTTAATGTTAACAAACTAACAAATAAATAAAGGTATAGATATTTCATATTTATTTCAAGATACCCAGAATTGTTGTTGTTGTTGACAGCTTCCTTTTCATCTTCTCATTATGTTTTATTTGACATTACCATTCAACTCCTAAAGAAGAATGACTAAGTTGCATTGATAAAGAAAGACCTTAACCATGTTACTGCAGAAAGTGGTTTGAAGTGCCAAGTTGGCAAGTTTTTACCTCTGACACTTTGGAGAAAGACAGGATTGCTTTTCTTCTTAAACTTGAAAATCGGTTGATAGATTTTGAAGTTCACTATCATAGATCGATGTTGGTATTTGATAAACAATGTAAAGAGTCTCAGTGATACAAAACCAATTTCCTATTTTGATACATGGTTGTAGACCTGGTGGCGCCTGAAGGGTTAATATCATTGCAAAATAAGAAGACCTTCGCCTCCCTCCATTTTAAGTGAAACTCATTTAGTTGGAGGCTCGGAGCGAGAATGGACAGTTCCAAAGAGCCTTGTTGGTTGCCTCTAACAAATATTATTTCCTGTCCATCCCCCAACATTGTTTGAGTTTGTCCAAATCCCAAGCCAATTTCAATGAATATCTCACTATTTGGCCTTCTTGATCACTGTATTATTTACTGTTCAATTTATTGTGGGGTACAGCCTCGGGATGGTGCGCAGGTTGGCCGACAGTCGCATCTTTCAGACCCTTTGGACATTGGCGATCCGTTATTTGCTATCGTGGCATTTCCTTGGAGCTTTATTTTGTCATAGAAAATAATGGATTCTCGTATAGCTCTCATATTTGTCAGACTTGACACTCCTGGTGCTTCACAATTATTACCCTGGCTTTAGCACGGCTGCCATTAGGGTGCTCTTGCAAATCAAGTAATTAATTCCTGCCAGGTGCCCATTTACATCACCTGGGTCGAGTGTGGCAAATGTAGATTCATGTCTTGCCAAAGGACATTAGTGCCGCGGAGGGACTTGAACTGTGGATAGAGGATTAAGGCTTCAGTCGCAGGCATCTGACGTTTCCCCCGCCACATGTGCTCTGGACTGTATTTCGTCAAAGATGTGGTAGCAAAAGGGTTTAAGGGTAGAGTTAGGGTTAGGTGCAGTATTGTGTCCAGGGTTAAAGTTACTGGAGCATGTATTTCAAAGTGTTCAGGTTATGAGCACAAGATGAAGTGCCTTCTTTGAGTATAGTTGAAGGGAATCCGTACTTTCACAATGCCATAAAGGGATATTTCAGTGATATTTTCCAGTCTGTCTCAATGCTGACTATACAAGTGATTAGGATGCAAGGACTATCTGAAACTTGTTTGAGGTTTTCTAACCTAGCAACATTTAGTTCATACAAAATGTTGAATAAATTAAGAATTTAAATGTTTATAACAGCTTGTGAAATTTTTCTTGAAACTTAATTATCAGAGAAAGATCTATTAATTTGTATAGGAATTAGGGAAATGGTCTGTTTTCAATCAATGGCCAGAAAGTATATTAATAATATCGCACTTTATTAAGGGAACATGGTTGTAAAAACTTTCTGAAAATCAAAGGGCTATTTTGATATATACAATGGTATATCCCATAGAAGTCATGATCGTATTATGTCATACTGTATACATCATAGTAATGTTTACTATTTCAGTAACCGATGGACATTGTTACATGGCTATTGGAATCAACTTTTGATTTGTCAAAATTCTTTGCAATCGTGTCCAGGGTCTCTACGAGAGAGACTAGATTCAGGAGAGGGCAAATATTCCTGGTTTGGTTTGCTGTGACGGCATTCCTCCAGTATCAATCATCAAGACATTGCCTTTTCCCAATGACGTAGATTTTGAGATGGGATGCAGGTTGCCATAGCAACCCCTCCAGTCCAATACCCAGTAGCCCTGCATTAACCTGCTCATCACTGACCCCCCCCCCCCCCCCACTGCCGTGACCAAGAGAAAGGAAATTTGCCAGAGGAAATATGAGTGGGTAGTGGTGTAGCCCACTTGTAAGGAGGGGATGGGGACAAGGTGGATATTGAGTTTTTAGTCAAAATCCCATTGTATTGTAGAAACCTTGATTGCATCTATTATCAATAAAAGAAAAAATCTTTTCACCTTTATCAATGTCATCATTATGAAATGTTATTTGATAAATGCTAAGCCGTTAGTTGTAATTTCAAGATAATACTACACCCATGTAGCTTATAAGAATTATACATGTTATTACATGTACAAATATATAATGGGCTCGTTAAAAAAATTACAGTATCATTTCTTTCGAAGCACAAGGGCATGAACTCTTTTAGAAAAATTACATTAATTTGACAATGTTATCATATGTTTGTTTGTTATGCAGTGTCTCACAAGAAATATATTTGAACTGAAGAGAATGCTTTTAGATTGTTGCCATGATTCTATTTCTTGACAGTGGCGTGAATTAGACCAAATATATAATATAAAAAACATATATTATTATATATTTCTGACAAAACAGGCATTAGCACAAATCAGGCTGTCACCAAGGGAATCCTGTATAAACTTTCCTACCCCATAGAGCTATTAAATGTAGTGCTATTATTTAATATCCTTCTGGCTGTCACGAAGGGATGATATAATGTCAGTTATCTAATAGTTTTTCAGAAGATATGAAGTGTACAAATGTGCATTAGAAATATCATATTTAAGTTACATGTATGTCATAATGCCATAGAACCATCTACCGACAGTGGCAGGTTTTTAGACTTAAGCATCTGCATGTTTCTTTTAACATAAGCATTAACATAATTCAGCCTCCAGCTATAAAGGGGAAGCTATTTTACTAGGAAATTTTCCACCGTGAACCCGTTATTTTTCAAGTTTTCATAGAAACCGTAGATGCAAACCACTTCTCCTGTTCCACAATACTAACTGTTTAACTGTCATGAAGATGGGAACGATCCTATCTCGGAGATCGTGATGACGCTCGAGCCTTAATCATTACCATGGCAACTGGGTATACCCGAAAATGTGTTTTTTATTGTGTGTGCATTGGGTATTCATCGTGAGATCCTCTTCATAAATGAGAAGGGACATATGACAGTATGAAGAAAATTCAATTGAAATGTCAAAATGCTCTTAAATTTAATCACAAGACGGCAATATACTTGCGCGAGTTGTTCATCTGAGAACGCGTAATGAAAACATGAGTTAGTCGGAGATAGGGAAATATATAGCAAATTTAGAAGCAGAGTACATGAATTTTTTGTAGTCTGGGGAGTGGAGATGCATTGAGAAGGCACCTTGTCTCAGGTATACCTTGGTGCGGACATGCGATACCTCTAACCTCATCTCTGACTTTATTTTTAGTTCGAGTTGAGCATCTCCAAAGAAAGAAATGAAATGAAAATTATTCTGCAGATGGAAAGTTGCTGTTAAAGGCATCGTTTAATAATCTTAAATTTGAGATGCATGGCAGTACGTGTTATCAGTGTCTGTGATATGGTGTAATATTGAAGCCTTTAAAAAAATTGCGCTTCAAAATGACCATGAAGCGCCTCAAAAAAGTAAAAATCTTTGAGTGACCGGTTTTACCATACTCATTTTCCCCAATAGACTGTAAGTGTTATAAAAACCTTTAGGAAAACAGAAAATTTGAATATCTTGATGACCAGACAGGCGATCAGTTTGTAAAAGTTATGGGGTTCCTGACTGACCTAAAGGTTTATAATTATGATTGCAGCATGAGCTAAATCGAGGATTTTGTTTCAGAATCCGAGGCAATGTTACAGAGTCACTTTAAGCCTCTGTATAAGAATATATAAAAGAGTGTGCATGTGAATAGAGTCTATTTTTAGTTTTATTGTGCAGGAATTTAGACTCTGGGTATGGATGATGTGTTACCTAGGTGATTCCAGGATGAAATTCAGTAGCATTGTGAAGAAAACAAAGTAGTCAAATATTGCTGGAGTAACATAATTCCTGCATATTAAAAAGTAAAGAGTAAAGCCCCTTTCAGGACAACCTGGGCATTTTATTTTTTATGATGATGTTAAATGTACGTGCAGGACCGTTGTTGGGCGCACTTGCCATTTATTCCCACATAAAAATAATGAGACTGCTTTTTTTTGCGGTTGTTTACCATTTCATATCTGAATGGACCTTTGGAGTTACTAACATCTTGAAGCATGTTTAAAAAAAATGATGTTATTAAGCTTCCGCATATTGCCACTGTATCTTAAGTAACAAAAAAAACTGTGATAAAAAAGATATATTCATATTCGATTAACTGGGTCCTCTATCTCATGCAAGGCCCTCGCGTACACAGATAACGCGTGGCGCGCGCGCCACGCGTTCTTGATTGGCCCGACCTAGCGCCACGCGTTCTTTAAAAAAATATTTTAAAAAAATAAATAAAAAAAATTAAAAAAAAAAAAAAAAAAAATCGAAATTTTGAAAAATCAGAATATTCCGGATTTTCAGGTCCTAGAAATCCCCCAAAACAGAATATTCTGAATTATTTGTAAGAGTTGGCAGGTATAGTATTTTTTGTACAAAGCTTAGCGCAGCAACCTAGTCTGTGTGTGTGTTGACCTCAAATCAAACTTTCATTGACGGGTGTATGAATTTCATTTTGAGACAGAGAATTTATTTTACACGAATATAAAGTAAAAGACTTGCAGAAATTTGAGTACTGCAAGTTTTGTGAAAATAAGAAAATGTAATATTGTTTTTAATATAAGGAAAATAATTAAATCTTAAAAAATCTAAACAACTAGGATCATTCTCAATTTGTTTTCTTCGTAACATTGGATAACAAATTTCACAAATTCCAACATAGACGGATGGAATAACATTGATAATTTAGATTATTTAGTGCAAGGGTACATATGACAATGACCCGGAATATGATACCATGATAAAAATTCATCAAATTACTTGTAATACTTGTAATAATAAAGAAAATTTAAAATTAAAAAAAAAAAAAAATCAAATCAAATTTTTAGATCTACTTTTTTTTTTTTTTTTTTTTTAGGGGGGGGGGGGGGGGGTCCAAATTTTCCCTCAGGTCGCGCCACGCGTTTTTAATTTCCAGGCGAGAGGCCTGATCTCATGTAGCAAATTATTCTATCCCAGAACTGGTGATGATGTTTTTCTCTGGATATATTATATTATTTTTTTCAAAATAAACTCAATGCTGAATTTGTTTGGCCCTGAAACGTTATGTGCCCTTGCCCTTTTAGAGTCCAGAACAAATGTTTATACATGTATATCTTTTGAATGGTAACAAATATTTTATCATTATTGTGTACTGAATGCTTAAAGGACATTAACTCTTTTTGTTGTTGAATGATATCAGTTAACCTCTTTCTGGCTCCCAATGCAGCAGGAATATGCATGCTCATTAAAAAAAAAATGGTTTGGGAATACATGTATTTTTGTGTAGAACTTTTGCACTGCTGTTTGTAACACAATGATTTATGCTTGCTTTTATATGTTTTTGTTGAAAATATTTGCTTCATTTGGTATCGCTGGTAATGATTTTACGGCAGCAGGCTTCTGTTCCTTAATTTTCTCTAATATCTTTTCATTTTTGTGTCTATCATTGTAACACTATAATCTTTTATGCATGCTTGTATACGGGTATGCACCAATTGTAGCTCATACATTGTGTGTTTGTTGTGGGTGTTTTGTGCTTTATAACCATAGCTACATGTACATGTACTAATTGCTTCACATAGCCTTTGTCATATTCTCATTAATCTTCATGTGTTCTACTTAGGCCAAATAAAAAAAAACATGTTTAGCGTCCTGATTTTTTGAAAAATAGGAAGGAGGGGGCCCTGTTTATTTTTTATTTTTTATTTCAAAATGGCCGCTCGGTACATTTTCCCTGACAGTCGGGGCTATTTTTTTTCAAGATGGCCGCCGACAATTTTTTTTTTTTTTTGAATCAGATATAGAGCCATTTTAGCAGTGTTTTTCATGTTTTTTTTCTTTCAAAAAAAAAAAATCATAAAAAAAAAATCAAAAAAATTCAATTTTTTTTTTTCTTCAAAAATAACAATAAAAAAAATAGGAGGCGGCCCCGAAAAAGGAAGCGGGTGGGGACGCTAAACATGTATATTTTTTTTAATGGCCTTACCATTCATGTTTGTATGGTATTCACAGAAATGTACGCTGAACTTCCAATGTAGAATTTATAGAGGCATGCATGACCTTTTACTAGTTTTAGTTATTCATTTGGTTATAAGTTGCTAAGTGCTTTTTGGATAGTGTCATTAACAGCATACTTCATTTTTCAAACATTTTATCTTGTGCCTGGATAGAAGAGAAAGTGGAGTTTCAAATGCATTTAATTTGCCCATAATGTTATCCACTTTGACAATAAATGCATTAATACAGTATGATAGAATGATGCCTTTTTCAGCTCTTGACTGGCAAGATATTCCACTCAGAAGATTTTTCCCCCTGATATTATTAGTAATATTGATACACTTGACAAATATCCGTGTACTTTTTAGATAATTATCAGAATTTTGATTACAGATAGTGCTAAAAATTGCACATTCAGAAATTATGTGCCCAAGTTTCCCACTCTCCCACTGACGGGCATTACTTTTTATGGAGGTTTTTTTTTTAATTCTTCAAAATTAATACTAAGATATGATCCTAACTGGTATTAACCTGATGCAAGACGTGATTTTTGAGGACAGTATTTCTAAATATCTTCTTTCTTTTTTTCCAGACCAATAGAGAGATGCTTCAGTTTATCAGAAGATCATATCTTCCAGGTGGATCTTGCCTTCAACATTTTCTTTCTCCTCTACTTTATTCTGAGGGTAAGTTCTTTCTTTTCAACTCAATGATGATGATGATGATGATGATGATGATGATGATGATGATGATGATGATGATGATGATGATGATGATGATGATGATGATGATGATGATGATGATGATGATGATGATGATGATGATGATGATGATGATGATGATGATGATGGTGATGATGAGGAGGAGGAGGATAGTGATGATGGGATTGTAATGATGATGATGATGATGATGGTGGTGGTGATGATGATGATGATGATGATGGTGGTGGTGGTGGTGGTGGTAGTGGTGATGGTGATGATGATGATGATGATGATGGGGATTGTAATGATGATGATGTCGGTGGTGATGATGATAATGACAATGATGATGATGGCAATGAAGATGATGATTTTGTAGTATCTATACAATTGTACAGATACTACAAAAGAAGTATATAAAAGTAGAAAAAGAAATAGCCCAGGTTATGTCTTATTATTACCGGTAACAATGCAGGGCTAATACTTTATATTATTCATGATGGTAAATACATGTGATACACAATGTACACCAATATCAACAGACATGTTAGACATGTCGTCTGTTTAGGGTCACAGGGGCGTTATCTCCATGTCAAATTAATATGGATCAATGCCATTGTGGCTCTAAACAGACGATATTACATAAATACAAAATGGATGTAAAGAAGTACATCCGTGTAATGGCCTCTCGTACGATTTAAAGAGAAGGTTGAGTTCTTGGAAGAGGTGAAAAATAAATTGTACGCGTTCTCATTGATATTATGCAAGTGTGGAAGAACATCAGATAAAACATGTTCCCTGAAATGCATGGTTCTTCAAATGCCTTCATATTCTAAATATGTTGTGTAACATCGTAAAAATCAGGACGTATTTTTACACCATGTGTTCGTGTAGTCCCATATACATCTTTCAGTGTACAGTGTTTGTAACTTTACCAAGACTTGTCCAAATTTCTTATCATTTTGATGATTCCAGAACCTTGCAATACACACAAATACTTATATGCTAGATGATCAACCTTTTCTGGTCGATTCCACACTGTTTCTTTCACAATGCAATCGCATGACCAGAACTCAACTTCATCTTTAAGAACATGCGTTCTCTGGGCATACCTATAACATGGGCCTCCACACCTAGGGTCTGGTAACAAATAGAGAAGGTCATTCTGAAATTCCTCCTTCATATTTACTTGAAATGGATCACTGGCGATAACATTTCCTCTAATCTCATTTACCACTCTAGAGACGCCTGCATCTTGGAGAGTGAGAGAGAGAGAAAGAGAGAGAGAGAGAGAGAGAGAGAGAGAGAGAAAGAAGGGATAAAGAGGAAAGAAGAGAGAAAGGTAGAAATGTGGAGAGAGAGAGAGAGAGAGAGAGAGAGAGAGAAAGAAGGGAGAAAGAGGAAAGAAAACAGAAAGGTAGAAATGTGGAGAGAGAGAGAGATCATAAATATACACCCTACTCACTCTTTAATCAGAGAGAGATAGAAAACGATATGTATTTTGCTTTTTTTTTCTTCTTCAATTTGCTCATGATAATTTCAGATTATTGCTTTATTACTGAAGCCAAATTTGAAGGTTGACGATATGAACAATAGCAGCAACAACACAAACAACAAAACAACAACAACAAATACTAAGCCTAGATTTTATTGGAGATTATTACGTGATGTTGGAGGGAAAAAAAACAAAAT
Source organism: Strongylocentrotus droebachiensis (assembly GCA_035222895.1). NCBI lineage: Eukaryota > Metazoa > Echinodermata > Echinoidea > Camarodonta > Strongylocentrotidae > Strongylocentrotus > Strongylocentrotus droebachiensis. The sequence continues at coordinate 168,144 of JAVYIG010000126.1, read as the reverse complement.
AATACAAACACATTTATACCAATATTTTTTAATTGACAGTAACAGTATTTACTGTACTCAAGAGAAATGTCATTGTTTTATGGAGAATTTTGTGTTAAGGTTAATCTCCAAACCACTCATTCTTTACAAAAATAGCTATCACCAGTAAAATACACCATTGCATCGTACGCAAATAACCCTGCCATCTCATCCAGATATAAATGCTTCTTCCTCTAAGGCCAGACCGTGCCTCCTTAGAGGATAATAGGAATATCTCCTGATAGGAATATCCAATTGTAGGAATTATCTTCCCTGGCATTTAGACTTCAGTATCATCCCTTGAGAGCTAAAAGGGTTTCAGTCATATCTTTTAACACAAAGTCGGTGCCTTTCTGGCTTAAAGGGATCGTTTAGCAATGTAAAATCTGAGATGCACGGCCCTACGTGTTATCAGTGTCTGTGATATGGTGTAATATTGAAGCCCTAAACAAATTGCCCTTCAAAATGATCAAGAAGTGCCTCAAAAAAGTAAAAATCGTTGAGAGCCGGTTTTACCATACTCGTTTCCCCCAATAGACTTTAGTGTTAAGAAAACTGTTAGGAAAAATTTGGTTTCGATTTCCAATCATAAATATCTTGATAATCAGGCTTGTAAAAGTCATGGGGTTCCTGAATGACCTAAAGGTTTATAATTATCATTGCAGCATGAGCTAAATCCAGGATTTTGTTTCAGAATTTGAGGCAAAGTTACCCAATCCCTTTAAGAGAACATTGTCTCCTGAAAGCTAAAAGGGCTCAAAAACAGACTTAGTGTTCTTCTGGCTCTCAACAGACGATAGCATCTCCCGAAAGCCTGAAGATCATTAAAACACATCTTGTAACACAGAGTTAATGTCCTTCTGGCTCCAGAGAAATGATATTTTCTCCTTACAGCTAAAAGGGCATTAAAATCACATATTGCATCATAGCATGTCTGGCTCTTAACATCAATATTTGTTGAGAGCATCCGACTTTCGACTGTTGAGATTCAGAAGGGTGAGATATGGGACAACGCCTTTCTGGCTGTGAACAGAGTATATGCATGTTGTATCTTTAGAGTGTACTAGATTTCATGTCTACTCACCAAACAAGTAACATGCTAGATCCCTGGTAATAAATTGTTTTCTCAGTGCTACACAAATGTAGGCCCTGGATTGGACACAATTGATTTGAAAATAAAGAAGCATGTATGATGCGTTTGACATTTTGTTAGATGATCCAGAAACCATTTGTATTTCATATCTTCCATTAGCCTTAAAGGCATTGTTTAACAATGTTTCCAGTTTTACAAATCTGAGATTCATGGCCCTACGTGTTATCAGTGTCTGTAATATGGTGTAATATTGAAGCCCTAAAAAAATGCGCTTCAAAATGACCATGAGTGACCGGTTTTACCATACTCATTTCCCCCAATAGACTGAAGTGTTATAACTCACTGTTCAAAACCATTTAGCAATTTTTTCTTGACATTCCTAATTCCAATCATAAATCGTAACAAGACGCGTGTCAAAGAGGTACAAAGGGAAATTAAACGCTTAGTTGACTCTTGTAAAATGTCTTATAAAAACAAGCTCGAAAATAACTTTCGAAATAACAAACCTGCTGCTGCCTGGAAAACGATGGAGGTGATTACTGGGTATAAACCAAAGCCCAAGACTCTGGGATTTGACATAACACAGGACTTTGTCGATGAACTGAATGACTTCTATTGTAGATATGATAAAAAGTTTACAGTTGAAAATGACGTTGCACTCAGACTAAGGCAAATGTTAAGTGAATCTGAAAATGTAATTTGTATATCTGAACATGATGTTAGGCGATGTTTTGGGGCACTTAAAACTAATAAAGCCCCAGGGCCTGACGGTATCTGTAACAAAGTACTCAAGCTTTGTAGGGATCAGTTAGCCGGGGTATTTAATGAACTTTTCAACCATTCACTGAAAAGGGGATATATCCCGACTCTTTGGAAAACATCCCTGATAAGACCAATTCCTAAAGGGAAGAAAGTGAAGGAACTTAATGACCTTCGACCCATTTCACTCACTTGTAGTGTCATGAAATGTTTCGAAAAGATCATGATGAAGTACCTTCTTGAATACACTTCCCCCTACATTGACCCCATGCAGTTTGCATACAGATGTAAGAGAGGAGTTGACGATGCAGTACTAACATACCTACATAAGGTATATGCCCATTTAGACAAGGCTAAGACCTATGTAAGATCCACTTTCGTGGATTTTTCTAGTGCTTTCAACACTATTATCCCCCACCTTCTGATAAACAAACTCATTGATATGGAAGTCCCTCCCCAGTTAAAGCCCAAGTCCACTCCAAAAATAACTTACTTTCAATAGAACCAGAAAAATCGGACAAACCAATCAAAAAAAGTTTGAGCAAAATCGGATAACTCATAAGAAAGTTATGAATTTTTAATGACATGAAAAACTTTGAAAATCACAACGCAAATTGGCAACTCACTCATGAGTCTGTGACGTATGGTCCTCACTATCCACTCATTATTTTCTGTATATTAATATTTTAAATTTCCTATTTTCACCCTAAGAATCCTATTTCTTCACACCAGCATCCAAGTTAGATTGTTAGTAATATGTGTTTGTGTGGATGCTCAAATAAAGAGTAAGTTTTGTCCAGTTAAATCATGAAAAAATGAATTTTGATAAACTATTTATATGAAAATCAATAATTATGAAATACAATATTCAGAAAATAGTATCAATTCTTCAAAATTCATAAACGTTTTTTGGAAATGTCATGCACGCAATATGATACAAATCATATAACCTGGGCAAAGGCATGGGGAAATCAAGTTTTGGGGGATAAAAAGGGAAATTAATTGGATTAAACTATGTAAAGCAATTGATAAGTTGTGAGGACATGACGTCACAAACTGATAACCATCTTGGCAATTTGTGTTGTGAATCTCATTGTTTCATAGTTTTACATACTTTTTCAAAAATTCACAACTTTCTTATTAGTTATCTGATTTTTCTCAAACTTTTTTTGATTGGTTTGTCTGATTTTTCTGCTTTTATTGAAAGTAAGTTATTTTTCGAGTGGATTTGTCCTTTAAGTCTGTGGATACAGAGTTTTTTAAGTGACAGACCACAGAGAGTGGTCTTAGGTAACGCCTTATCCTGTCCAAGAATTGTAAATACAGGGGCGCCCCAGGGCTGTGTCATCTCCCCCGCGCTCTTCTCCCTCTACACAAGTGACTGTCTATGTAATGTAGGAGAGTGCAGTATCATCAAATATGCGGATGATACTGTTATCACAGGTTATCTTTCTGAAGATGTAGACCCATACGTTAAGGTTATAGATGAGTTTGTTAAATGGTGCAATGACCACTTCCTAATACTAAACGTAACTAAAACAAAAGAGATCATAATTGATTTTCGCCGAAACCCCTTCGATCATACCCCGATTTTGATAAATGATACTCCTGTAGAACAAGTTACAGAGTACAGGTATTTAGGTACTACTATCTCAAAGTCACTTGATTGGACTAAGAACATTGTAGACATCCAAAAGAAAGCCAACCAGAGACTATACTATATTAGGGTAATGAAAAACTTAAGAGTAGATAGTAAGTTGATAGAACTGTTCTTTAAGTCCCTAATTCAGAGTGTCCTAACCTTCAACCTAATTTGCTATTATGCAAACGCTAAAATTGCTGCCAAGAAACTACTCGAACGTCCCAGAAAGGCAGCAAAACGTATCACAGGAGCCGACCTAACATCCATAGAAGATCTGTATCAGAAAAATGCCCTTTCTAAAGTAAAACAAATAATGCATGACCCCTCGCACCCACTGAATGAGCACTTCAATTATAACAGATCTGGAATACGCCTGTGCACACCACGAACCCAACGTGCACGTTTCCGAAGATCCTTTATCCCCGACTCCATTCATCTTTTCAATTCCAAAGCAAAACGTGTTTGATTACTATGAACCTACCATGTAATGTATCAATATAAATGTATATGCCATGAATACTGCATCCAACTATTTACTAACGTTTGAGCCAGTAACTACAACTTATGTGTCATCAATAAACTTAACAATAATAACGATGCCAGTATTAATTATACTATTGAAAATGGTAATCAATAATAATAATAATAATAATAATAATAATAATAATAATTCATGTATTTATTATCATTTTAAGATTTAATATGGAATAATCAATGAATATTAAATAATTTAGCTTCATATTTTGTAAAATGGAATCTGATATTATCTCTATAACCACCATATATACCGTGGCTTACTCACATATTATCTCATTCTTTATGTATGTTTATCATAATGTTTATGTTTATCACTGTCCTGTAATATTTCATGTATTATTTGTATTGTAATACTCTATAACCAGTGGAAAACAAATTCCCTGTAAAGGACAATAAATTCTTATACTTATACTTATATCTTGATAATCTGACAGGCGATCGGCTTGTAAAAGACGTCGGATTCCTGACTGACCTAAAGGTTTATTATTATGATTGCAACATGAGCTAAATCCAGGATTTTGTTCAGAATCTGAGGCAAAGATACGCAATCCCTTTAAAACTGTATTGTCAAATGGTTATTTGAAATACTGCAATTTAACCTTGATCCTGAAGCTTGCTGAGTACGTTAATGTATACCAGTATTCATATTCATCCACATTCATCTTCAATATGCATACATAATAACATTAATGCAATGCAAACAAAAAACTGATACATGTATTTAAAGTACTTTATTTTGTATATTTTTTATTTTCAGTTTATAGCTGCTCAGGACAAATTCTGGTTCTGGCTTTCACTGAATTCTGTTGTGGATTTCTTCACCATTCCTCCAATATTTGTATCCATCTATATGGTCAGAACATGGCTTGGTAAGTTTATTATCTTTACATATCTTTTAAAATATTGCCTTAAAGTTTTTTTGTTTTGTTTTAAAGGGAAAAATGAAGCGAGATAATTGTTATTTGTTAATGTATTTGCCATCCTTTTCTAACATCTGTCTTTTTGTCTTTCCTCTCCCTTATTTTGTATTAATCACTATGAACATGACTGACAAAGAAAGCGGACAAAATATACAGTTCCTCAGGTAGACAAAGGAACATCCCTTCACTGCTATTATGTAAAAATGTGTAGAACAGGTGCCACATGCATATTCACCTTTTTACATAAGAGCAGTGAAGGGATGTTCCTTTGTCTACCCGAAGAACTGCATATTTTGTCCGCTTTCTTTGTTCGTCATGTTCATAGTGTATGCTGTCGTCTTTCGTTTGCTCATTGCTTCTCTCTCTCTCTCTTTCTCTTTTCTCTCTTTCTCCTTACTTTTGCTCTAACTGCCTTTTTATTATACATTTCTCTCTTTCTTTCTTTTCTCTCTCCATCTCTCCATCTCTTACTCTCACATTCTCTCTCCCTCTCACACAAACACACCCACACACTCACTTCCCCCTCTCCTTCTTTCTCTCATTCTCCCTCCCCTCTCTATCTCTCTCTCTCTCTCCTTCCCGTCTCCATCTTCTCCTTCTCCCTTTGATGGAAGATATTCTTCCTTGAGTTTGCCCAGCTGCTCAGGTGTTCATGTAGTATACAAGTACACCTGGGAGTCGAGTGGAAATGTTCATATGAAAGATCACTCTTGCCAAGCAGCTACTAGACACCGTACATGAATGATATTGGACAGCAAAGGGGGCCAAACAGGGGTATCTTACTACTCCCCATCCCAAATATGGTATATTTTCCATGCTCTGGTGTAAATTATAACAAAATATATGAAAATCACCAACAAAATAATCAGATTTTCTCAAGAGATGTTATATTTTACTGAGGCCAAGGTGGAAATAGAATGTGACGCGGCAAAATTGGGAATTTGGAGGTGAATATAAATGTTCTATTGCATAATGAAATACATGAAATATTTGTTACATCAAATTAAATTTGCAGTCTCCTGCCTTACTCCTGTTTTGAATCCGGTCCTCTCGATTACATTTAGTCTCTGTGTCAAATGCGCACAGTTAACACGCGTAAACATTCACGGTACATTAATTTTCGCGGATTTCGCGCTAAAGCTGGTGTCCGGGAATTTTAGAACCTGCATAAATATAAACATGACTTCTTATGCGTGTTTTGAACGGGCTGAATTTGGTGCAACGCGAATTTAAGAACCAGCGAATTTGTTTCAGGGTCGCTCAGCACAAAAAATTAATCCTAAAAAATAACAGCATTTACAGTAAGTGCCCAGGTAAAGAGAGGCATGGTCAAATCCAATTTTGTTCGCATTGCACTTTGCCAAAAAAGTTGCTATATTCCATGCTCGTGCAGATCTAACAAAATGTTTAGTGTCACATGATAGCTTCTCAACCAATAGGATGCTCTCAAACAAATACCATATTTTATAGACTATTATGTTCTAACCTGTTAAGTTACCCTTCCTTTATGTTATAATGGGCAATATCCATATAACACCGGTCCAAACTTTGTTAACACTTTGGTTGCTTTCTTCGCCTCTCTGTACAGTCACTCTTTTTGCTACACATGCAATTTTGCACGAAACTATAGGCACCAATTGACGGTAGGATTGCTTTGTGCAAGATAACAGCTTTGCAAAATTATCCATTTCCAGCCCTGACTAGCTCCATGGTGACACCGATATATAGGTTAATTTTGCGCTTGAATTCTTGAAGCCTTTGGTATATCTACCCCATGATAAATACAATGTGGCACGGGAAGAGAACAAGGAAAATTAATGGGAAATTGATTTTTTTTTTAAATAAATAAAACAAATGTAGGGGGAAAGGGAGGGAGAGAAAGAGAGAGAGAGAGAGAGGGGGAGAGAGAAAGAGAGAGAGAGAGAGGGAGAGAGAAAAAGAGAGGGAGAGAGAGGGAGAGAGAAAGAGAGAGAGAGAGAGAGAAAGAGAGAGAGAGAGAGAGAGAGTGGGGAGGGTAGAGAAAATGGAGCAAGGGAGTGCAAGAAAGAGAGAAATGTAGATAGACATTGATGCAGAAATGGAGAGAGAAAGAGAAAGAGAGAGAGAGAGACATTGATGCAGAGAGAGAGAAAGAGGGGGGGGGGGGGGTGAGAGGAATTACCCTGGACTATTAATCATGCCTATAATTACGGTGTTTTATGAGATGAAATGAACTACTAATCACCTCTGTAGCCCTGAATTAGGTGTTAACGACAACGCTTGTATAATATTATGTCTATAATACTGTAGCCTTGATCATTAAATAGATCCTCCAGTGAGATACCAGGATGCCATATGACACAACCATCTGTTAAGAGCCAGAAGGGCATTAGCTCTGTGTTAGAAGATATTAGCCAATGCCCTCCTGGCTTGTATGGTAATAGCTAAAAGATATCCTGTAAAGCGATACCAGAGGTTATGATGTTGAGAGACCGAAGGATGTTAATTCTACATTGGAAGATATTCATTAATGCCCTTCTGGTTCCCATGTCTACATACCTCTGGTCATGAGCATCGATGTAGTCAAGGGGGGGGGGGGGGGGAGCGTTGGGTTATGTATTCCCCCCCAAAAAAAAATACCTCCCAACAAACAATTTAATAAAATTAAAAGAGAAGTTATTCTTTGATGTTTAGTTACGCTGCAGAATAAAGCTATGTCATGCCTTGAAATGTCCAGTTTCAATACGTCAAATTGCAAAATTTTGTTCCCTCACAGAATACACAATGTAAATGTATGCTTTAACGTGTTTCCCCCACCAAAAAATTATGGTGCCCTCTCCCAAAAAAGTGATGAAGTTGATTTTATACTTTCTAGCTATACACAAAATTATTTTTTTCAGATGATCGGTACACTTTTATCCCGTCTTGCTCTGCGAAAAAAGATTTGTTGTTCATGACACACAAGTAGCGAAATATTCTCCATTAAAGAAAAAAACAAAATTAGAATATGTGTGTAAATCAGGCATTGACAAAGTACATGGATAAAGAAATTAAATGTAGACAGCATGACCGATAGGCATTTGCGTATATATCTATACTTTTACAGTTCATGGCATTTCTATAAATGTTTCTATATATCTTAATCAAAGTTTGTCCGCTGTATATTGAACGTGCGCAGTTTAAGTGGAGCCGTGGTTCTGTTTTAATGCAGCTCTTCATTAATGAACTGCGCAGAGTACCTTAATGAATTGCGAGTGACGTGGAGGATACCCCTAAATCTACCCTTGGCGGTTCAAGCGAGGGCTTTGGTCCGCATTTTGACGAAGCCGCAGGCGTGTCACGTAGCCAAGGTGAATGCACTCTGATGCAAAAACAGATTTAGGGGATTTGGCAAAGAATGGGCAAATCTTGAAGGACCAAAGAAATACAGCCTGAAACGTTCCCATTTCACTTTAATCAATGTTTCTAAAAGGCAAAGTGATATGAATTTGTGAATTTCTCTGTAATTCAAAGCTCTTTAATTCAATTCATACTACATCTGTCCCAAACCAAAAGGGCATTAATTTTCATACTTTAATATAGAGTTAACCCCCTTCTGGCTCTAAACAGACAATTTCTTTAAGTCAATTTTTTCCCCACTTTTAAAGGTATTCAATATTGTCTGTTTGGTGCCAGAAGGACGACGACGCTGTCTAAAACAATATGACTTAATGCCCTTTCGGGCACCAACGAGATAGTGTACAGAGTATCATGAGAATATTTCTAAAGCATGCTGCTGTACTAGATAGAAAAAGACCTGAGATTGTGTAGAGCAAATAGCTTTTGTCGGGTATGCCTTAAATACATTCATGTGTGTGTGTGAAAAATATCTGTTATCTAGAGTAGATGTGGAACTATCTATCTTGTAATATACCTTGATATTTTCAAGTAGATATTATAGTTTGTCTGTTTGGAGCCTCTACCTGAAAGCTTCATGTTTTCTTCTCTCCCCACCCTCCCTCTCCCTTTCCCTACCCCTCTCACTCCAATATTCTTTTCTGACCTCCCTCTCCCCCCCCCCCTCTCACCCCCCCCCCCCTCTCCCCCTCTCCCCCTCTCCCCCTCTCCCCCTCTCCCCCTCTCCCCTCTCTCCCCTCTCTCCCCCTCTCTCTCCCCCTCTCTCTCCCTCTCTCTCCCCCTCTCTCTCCCTCTCTCTCTCCCTCTCTCTCCCCCTCTCCCCTCTCTTTCTCTCTCCCGCCCTCTCTCTCTCCCCACTTTCTCTCTCTCTCTCTCTCTCTCTCTCTCTCTCTCTCTCTCTCGCTCGCTCTCTCTCTCTCTCTCTCTCTCTCTCTCTCTCTCTCTCTCTCTCTCTCTCTCTCTCTCGCTCTCTCTCTCTCTTTCTATTCTTTTATCTTTTTCTGACACCCCTGTCTCTGTTTCTTTTTCTCTCCCCTTTATATCTAACACCTTTTTTCCTTGCTGCACGTTCCCTTGTCTCTCTCATGTTTCCCCTTGCCAGTCATTTTTCTTCTCTCTTTTCTTCATTTTCCTCTTTTTTCCTCTTTCCTTCCTCTTTCCTTCTCTGTCCATATGTTCTTTGTTTTCCTTCTTTCTCTATATTTTGAGATATCTGTCATGTCTTCATCCTTCTAATATTAACTTCCAGCCATTTTTATATAAAATTATTATATATATGCAACTAATTATTCACTTTAGAATTATGTTGTTTATAATAAACATGTACCAGTATTTGAATTCTCATTTCCTCTATTCTATATTTTGTTTAAATCTTAGGCCTGAGATTCTTGAGGGCACTACGTCTCATGCAGCTTTCAGAGATTCTCCAGTTCCTGAGTATTCTCAGGACCAGCAACTCCATCAAGCTTCTCAACCTGGTTACACTCTTATTAACACTCTGGCTGGGATTCGCTGGCATAATACACCTGGTAAGGAGTCTAAGTTTATCTCTTAAATGCTTAGCAGTAAACTTGAATAAGTTTAACACAGGTAAAGGCTGGCAACCCATTCAATGTTGCTAGACCGTGTAAGATCGTAACTACAGTATTCCTGTGACTTCAATAAAAGTTTCATGTTCATAGATATCCTGATAGTTGTCAATGCATAATGCATTGGGAAGTAGGTGATTTATAATATTATAGAATGAGAAATTCATTAATAAAATGGATAATTTCAACAAAAATTTATCAATTTATAAATTGTCAGAGATGTAGTGTTATATTGGAGTATTTGGTTTGGTTTGGTTTGGTTACGGTTGGGTTTGCATGTGTAGGTATAGTAATGGGGTCAGGGTTAATGCTAAGAATTACTTTACAGTAGCAAACGATTGTGGAGCAACGTGTGCTGTCAGAGTAGGTGTCGTACAATCGTTTTAATTACATGACTATGGCATTCAACGTCACTGGACCTTACTGATACATCTATTCTTGCTCGTCCATGCATGCAGTTGAAATTGAGAATAGAATTTTGCATGCTTCAGCTTCATAGTGATATATGTGAGAAGGCAGTGTTGGGATAGAGCTAAAAATGAACTTAAAGGGATCAGTCAGGTTCAGTCATCATCAAATAATGAAAACAATTATATCAGTAAAAGTGGAGAGATATAAAATCACCTGTATAAATAACTATATGCATACATGCCAACTGTTCAGATTAAAGAGGAACATTCCTCTTGTTGGGAGAAGATAATTATCATTTTAATGCAGGTGTTCCTCTTCCTGTACAAATTTGTCTGTAGTATTGAATAGGAGAGTTAGGATTGTTCCTCTTTTTTTTTTAAATAGCATAATTTGTACAGATTTCTGATTTTCAAATATTGGCATGTATGTATATGACCATTAGGTCAGTAATCATCTAAAGAGCATTAAATCCAAGAGAAATAAAAGATGAAAATATGTTTAATGCCTGAACAGAAAAGAATTGCATCAAATGATGCTGTTTTTACTTTGAGAAGTCTATACCTGTGTCATTTTTTCCTTTATTAGGTTGCAGTTTTAGTATCATCAAACTTGCAATATTGTGTTTGCAGAAGTATTGTCAGGAGCTGAAATTTGTTATAGAGTAGGCCTACACCATTAAGAAACCACAAACATACAGAGACAGAGACAAAAAGTATTCTGTCCCCATTAAAACAGATGATAAGAAATCACATGTATTTGTGAAGGCAGGCAATGAGTACTCTGAGGCATGATGTCAGGAAAGGTTACAGAGTTTTGTATTTCAAAAGCAAATTTATACATTATATTAGGGTGCGCATACAAAAGCACCTGTGTGCATCATTTTGTAGGGGAAGATAATGAGATGCAGGAAAAGGAATTTTCATTAGTAGAAAGAGAAATGAGATAAGGTAAAGAGGCAGAAGAAGAGGAAGAGAAAGATGAAGAAGGAGGAGAAGGAGAAGGAGAAAGATTGAGGAAGAAAAGGGGAGATAAAATAAATCTTCCCACGTTCAGAGAAGAGGAAAATATATATGTTTGTGAATAAGATTTCCCAATCAAATAGATAATATATGTCAGTCACATACAGCACATAGACTTACACTTTGCATTATTTATCATAGAGGAAAATAGAGAGAGGGAGAAGTGAAAAATAATACCTCATACATTTGCAAAAGAGAAAGATATGTAGATGTCTTTGAATAAGCCTTCCGAAGCAAATACAAAGTTCAGTCACATACAGTACATAGGCTTATAACACTTTACATTAATCTTGGAGGAAAATAGAGAGAGAGATAAAAACAAAACAATGCTCATACATTTGAAGAAGAGCAAGATATATAGATTTCAATAAATGAGCTTTACAAAGCAAATAATTATTTCAGTCACCTGCATACAGTACATCGGCGTACACTTTGCGTTATTTATCATCGAGGAAAATAGAGAGAGGGAGAGATGAAAAACAATACCTCTTACATGTACATTTGCAGTAGAGAAAGATATATAGATGTTTGTGAATAAGCTTTCCCAATCAAATGAATATTTCAGTCATATACAATACATAGGCTTCAGTTTGCATTAGTTGTCATAGAGGAAAATAGAGAGAGCTTACAAAAAAGCAATACCTCATACATCTGAAGAAGAGAAAGATATATAGATGTCAATAAATGAGCTTTACAAAGCAAATAATTATTTCAGTCACATACAGTACATAGGCCTATAACACTTTGCATTAATCTTGGAAGAAAATAGAGAGAGATAAACAAACAAAAACAATGCTCATACATTTGAAGAAGAGAAAGATATATATGTTTGTGAATAAGCCTTCCGAAGCAAATACAAAGTTCAGTCACATACAGTACATAGGACTACACTTTGCATTAGTTATCATAGAGGGAAATAGAGAGAGATTAAAAAAAAACAATGCTCATACATCCGAAGAAGAGAAAGACATATAGATGTCTGTGAATAAACCTTCCAAAGCACAATGCAGGAGCCCCTCGAGCTGTTGGATCTTCAAACGGGGGTTGAATCCATTTTCCCATAATGAGATTATTTGCGGGAATTCTAATAAAACATGCAGCAATTGGCAGTGCAGGCGCGAGGGAAGGTAATTGCCAATCGCAAGCGCGTGTACAGAATAAAACCTTCGGCGTGAGGCTTTTGAATCTTGCATTCATTTCATTTCAGTCATTCTATGCAGCATTTGAATTCACCTGCTTAGAGGAGGGATGTAATGCTGAAATAACAAATTGATTCTTGCTTTCCCATTAATTACATTTGCTGTCTTACAGGGTAGTAGCCTTCAGGAGCAAGGTTTCGTTCACAATTATCTGTTTTTATCTTTCAAGCGCTGACAAAATAGTGGCTGAATTTGTCATGTAGAGTAGTTATACAATTAATTTTTCAACGTACCACAGAATCTGATACATCCTGTAAAACACTTATTTCTCAATTTGCAAGTTTCAAATGATAAATGCAGTTTTTAATATATAAAAAAAAGACAGAAGAATAATCAATAAATCATTAAATTGAATACTGAAGAAAGAAAAAAAATCAAATGTATTTTTAAAGTGTTTTAACAAAATCCTCTTTATACAATACATGTAGATGTACGTTATCTCTTTTTCCTTACACCAACATTTTTTTTTTTTATTACCAAATGTCCTTGAGCTTAGTACACGATATCCTTTCTTTGTTTGCTTTCAGGTATTGAAATACAGACAATCAATATTTCATGAATTGCAATTTAAAAAAACTAGCCAATGCTCTTTTAATTCATGGCTATATAGCATTGGATTATATTAACAAAGACAGTTTCAAATACCACATATGAATAAATGATTGAAAAAGTATGTCTTTGGTTCTTACTTTAGGTTCTATGAAGCAATTTGACATAGTCATCAATGTAGCTGAATCAATTTAGTGTAGAATTTAAAAAGGAATGTCCTTTAAGTTTTGAGGAAAATGATGGAATATCTAGCTATTGTTGTTATCAGAGCTATTGCGTTTAATAGTCATCTATTATACTGATCCTTACCATATTTCATATGTATCTTGTATTATTATTTCTTTGATTTTATGATTATGGTTAATTAAATATCTTGACTCTTGAATCCTTATTATTCATGATATTCAGTACCTTCTTTTTGACCCAAATCATCATTCTTTTTAATCAATTAATATCACTTCCAGGTCGAGAACTCAGGTGACCCTTGGTTGCAATTTGCCAACAAGCAGCCCCTCTCATACTGGACGTGTATTTACTTCCTGGTCGTTACCATGTCAACGGTTGGCTACGGTGATGTGTACGCCAAGACGGTCCTAGGAAGAATCTTTGCCACTCTTTTCATCTTCGGCGGCTTGGTGAGTCGATTCAGCCATCTATAATTATTTCTTTCCTTTCTGTTCTTATTTTATCTTTATTTTCTCTTTTTTTTTTAGAAATTGGTTTATCAACAACAATTTTTTTGTTGTTGAACGTTTTAGCCCTCCATAGGCTATTTTATTGAGTCAAACAAAACATTTTACAATTCAATGAAATAAAGTCTTTCTTTAACTCAAATAAAACAGAATACTGTCACATTTCTCTCATTGTTGTTCATACAAACAAATGTTGAAGTGACTGCCATTTAGTTACAAATTGTTATACATACCAGATAAAGAATGAAAATATCTCTCGTCTTTATAATATTGAATAATCTTCTTCAAAGAACTAAAATTTGGAATTTTGTTATTGAGCTTTTATACAAATAGTTGATGCTTAATCAAAGTCACAATAAAAGTAGGGTTCAAGACATGAGTCCAAAGTCTAGTAATGTTGTGGTTACAGTATGAAAAAAATATAACATTCAAAACTTAATGGATGTTAAAATTACATGTTGAATCAGTGAAAAGAAAGAATTTTTATTGTACAATTTAGACAAATAAGTAGGAATAAATCACCCAAAATGTAAAATTGCAAATTTGAAATGTCATTTTGTAAGTTTAAGTGTTTGAGGATTGAGAAGTAAAATCACCATGGCACAAAAGAGAGAAGCAGGTCGGTGAAATCCAGAGGGGAAATCTAACAAAGGACAATAATTTCTTTTGGATTTATCATAGTTCAATATTCTACCTATTTTCATTGATTTTAATATTTCACTTAGTCATCACGTGTTTGAATATTGCTGGAAAAATGTTAACAATGGAAATGACTTTTCATCCTTCAACAGGCCTTGTTTGCCACAGTGGTACCTGAAATCTATGAAATCTTAAGCCAGAGAGGAAAATACAGCGGATCATTACAGTCAGAAAAGGGCAAAAAGTAAGTTCATAAAATTAATTCATTTTATCGTCCCAGGCCTACGTCATGTTATAGTTTTTGGGTTGTAAAGTGTTTGAATATGGATGGAAATGTTTGAGTATGAAAATGAGCGTCAATTGATTGATTTTTTTCTGCCGAGTGCCAGAAGGGCGTTGAAGATCATCTTGAGTTCCAGAAACAATCAAACATTAATTCTGACAAAATCCAGTTATCATCAAATTGCACTTTATTTGTATGGATATTGAGCATGCGCAAAATAATTGGGAATGAAAATACAGTGAAACCTCTATATAATGACCATTCAAGGGAGACAAGAAAAGTTGTCTTTATAGAAAGGTGGTCTTTATGTACAGGTGGCCCCTGAACCAGGTTTCAATGTATATAACAACTGAGCATGTGCGAAGGAAATTGGGAATGAAAATAAGAGTGAAACCTGTATATAAAGATCATTCAAGGGAGACACGAAAAGTTGTCTTTATAGGCAGGTAGTCTTTATGTACAAGTGGCCCCTAAACCAGGTTTCAATGTATATAACAACTGAGTAAGAAGTCAAATAAAGAGGGTGTTCGATGAACATTGCCTAGTGGCGTTTGTATTTGATTTTCATCATACAGTCAAACTTGTATAGGGTGACCGCCAAACAGAAACACAAAAAGTGGTCTTTGAAGACAGGTTCCTTTAGTACATTTTTCAATGAGAAACCATTTCAAGGGAAACAAAAAGCGTGGTTTTTGTAGACAGGTGGTCACTAAAGCAGGTTCAACTGTACATAGTATAAGAAATGCCCTTCCAGCACTAAGCAGACTTTATCAATCACTTGACAATTATGCCATGATCATGTTTCTTATGCTTCGATTCAATCATTAGTGTATTTCATTGTGATGAAAGTACAAAGTTCCCGCGAAGTGGAAACCCCTTACAAACATCTATTGTTCCTAGCTTTTGTAAAGCATAATGCAAGCGTTAGATTGCAATCTGTAACAGTGGTTGGCTATTCTTACGATGCATTGTGTTTCACTAGAGGTGAATTAAGGGGCGTAGCCTAATCATGTATGTTTCATGTATGTATCACACTTTATACTTTGCTGCTCTATGCACATGTATGAAAGATAATGTTGTCCGCTAAGAGCCAGAAGAGTGTTAATCCTCATCCGTTAAAACATAGCAAAACTACATGCTCTCTGCTCCTCAACCGACTAGTATATTCATGTGCTGATAATGAAAATCAAATTTTTATCAAGGCCACGGCGAGCACTGGCTCCCCTTCAAAGCCGGCGCCGTCGATCACCTGACACTTGATTAAAGGGGTTGTTTACATCCAAAATACAGACGTTGTATGTGGGTCCTCAATATACCATCGAAGCGTTACTGATGCGCTCCTTACACGATTACCCTAACCTGGGAACGCATTGTAGCGGAAGAGATGGAGAATATCTCATTCTTTTTGAAGGAAGGGCTGGCTGGCTGTCTGGTAGAATGTTGACCTGTTTTGTCGGGGGCATGGAGTAAGGTGCGCAGTGATAAAGCCCTCGATATTGGTCTTGTCTAAATTATTTTGGCCAATAGATGCTCCCGTAATAAAGCAATGAAGATGTCATCACCCTTTTGACGTCTTTTCTTTCTTCTTGATTTGTTATTATGATAAGCTAGGGATGCAAACTCAGTGGAGAAAAAAAAATATTTTGGGGGATCCATATAAAATTTTTGAGAAATTTTCGGGGGCTACTTTTCAACATTAGAGGGCTCTTTTTCATTTCGGGGGCTATTTTTTATCAGGGGCTACTTGTTCATTAATGCACAAAAGATATAGTTTGTTGAATTTATTTAGTAGGCTTACTGGCTTATTTTTATGTATCTTCTTTTTAAGTAAGAATACTTACACCTTCTAACTTTCCTATTTTGGAGGAATAATTCTTATTTTGGGGGCCTGCAAGCTATTTTTTTGACCCCTAGATTCCTCTCCTTTTTTTGAAATATTCTGTGTGAAAAGTATACAAAATAGATTCCTAATCTTGCCTTGAGAGATTCCTACTTTTTGCGGTGAAAGGTTGGCAGGTATGTATGCATCATCCCTTTCTGAACATTGTGTTTACAAACCAAAACCTAAATTCTTAATGACCCAGTATAGTCTTTCACATCCTTTAAGTAAATCATCATCATCATCCTTTGCTTGATTAAATGCCAAGCACCTGTAATAGCGGGTTGAAAATAAAAAGACCCCCCAAAAGGTGTCATACCTCCCACGGATAGCGTTCTCAATGCCATCTGGCTACTATCTACCAGGAGTGTAATTACGAGATATTGTCTTTCATTATAATAAGCGCTTGATGTGCAACCCATTAGTGGATCAGTCATTAATCGGCCCTTCAGACGGCAGCATATCGTGTCGAGCATCTGCTCAATTTCACGCCGATATGATTAAGTTAATTTGGATGTAGATGTAGTCCAAATTTGTTTTCTTTGCAGTAATGGATTTTCCTTGCTTTCTAGGAATTCATCCAATAGTTCCAGGGTATCATTTTAATGTTTTTGTTAATTCTTCATTAAATTATGCGTTGATTTTGTGGTGTTGAAGAGCAGGCACCTATGATAAGTGGTCAACCTTGATCATACACTGGTGGGTATTTCATACAGGTATGGAAGAGAGGAGTAACAAATAAACATAAAATATCATTTGAATAACATGAAGGCCTCATTCAGATATGACATGGCAAAACCACAGCTTTTAAAAAATTGTTAATGATGACATTTCAAGTACATTTCTGTATCTTATGACACAGAACTAAGGGAATACGCACAGGACTTTAGTTTCATGCAGTTGCCATTTGTTTACATGTTTTAAAAAAACGCATTTGTTGAAAGGCGGCTTTTACTGCGTCATATCTGAACAAACCTTACGAGGCAATTTTTTCAGTTTATATGAAGGCAACAGTCTTGGTGTATCTTTGGTTTGAGACTGTGTCAGTCTACCTGTGCCCATGGCCAAGGCTTTAAAGGGAGGCTTTACTACTTCAGTCAGAAGGGATTAGACCACACAGCGAGCCAGCGACGTCACTGTGACAGGTGGCTATCTCATTAACTCAGCTCTCATTTAACATAAGAAAAAGAGGATCATGGGGGACCAACAGGTACCGATTGGGGAAGTTTTCTATATAGAGGGAGCAAGTAGCTACAAGTAGGACAGTGTGCCTTTAATTACTCTTTCTATCACCTAGTTTCTCTCATAGGTAGGTCCCCTGCGTGCCACACACAAGCAAATTATACTTTCGTGTCAGTGTGTTGAAATATATACGATTATTCAGTCAACCAATCTGTGTATTTGGCAATAGGAATCGGCTCTGAGTAGATCGATACAATAAACGTGTACATACCTATGATGAATTGAATAGTCATATTCCCATTGCCTCATTCTTTCTATAATAGCTATTCCTTATTGCAGAAATGTGTTTTTAAACTCGCAAGTGTTCTCTTCAGCTCATAATAAATCAGGGGACGTGTCTTTTGAACATAGTGAACCACACAGGAGATACCCCCACCCCGTATAGATACCTTTTAGAAACGATCGGTTGAACGCGTAAGAGTTGAGTTGTTTACATCGCAGGGAATTAATCAAGATGTTGGGCAAATGATTGAGTGAGGGAACCCCATGCGTGTAAAAGCGGTGTTTATAGCGTTCAAATTTGTTTAGACGATGAGAGGCGGTACGGAGCATCTGGCATTGAGTCAACATCGACAGGGCTTGATTGGAGCGGGGAGGGTGGACGCGCACCGCATTCTCCCGAGAATCGAGTTAATCAACCCTGTGCTCATATTCGCACACTTGTTTTATTGGCCGTCCAAGCAGTGTGCGTTTAATGGGCGTGTTTGCACTGGGTTTTAAATACGCTTCAGCTTGATAGCAGCACAGTGTACAAATAGAGCTGAGCGTGATGATGGGACGCCACTGATTGGTGCCGACGCCATACCTATATGCTGACTCATATTAGAATCCTGTATGACTTTACTGTCTTACTTTAGATTTTAATGTCCAAATATTTAAAACAAATTATGGTATATTAGGCACATTTTCCAATGGCACACACCCTCAACTTGGCCACCCCTCCCCCCCCCTTTCCCTCCAAAATGACCTGATTCTGTCAAAGTTTGATTTTTATTAGAAAATATTAAATCCAGAAATTAATCTCATGTTACAATGTAGTTGAGCTATTTATAACATTGTTTTACTTAGTTAAATGTCTTTCTTCTTCTTCTCATCTCCCATTTTTTGATTTTTTACTTGAGAAAAATATCTTCACAGCAGCTTAGACATGCTTTTATCGTTTTTACTATCATCTGGACAGAAAACAATCTGAGATATGGTTTTGTTGCTGTTGTTGGGGGCACTTTATAGGAGGGTAACTATACATTGTTGATGTACATGCATGTACAGTCAAACCTGTCTATAGCGACCACACAAGGGAAACACAAAAAGTGATCTTTGTAGACAGGTTCCTTTAGTACAGTATGTTTCAATGAAAAACCATTTTCAAGGGAAACAAAACATGTGGTCTTTATAGACAGGTGGTCACTAAAGCAGGTTTGACTGCACCTGTATATCTCAGCCTCAGAGGAATTGTTGTCATTATTTGTAGAAAAAAACCCACTTGCCAAGTTGGGCTAGTGTAAACACATCCCTAATTGAATTTCTGTGCTCTGATGCTGCTGCAGTGGAGGTATATAGAGCACTGGGCGGTGGGCCACTTAAGCCAATGATGGCAAAAGGGTCGACAAATTTTAAATGGATTAAGCACTATTGTAGCCTTCAAGTCGCATCACTCCTCGGCATGTCACTGCCTCGGCTAATGACGGGCTTCGTCTGTTTGCTGCCCTCTCAAACATTAACTTGGCAAACACAAGCCGTACTTGTAAATCACTTAATTCGCTGGTCAATTGGCTGTTACTAGAAATCGGTATCTTCTTGCGGGTCGGGAACTAACCGAGTTTTCGACACCTTTATCGGATCATCTTTAAAAAAAAGAGAAACTGCGGCATTAAGATAGATTAGATCTAGGTGTGTTGTTTTAATAGGACTTTCCATGTGTCTGAATTCATTAGTACTTGAATCGCTTTTGATTCCTCCGCCTACGAGTCTAGTCAATTAGCTGAATTCTCTCCCTTTTCCACACACCTTCATGGTATAGTCGAGACGATTAAAGCAGTATTTTTCTGTATCTCTGGGGCAACAATGTTTGCTGTTTAGGTTTGGAACATTTGGGGTGTAAATGGACTCCTGGAACTGTCTGCTGAGTAGCCGGAAGAGCATTATCTCATATATACGTTAACATGGATGTAATGTCCTTCTGAACAAGAATTTTTTTAATATAAATACATGGTCTAAATATCATTAGGTCTAATGACCATTTAGGCTGATAGTCAATTGGTATAATTTCCATATGGTCTAATCTCCAATTAGTCTACTACCCATTTGGTCTATTGTTCATTAAGTAAACAAAATGATTATTAGACCTTGTGGAAAGTAGACAGGCTGGGTGTAGACCTTATGACAATAGACCAACTGGGTATAGTAGACAAACTGGTCGTAGACCAAACGGCAGAAACCCAACCTCACCTAATATTGGCTTCCATGATCCATAAGTAACCTCTTGAAGTATCCTAACTGAAACAGGATGCCTGCGCGTGAGAATAAACATGGTACGGTGTGAGTGCGTGCGTGCAAAATATGGAAGGTAATATATGGAAGGTATATTTATAAACAAAGGTCACAAGGTCACGGGACAGGTTCGATTGTGTAGTATAACCTCATTATCTTAACCCAGTTTCCCCCAGCATCCAGACTAAACAAAGTTTGCAGTCTGTGCCATCGCTCTGTCTGCCATGCCATGTCACATTCACATACACACAGAAGCGACAGATCCAACAGCCCGTGAATGATTTTACCATGTGGAGGGGCGTATCCAGCCTATCCAGGGGGCTTAAGGGCCCTCCCCCCCCCTTACCTTGTGAGAGGAAAGAAAGTGTGTGCTAATAAAAAAATTGTTCCTACCCCCTTCCTGTTGATAACAATTATATTCAGGGAAAATTTGTTAAGAAATGGAAAAGAAAATTGCCCCCCCCCCCTCCTTCATAAAATCCTGGGGACTAGGGGATACCACCCCCCCCCCTACTTTGTGAGAGGAAATAAATTGTGTTTGGATAAACTTGTTCCTACCTCACCCTGTTGAAAATTATATACAGAAAGA
Source organism: Strongylocentrotus droebachiensis (assembly GCA_035222895.1). Classification (NCBI taxonomy): domain Eukaryota; kingdom Metazoa; phylum Echinodermata; class Echinoidea; order Camarodonta; family Strongylocentrotidae; genus Strongylocentrotus; species Strongylocentrotus droebachiensis. The sequence continues at coordinate 147,219 of JAVYIG010000126.1, read as the reverse complement.
ATTGCCCCCCCCCCCCTTTCCTTCATTAAATCCTGGATATGCCCCTCATGTACCCTCAGTTATTTCATAGAGTACTTCAACACTTTAATAATACGCTTCATCAATACATAGTACCATTAGTAGGTCCTCGCTCCCTTTCACCTTCGTTTAATCGTGCCATATGGCTAATGTGCACCGCTCAAGTCTCTATTATTTTAACAGACTATGTCAAGATGTTTGTGTAATATCAGACACATCAATTCAGAATGCTGCCAACTGAAGCTTAACGCAGTTCTTTCCCTCCTCACAGTGGCTTGACATGTACGTTGGGTTTTGTTTTGTGGAAGATATTGGGTTAGGTTAAGGGTTTAATTGTATCTTCAATGAAAGCAAAAGTACATTTTTTTTGCTGTGTTGTAGTGATTACAATGGACCTGAAAGTTCACACAGTTCACCATGAATTTCATCATCTTTGTGGTTTTTACATGTACCGGTATTCCAGCCAAAAGCTTTGTCATCATGATCATCATCATCATCATCATCATCATCATCATCATCATCATTAGATATGCTAGGTGCATTCAGACACCAAGGATCATCAACTTCATGAAGGGTTATGAAGCAGTGACAAAAACAAAACAATAACATAAGAATGGAGAGCCATTTAGCTTTTAAAAGCTCCACAAAACAGCTCTTAAAATCTAATTTAATTAGAAATTTAAAAACAGGGAATAATTCTAGAGATGTAGATTGCCATGAGAGAATATGCTTTTTCATAGAAAATCCTAAAACAGTTCTTGTGAACATTTCTTTTATTTTTTTAACATTGAATTGAAGATGTACAGATTCATTTACATGTTCTTACATTTACTTTTGAAATTATACATCCAATTCTTCTTTGAAAAAGAAAAAAAATGCAAACAAATATATCATGTATTTTATTCCATGCTTTGTATCTATTGTGGTATGATATCTTCTCCCAACTCGATGGTTGATTGCAACAATGTCATTCCACTCCATGCCGTACCATAAGATCTGTCAAATTACAGCGAAATTCCATTCAGAGGCCTGGCGTAAAATACCTTGGACACAATTCACCACAATAGGCTGCACGAAGGGCTAGGACAGTGAGAATGCTGGATTGCAACTCATTTGTCCAATTACACCTGGATCACTTTCGCCTGATCAAATTTAATTTATTCGATTTTGATGAGATTAAGAGCTAGACAGCAGGCAAAGCTCCACTGATTAGTGCATATAACAAACAGAATGTCATGTTCTGTTCAGACTAGAGTTTATTTATGCAAAATTGGTAATAACAAAGTTTTTGATGAAGAAACGTTGTATAGCAAAAGAGGTGAACACTTATAACATTGCATAAAGAAACTTATATAAAGAACCGTCATGCAAAAAAACAATTTAAAGAAAGTCATTTAAAGAAACGTATTAAGAAACTAGTTAAGAAGAGGTCAGTTTACAAGTCAACTGTCCAATTATCAAGGCACACTCACAATAATAATAAATGATAATAAATATAAGCGCTGATAATCCAAGCTCAGTTGTTTGGTTTTTGTACGATACGATGTGCAGATGAGAACATGATTCTGATTCTTTATTGACTTTCCGCTCAAACCATACTCAAAGCGTATTCCTTGCTATACATGTCCGTTTCATTAAACATTTCATTATACGTTTCACAATACGACATTCAGACAAGAAAATTCTTAATGTATAGCTACATACATTTTTCATATCATGTAGCCATACAATTAATTTTGGTTGTCTGAATGGGGGGTCAGATGGATGGAATAGTGTATAGAAGTTTAATATGAATACCAATAGATGGGATTTGTATGGAATATTGTCCTTCGGTTGTGTTTATAAAACATAGCCTTGAATATCAATGTAATTTATTAGATTGGCTTCTGGGTATGTACATGTATTAATATATGGTCATTTTCACAGTAAAGGGTGTAACTTTTCTCAAACAGGGTCAAAATTTCAAAATATGTTTTCATAATCATTTCTACTAAAATTAGTACTATAAGTGTCTAAATTATGGATTTTTTTTAATTCTGGAGCTTAAACTACATGAGAAACCTGGAAAAATAATGAACAACTGTGACAAATATGATAAATTTGAACAAAAACAACATTTTAATTCTATCAACTTAAATGACAACATTTGTTCTCCAAACATAATTCAATTGCAATTTTTCATTTGCTATTCTAATGTACTTAAAGGCTTATAAAGCTTTTTTGGTCAAACTTATTTGGTCTTTAAAAAAATTCAATGCGTTTGTCAAATTCAAGATAAAATATGACTTTGACATTTAATTTTTCAAATTTACCTATCTTCCAAGAGGGGGAGCAAAATACAAATTATTATACAAATACCATTCAGTGAAGGCTAATTACCATGCGAATTCCAAAGAAATCGCATTTCAAATGAGGAAGTTGAAAATTTCTTATGTGTGTGTTTCGGAGGCTTCAGGTTAACAAAATGCCTGTTTCGGAGGCTTCAATCATGTTAACATAAAATGTAGTCCATTACTTAGGTAACATATTAAGAAAAATTTAACTTAAACTGTTAATGATATGTTAAATTACTAATATAACACCTAAAACATTTGTTTACAGAGTAAAAATACTTGTTAATATAAAGTACGGTACATGTATGTTACAAACTATCTTTACTTAATACGATGAGTTTTTTGTTCAGTACGCAAACATTGCAAAGTCACTTAATAGAATCCATGAGGATTTCAAATCTGTCCTGATACTCAGGGAAATATATTGTCAAGTATGTAATTTCCAAGGAAATCACTTTTCTCATATCAAAGTTGAAACATTCAGGAAACATATACATGTATAGGATCAGTTCAAAGTAGTGTTTCGGAGGCTTCAAACATGTTAACACACTATATTGTCAACTACATAGGCAATATACAAAGCAAAATTTAACCTTACTTTTGAAGATTTGATAAAATGTTGAACTGAAAGTAAAGTACTTAAAATAATTGTTCACATAGAAACCATTTATGTTAATTCATACTAGCAATGTATCATTACCCTTCACTTGCGTCTTTGACATCATTTATTCTTAGTGCAAAGAATTAAATTTCCGCACAGTGGCTTCCACAAACTTGTTTGTTATAATGTGTTATAACATTTACACAGACATCCATATTTTTGAAACCAATAGCATAGTAAGTATTTACAGGTTTTTGTCCTGGAACACAATTGTGTTCTACTTCTTATTTCAAAGAAATTTATCTGCCAACATGTCCAGTTCTTAAAAATTATAAAGGTAAGCTCTGCCGGCTGGGGTAGGGGTCCTGGTTGGTAGAGTCATCTTCTGTATTACATCTGTTTTAGGCTGATGGGCTTCACAGTCCTCTGTAAATTCATACAGACCATTGCTGTTCCGGCGCATGAATTTGACTTTGACATAGTCATCAATCACAGCTTTTACCTAGTAGCAAAATAAGAATATATAGCAAATACAAACTTTCATTAAAACACAGAAAAACAGCTTTCAGAATCCATTTCACTTCCTTGAAATATCTCACAGTCCCTTATTTGATTTCATTCACCCTGTTAACTTTGTTCAGTACCACAACATCTGCTCATTTATATTGTAGAAAGATCTTTTTGTCTATGTATTTCTCAAATAAAGAAAGTTGATCCTGTTAAATGTTTTTTTAATAATCCGAGATCTAACATGGGTAATACTTACGAGAGCCATGAAAACCACCCCATTTGTAGTCCTGCTGCTAGATGAAGGTGCATCAAAATATATGGCCACATAATTGCTCACATTGATCCTGCAATTGGAGAAGAAAATAGGAAATTAGCATTTTGTACTGCACAGAACAATGTTAATACATATATCTGAGCTTGGACACTAAAAAACAATCCTTTTGTTTGATTTTAAAAGTACATCTTGAATGTATATTTGCATATGCATTACATAATAATTTATTATTTATCCATGTGTTGTTTAAGAATTAGTTTAGTAGTCTATACGGGCACCATCACTAAGGATGCTTAATGTGAACATTACACAAACCTTTAAGTACTAATTAATGACAGACTTGTTTTTATCTGTTTTGACCATGGATTTGCATTAATAACCTGTTCAAAATTGTAATTTGTACAAGGATTTCATTCCTTATTACTGGTTTACCATTGTGCATAGCCATAGACCTGTTTATGTACACACATGTATATCAGGAGTCTAATTTAAACATTTGGTACTGAGGCAAACCTTAGAGGTCAGGTGACATCCAAATATAAGTTGATTCATGTTTATGTGCAGAGCTGCATACAACTCTTAATTTGTTATAAATATATTTCATAGATTTTTAAATATTTTACAATAATTTTCTCAGACCAGTTAAGCTCCACCCTAAATAAATGCTCCAGATTTCATTCATCTATCTGTTAATCATTAGTGAGCTAACAAGATAAATTGTTATGTAACTTTCTCCAGCTCAGCACATGCTCACAAATACCTCCACGTTACCTTTCTTTTCCTGGTGATGCTACACCACTTCTGACATAGCAACTCATATGTTGGTATTGTATGGTCTATTGTAAACAGGTGATCAGCTCTGGTTTAGCTATTATACATACCACTGTCTCTTGTTAGCTCACTAATGATTTACAGATGATGTCACAAGATGAATGAGATTTGGAGCATTTTTCTAGGCTGCACATCAACAGGAATCAAACTATATTTGGATGTCACCCAACCTTTAAAACCACAAACATTGAGTATGATAAAGGTACATGTACAATGTACAATACAGATCGTAACTAGGCCTCACATATTTTTAGTGACAAATCTAAACTTCAAAAACTTTCACACATCAGTTCCATTACAATGACCCATTAAAAAAAAAGTACAAGTAAGTAATTTAAGGACAAAATATACAGTTCTTACCTCTATATACTTGTGGATAACAGTAAGGAAATGAGAGAACTGTCTGTAGTGTTCATGCCTGTCTGGAAGAGATGCTATCTAGTATCAGATGTTGCTAGCACATGTTGCTGTAACCTTGTCAATATCTTCATGATCTTCATGGTCTATTGTCGTGGACAAGATCCGCAGTTCGAGTCCTGCCGCGGCACTAATGTCCTTTGGCAAGACACTAATCTACATTTGCCACACTCGACCCAGGTGAGGTAAATTGGGTACCTGGCAGGAATTAATTCCTTGAAATGCTTAAGCGCCGTAATGGAAGCCATGCTAAAGCCGGGGTAATAATTTCCAAATTTGGAAGCGCATAGAGACGTTCAATATGTGCTATACAAGAACCAAATATTATTATTATTCCATTGTCTTAAAAGGGGTTGTACACACTGCTTCCCAAACATTTCTAGAGGGTTCTTTGCCCACCAAATTTCTCTCCTACTGTTACAAATGGTCTTTGGATGGCATGGCCTATGCCATTTGATCCTAAGGGGTTGGCAAAGACCATGATACATGTTGTTAACACTAAATGAAGCCTCCGAAACAAATTGGATAAATATTATGGATGTCTTATAATTTGGGAAAATATAGTGATTCATTTTAATACTTTATATATTAAAATATTCATAAAGCTTGGAAGATTTATATGTATAAACTTGTTTATTATTTGGTGAATAATTCTTACATTATCAAGGTTTGAAACAGGTGAATACTCCTAGTACTGGTGTAAAATTTCTTTCTGAAATACTGACTATTTGTAAATCATTAAAAATATAAAAAGCCAATAACATCTAACACATTCCTGTCCTTTAATAGACCATAACCAAACATTCAATAGGAAAACTTTCAACAATCCCCTATCTATAAAACCACAATAGCCAAAAATATGGTGTTAACTACAGTTTGAAGCCTCCGAAACAAGTTTTTTTGGTTATTAGTAAGTCTTGAAAAAAATTAACTGGATATCTATTTACTTTCAACTTCAAGGGAGCCTGCACATCCTAACCTATGATTGCCATGCAGATTTAACATGATACACATCGGTCTAGGTATTTAAAAAATGAAAAATAATCTTTTTGCTGTTTCGGAGGCTTCAAGTGTTTCGGAGGCTTCAAGTGCTAACGGAAAGTTTGTATTGTCTGTTATTCTTTAACAGTGGGGAATATCTCAGCTATTTTTTGACAAGTGATTTAGGGGTCCTAATGCTACATTTTGATATAATGATTGGATAAGTTCCTATATTCATATTTGTACAAGCTGTCTGAATAGTTTGTTTCGGAGGCTTCAATTCAGCTAACGGAAAAATGGCGCGACTCAGTCAAGCTTTTAAAAAATTCTTACAAGCAACATGATCAGACAAATTTTGTCATTAGTTGGAAGTATAGATATCAAGTGTTAAATGAAGAACAAATGAAATGGTAGAAAGCACTTTTCAAACCAGAGCTCTTGCTATGAAGTTTGTTAACTATTGTTAACGGAAAATGAAGTCTCCGAAACGACAAATAACAACTCTCTGTTCTCAAAAATTGAGGAGCAGTTACAGTTACAACTTCTTTGGCACTTTTTATTGAACATCTAACTTCACATTCTGCATAACAAAAACAATCCTCGCTGTTCCTGAAAAAAATGCAGGGCTTTACAAAAATGTCTATGTATTTTGTGTACATCAAAAGGGTCACATTTAGGGTACTTATGTGCCTGCCAAAATTTAACGAAGTAATCCCTGAAGAAGTTTATGCTACCCAAGGTAGCACCCAAGTAGGTTACTCATATGCCAAAATATCTTTGAATTCTGTAGCTTTATGAGATCACTAGAGAAAAAAATTTCCAAATTTCAAAGTTACACCCTTTACCGTGAAAATGACCATATTCATTCAAACCTGTCTAAAAGGGGCACCCAAGAGGAAAAATATAATAATAGCCACTGTAGACAGGTGGTCTTTCTTAAAGAAAGTGTGTCCCTTTTGCAGCCAACATCAAATTCTGTAGAACTTTGCAGGAGTTATGAATATGTCACGTATGTCCTATCTGTGAAATATAAACATTAGCAGTGTCCTCATATTCAAATTATGCAAGGAAATCTGTTTACTTTCTAGACGTCACTGTCACACACTATTGAGTGACTGACTAACTTCTTTTTTTCTTTGGTAACGACATACATGAAATGAGCTGTAAAGGGTACATGAGCATTTGTCTACATCAATAACCCACTTCTGGTAATGGCTCAAATTAAACTGGTTGAATCTTTGTGCAGCACAAAACATTCGACCATTGGGACATCTACAACATATATTTCTTCCCTATACTATTAAGACACAGCAGGATACATATAGACAGATGGTCTTTAAAGTTGATACTCTAAGCAAATAAATGTCCCTTAATTTGTTACCTACGGCAAGTATATGTTATTTTAAAGTTTTTCAATTACTTAGTATATCACAAAAAAATTTTGTCTACTCAAAATGCTCAATTGAAATGTTGGAAATATCCGCCTCTCTTTGCATAGAAAATCAGTCACGGCGCTGGTCTACTATTTATGACCTCACGTCCGGGAGAGAGTATATTCACGTACCCGGATGTTTCATAGCAAACGTGTGCAGAGTGATACGATTTTCTGCATATTTTTGTTTCAAAGGCTGAAAAGTCTAATAAATCATAATTCTATGTACAATTCTTTACCTTCCCCTAGTACTTCATAGTATTAATATCAATTCCCCTTTTGAAAATTATGACATATACATGCCAACGATGTGCTGTTAGTCGATATTTTCACCATGTAATTTTGGTTTTGGTGTTGAAATCGGCCCAGGCACTGAGTGAACAGTAGCCTGTCTACCCATGCACAGTTCATTACCATACACTACAGCGATCCGTCCCGATGGTTTCTTCTTCCTTTTTCCGCATGTCTTTCGCCTTCCTTGGCCCTGAAGATCCTTCATCTACCAATTCTGACACCGGTAGTCAGGAGCAAGTCTTTGTTAGTTGTTTTTCTTAGCTGGCAACGTCGCTTTCATTCTCTTGCAATTGCCGATAAACATATAACTAGCGCACGTACGTTCCATCACAAGCAAGCAGCGCCTAGAACAGCGGCTTGGTCTTACCTCCCGATTCTGCTCGCTTCATGAACGTTCATGCAAGATCGAGCCGCATCACTCGCCAAAATATTATAGAGGAAGCGCGCTTGCATGATCTCGTTTAAGTTTGATATTTTACCACATAAAATGTTTAACTGGTACTGTATCCTTTTTTGAGGCAGTCACACACATCTATGATAATTACTATCATAGTTCTAGACCTATTCGTTTTACAAAACTGCTCCTGTACCTTATCTGATGACAATATAATGCATCCGCCTATTCATACGTGCACGATTTAACTTTAATTCCTGAGCAGTAAACTCGTCTTAAATCTCTACCAAATAGGTGAATATGAGGATATAAAAAGAAATCAGCGACTGGAAAATGTTGCTTCGTTATTTTTCATTCAAATGAAAACAGAAAATCCATCAAATACTCCTTAACAACAACAAATCTAAGCTCTGACAGGATAGCATTTACGTAGGGATATCACTGCCATTCACTCTCACTGAGCCCATGACTCCCGTTCGTGACGTCACGGATAGAGGCCCGACTCTACGTGCACTTCCGGGTTTCAGACTTAGATATGTTGGTAGAGTTTACTCGAATAAATTCATTATTCTAAACTTGTTTTGTCGGGTGGACACCATTTGATGTTATTATGGGGGTTAAAAGCTTTCTATTTATGTAATTATCTCAGTATTTGGGATTGTCTTAGAGTATCAACTTTAAAGAGAAGGTACCATAAAGATAATTTTGACTGAATAAAATGGTATGTAAAAATATATTGAAATGAAATCGGCATTTTCAGTGATCACCCTTCATTAGTGATAATGACTGATACACAATTTAATTGATATTAAAACTGTATGACTTTTTTTACTGATATTAGAAGAGAACGTTATCAAAAATAAACACTGAAGAGTAGCCTACATCCAGTATATTAAAGTATGATTATGAATAGGAATATTTCTTCAAACTAAATTTTAACATTTTTTGATGACAATGAAAATTGAATTGATCCTTTTGTACATGTAGCTATTATTACAATTATTAATGGTTGATGATTATTAATGATACAAAATTTAATTGATATTAAAACTCTAAGACTATTTTAATGACATAAGGATAATATGGACAAAAAGGACAAAAATAAACACTGAAAATAAATAGGAACATTTCTTGAAACTAAATTAAGATAGTTGTAATTTAAAAAAAATCTTGATAAGTTTTATTGGTCAGTAAACACAAGGATTTGCAGAATATGCGTTACATTTTTTTGCTGAAAAATAAATGAATAATCATATTGTTTCACATTACAGTGTAACATTATTTTTGAATAGTGTGATACTTCAGGATAGTTGTAATGATATTGAAAATTTAATTGTTCCTTTTCGAGCTATCGCTTTATAATGTAGTAATAGCTCTTCCTCGCTGACTGAATTCAGTGGCAATAATAGTGTGCGTAGAATACGGTAATACCTATGCCTGTATGCTTCTTGAAACTTAACTGAACTCCGTTAAGGTTACTACATTGAAGAATGTATTGATCACACTGTAGAGCTATGGCGTAAACCTGTAGTCCAGCATACAGTGCTTCGGGTCAAGGCCTTCCTAACGAATATCAATATGCGTTATTGAAGCTATTCCTTCTTGCTCTCTCTCTCTCTTTCTCCCATTCTCTCTTTTCCTCTCTATTATATATTTTCTCTCTCTCTCACACACACTCTCTCTCTCTCTCTCTTTTCTTTCTCTCTCTCTCTCTTTCTATCTCTCTCTATCTCTCTCACTCTCTCTCCCCCTCTTTCTCTTACTATCTCTCTCTGTAACTCTCTGTCTCTGTCTCTCTCTATCTCTATATATCTTTCTCTCACACACACACTCTCTCTCTCTCTCTCTCTCTCTCTTTCTCTCTCTCACACACTCTCACCCTCTCTGTCTTTCCTGCGATAGCAAGGTAATCAATAAGGTACCATTGCAATGGCGCACTGTAGAATATTGATATGTTTACAAGGAGTGGAGCCAAGAGGGAACATAGATTACATTTGCATTGATGTAGATGTATGTCTGCTTGGAACCTCATGAATTGTGGGATATGTTGTTGTGTTTGCATAGTCCTGGCGTCATAATGTCGTGCTGGTCGCTGTGATATGATGAGATGGAGAATAAGAGAGAGAGAAAAAGAGAGATTCAATTCAATTCAATTCAATTTTATTTCATTCAGTTAAAAAGACAACATTTCATTTAACAATCAGATCTATAACATAAAATACACATTAAGAACATATTGGACAAGGACATACAATAAGCTGAAGAGGCTGCAACCTGAAAGGAAACATAATCCTTATTTAAAGGTTGACTCATTTTGATAATAGAAAATATGAAATTTATTTGTTACTGAACATTATACAAGAGACAAATCAAAACAACAAACATACATACAAACAGACAATACCTCTTGAATTCAAATGTGTAGATGTAGATTGGGCTACTACTACTATTTCTACTTCTTCTTCTATTCCTTTTTCATTTTTTTCTTCTACCGTACTCCTTCTCCTTCTCCATATAATAATAATTATGAAATAATATTAATGATTTTAAAATCTATAATAATGATTGTAATGATAATTATGATAGTAATAAAAACGATAATAATGATAATGATAATGATAATAATAAAAATGATAATAATAATAATATTAAAATTAATGATAATGATGATAATGATGATTATGATGAGTGATAAAGACCATAAACCAAAATGGTGATTAAAATTCTATTCATATTGCAGCTCTGTTTTGATTCATAGCAGAAATTAATTACAATCATTACAGCCCTTAGAGACTTCGGTGGTAAGCGCTATATAAGCACCATTTTTATTACTATTAATTATTATTATCCATTAAGCATCCTGGTCAAGTATTGGATCAGAAGTGGTCAGTGAGGAAGTAATAGTGGATTACATTTTAAAGACGCAAAGGTCAATTCAAGAAATGAGAATTACTAGATAGTATTCAACCATTTTAGCATGATTTTTGTCTCCAAATTCCATTATTTGACAGTCAATTTGTTCCTCAGTTAGTCATCATATGACCATACTGACAGAAGCCATGTTGTCATGGAAATAATCAATATAAATGTACTTTAAAAAAGATAGAATATATGACATTGCAAAATAGGCACCAAGAATGATGTACAACTGTTTTGTAATTTTTGTATAAAAAATTAAAAATTGTAAATTGTTTGTAAATTTGTAAGACATGGTCAAGTTTTCAGAATGGGCATAACGTCTCAGAAATAATGCATATATGTGATTAGAGAAGAAAAATGGGTGAACTATTAAAAAAGGCATTTATTGAATTCTCACTAGTGATCCTTTAATAAATGAGAGTACTCTCAATAGCGCCTTGGTGTACATAACGATATGTGGCCTGTCTTGACTTTGCTCACAGCAAGTGGTGCGTTTTCTTCTGAATTATTCATGTTCAACTGTCCCTCTTACTGCCCTCTCCTCCTTTTTCTTCTTTTCTGCACGCTTGGCATTTCACCCCTCTCAACCTGTCTTAAGTTTGATGAACCCTTTCTTTCCTTCAAAGTATCCTCTCCCCCTTCTCTCTCTCTTTCTCTCTTTTTCTCTTTCTCTCTTTCTCATTTTCTCTCTTTCTCATTTTCTCTCTTTCCCTGTTTTCTCGTTCTGTCTGCCTGTTCTCTCCTTCCCTTCCCCATCTCACTCTTATTCTCTCTCTCTCTATCTTTTTCATTTTCTCTCTTTCCCTGTTCTCTCGTTCTTTCTCTGCCCTTTCTCTCCCTCCCTTCTTCATATGTATATACATGTAAACATATATATTTCTGTCTGTCTTTCTGTGTGTGTGTGTGTGTCTCTCTCTCTCACTTTCTATACATATATATAATAGAACAAATAATTAAATTTGGAGAATCCTTCGTCACAGTAATACACAAATAGTAATTAGAACTATTGAAATAAAAATCCTTGAGAGTTCGCTTCTTATAATTTGAAAATTCCTCTGTCACGGTAATATACATAAAGTAATTAAAACTATTGAAATAAAAATCCTTGAGAGTTCGCTTCTTAAAAGTGAATTCTCAAGGACTTTTATTGCTCATTGCCTAGGCAGAGCAAAAATTGAATAAGGCAGACTATTAAATGGAATATTGTTGCTACTCTGAGTTTTGCGCCTTGCAAGCAATCATCAGGCAACTGATAGCATTCTTAAAAGAATATATATATATTTCTGTCTCTCATCTCACATTTCTCTCTCTTTCTCTTTCTCCCCATTTCTATCTCCCCTCTCCCCTACCCCCTTCTTAAAGGTATTACAACGTTTTGGTATGGGGTCATGAATTCGCTTCAAATTAAAATATTGGAAGCATATGCGTTCCTACAATATTCATTGATCGTTGTCGCGGTTGAAATCGAGTCTGAAGTTATGAAACTCCCTCTCAAGGTCAAGATGTTAATTTAGCTTTGAAACAACGTTTCTTGACTAAATTCGACCGATTAGCTATTCCCGTTTGGAAATTATATATTACAACTAAATATTCTGAGATTTTCATGGTCGCAGCTACCATTGTACGGCCATAGGCGCTATTTGAAATTTATCAAAATTTACCGGGAGCACCGGTAAATTTTTATATTCAATTTTTCTCGAAAACAGAAGTGTTCTAGGGGCTAATTTTTTTAGTGCTTATAATACATCCACAGGGGCATCCTAATATGTCAAAATTGTAAAGATTCACTATCCACCCAATTTTCAAAATTTCCCACAACTTTGTATTACCTTTAAGCCCCTCTCACTTCCAACCCACACTTCTTTTTCCCTTGCTATTCTCCCTCAATATATATATATATATATTTCTGTCTCTCATCTCACTTTCTCTCTCTCTCTCTCTCTCTCTCTCTCTATCTTTCTCCCCCATTTCTATCTCCCCTAGCTACCCCCTTCTTTAGCCCCTCTCGCCTCTAACCCACACTTCTTTCTCCCTTGCCATCCTCCCTCAATGAGGCCATTATAATGAGCTGTCACGATTGTGCCAGGAATTATTTTTAGATGGGGGCAGAAATGAAAACATAAATTTGTAAATGAGCGCCGCATCTCTAGCGTATTTTAGTGGCCACGTAGAACTATCCGACCTTTACGAACTCAAAACACTGGAGGGAACAGCAATGTAGGTATATATATTACTTCCTTCAATATTGCATAGAGGGTCATCTACACGACTATAGACACAAACAACTCAACAAGAGCTATAAACAAGATTAAGTGCGTGAAATAGAGAGTTCTTTTTCTATGTTATGTTAAACGCAAACTCTCTATAAACCATTGATAGAAATACTCCATCTAAAATCCATTTCATCTGCATAGTAAATATAGTATGGAATAGATTTGTAACAGATTAAAAATAAATCTAAAAGTAAAACTGCCTTTAAAAACAAACAAACACAGGATTTGCCACTTTGTGTTGAAAACCCTTATGTGTAAATAACAGTCAAGAGGTAGTGCTGCGGGAGTGAAAATACAAAGGTGTATTATAATACAACGGCCCCTCTTCACACACGCACTCCCTGTAAGATAAAGAAATGAGAGGTGCAAATTGCTTGCAGCATTAATTGTGCTATAGTAGGATAGGAGGGGGGTGGGGGGAGGGTAATTCTAGTGTCTCTTATCGAAATATGGCCCAATGGTCGTGTCTCAAATCACTCCTTCATTTACGTGTACATTAGTGATATAAGGGTATTGATTACATTGATAGTGGTATCAGTAAACCATCATCTGCTCATATATTTATAATTTGCAAGGGACATTCCATCATTCCTTTCAACTGCTTTTATGGACAAATCATATTGTCTGTTGAGAGCCAGAAGGGCATTAACTCACAGACTTTCTCATCAAGTTAATACTTTCTTGTTCTCAACGTATAATGCACTAGTATGTACCTGTTCATACAATACACCTACATGTTGTATGCTTATGGGCATGGGGGCTTTGTTTAAACTCCACACTATATTCTTATGGGAATATCAGGGGAGAAGAGATGGCAAATAGCCCCAAATTCTCTGTTTCATTGTGTACTGATGGGACTAGGAACGAAACTGTCCATTTTACTTTAGCAGGCAGGCTGGAAAAAAGGATGATTCAAAATTTGCTCTGGTGCTTTTTTCATCAAAATATAGGGTTGGGATTAGGGTCGCAACTGGGTTTTGGGTCACATTTAATCCTGGTGTTAGGGTAAGGTGTAGTGATTCATCAAGGGGTAAAGCCTGGATTTAGGTTAGTGTAGGAAGTTACCACAGAGGAATTGCATACATGCCAACTGTTCAGATTAAAGAGGAACATTCCTCTTTTTGGGAGAAGATAATTATCATTTTAATGCAGGTGTTCCTCTTCCTGTACAAATTTGTCTGTAGTATTGAATAGGAGAGTTAGGATTGTTCCTCTTTTTTTTTAAAATAGCATAATTTATATTTCTGATTTTCAAATGTTGGCATGTATGAGCTCTGTCGTACAACCGCTAAGAAGATGTCATCAATACTTTGCGTGTCGGGGAGATGTAGCCGTGTTTGCTCTCTGTAATGGGCCGATCACGTTGCCCACCTAGCTACCGCTGTTCAAATAAACCTCTCCCCTGTACCTCTCAAGGCTCACACCTCATATCGGAGCCGGACTTGGAGAGGAGAAAGTACAGCTTTGTCTGGAAAGACAGGCTCTTGCGCATTTATCACTGTTTTACTGGATAGAGAAAGTGTTGTCATATCACGTTGGCGTTAAAAACTCCTCATGCTTCTTGCTGAAGGCTAGAAAAGATAGTCTTAATATTCAGACTGCCATTCACCAAGAGACTTCTACTGCTAGTCTTACAATACAAACTGGTTGTCATTTCTTGCTGTTTGATATATATGATCACAGAGATCATTTTTATTACATATCAGAGGAACAACTTATTGTTGTATTTCAAATCTAGTAAGATCTTTGGCTCAAACTTATATTGTAAGTAGACTTATTGAATAAATTAAGAAAATGTATAGCTTTGTCTCAAAATCCAGGCTTGCTATAATTTCTTCCTGTTTTACATATAGACTAAGAGTCTCTCCATATTATAAAGTGGAAACTCAATGCTGAAAGTTTAATGTCGTTTTGGTTTATGTATAAATGAAAATTGCATTTCTTTGTTGTTGATTTCAGCAATGTTAGATTGGCTTTTCAGGCGCTTTTATTTGGATGTATAGTTATGAAAATAAATCAAGGTGTAATGGACTGCTTGGGAAATAGAGACGACATCAAGCATTTTCCTTAAATTGTCATATTGAATATTATCGCCTTTTGTTGAAAGGAAGTGCAAATTCTAAGATGGGAAATCAAAGAGGAAATTCTCTTTTTCGAACATCGCCATTTCTAACTCCGTGCACAATGCAATTATGTCAAGGCTTGCATTCTACCGTCGTAGATGCCTCACCAAGAGATTAATGTACCATCTCTAATTTAATAACCACTATAATTTTACAGACAACCATTCAATACAGGTTGTTTGTGGTTACGAATATATCTAAAAACCACAAATTTGTGATGCAGTCATGCCTGAAATGTGTGGTTAATTTGCAACATGATATAGCAGTATTTGAACTTGTACTTGTAGAGTGTCATTGACTCACAGAGTTTTAAATCTTTTGAATTCCCAGGTTGTTTAAAAAACGTCGCTATGTCAGAGCAAGAAGGTATCAACTCTTTGTCATCGTATATGTTTTCACTATCAGTGCCCCTCTGGCTCTCAACAGGCAATTCTATGCAGTATCCATAAACTGTACTTTTAGTAATTTTAATTTCAGTTTATGGTGGTATTATACTCTTATATTTCTTTACACTTTCAAGTTTTCAAACATCCATCACAACTACCATATTTCATCATTGGTTTCTGTCCATTTATTAATTGTAAAACAAATGAAAAACAACCGCGTTCCATGATACCCAATTTTTCAATGTATAAACAATTGTGTGTTTCAAAATCAAGCGCAAATTGTATTCAATCCAAAATAGTTAACATAATGTTGGAATTTGGACAGTCAGAACTGCCTGTGGTTGTCAAAGGGTTATATCAAAAGCACTTTGACAGAGTATCATTACATAATTCAATCTGTCCTGCATTGCTTTAATCTGCAGTACAGTAGCAGCATTGCTACATCTACTTACCTCTGTCTAACGGCCTTCCTTTAAGTAATGCATTTTGTAATCGGATTAGAGCAAAGGCAGCGATAGTCTCATTCCTAGACCTCAATATCATAACGGCCAGGTTTCTAGTGCCCTAGACTACTTCTGATGAAACCTCACCTATCATAACTAAAAGATCATGATATATACCTTCATATGATCACAAAGAGATTTACTCAAGATTAACTCAACAGTATGAAAGGTCAAAATATTACCTTAATGTGATAGAATGATGTCTGGATGTTTCGGACTAGACCTGTACTACTGCCATTTTCTTGTTACGAATTTGTAATGTTAGGCAGCCTCAAACCTCTTGGCAATAACTATCACTTAACACTTTAATCCATGCTTGATCGCGTGCTGTATAGCATTTCAGTTTGATTAGTTCTCTGCTTTTAACTGTGATTATGTTTCAGTGATTATGTTTCAGTTTAATTCCCATCCGAATGTTTGCAGAAAAGACCAGTCCGGCCGCCCGGAAGTTGTTTAAATCAATCGGTATTGATCAGAATTCTCTAACTGCTTTCAAGCCATGCAATGCCGGGATGACTGCATGCATAAAATTGGGCTATAATGGTGCCTAACTCCCCCTTGGGAGGCCTGTAGTAATACATGATTATGTCATCCATTCCGCTTTGAAGTTGATTTATGTCATTGACTAAGATGTGAACTGACTGCACTTTGTGGTGATGTAAACAGCTCCCTACATTTTAATGGAATATCAGGAAATGCTCTATTCACATATGTAGAGTGCTGCAAACACCTCGATATACACCTCGATATACACTTGCTGTACGTTATTGAGTTATGTTTAGAAGATGTGAACTGATTGAAATCTGTTGCAAATGTGAACAGTCTCATACAGTTTCAAAGTGTTCTAGGATATGTCTTGTTCACATATGTAGGGTACTTAAACCTTTCCGATACTTACTTATTTTGTTGTGAAATCTGCTGAAGATGTGAACTGATTACACAATGTAAACAACATCATACAGTTTGTTTCATTGTTGGAAAATCAATGCTCTGTTCACATTTGGATTTTGTTGTCAATGGTCCTTGTTTTATTAATTTCACATAGATATCTATAGAAGATATGAACTGATCGAAATATGTGAACAGCCTCATGCTTTTCCATATTACTCTAGGCAATGCTCTATACACATATAGATTTTGCTATTGATGTGTCAATTAATAATTATAATAATGATATTGGTTCTTGTATAGCGCTCATATCTGTCAGACTTGACACTCCTGGCGCTCTTGGTTATAACCCTGGTATTAGCACTGCTGTCATTACGCCGCACTAGCATTTCAAGGATTTAATTCCTGCCAGGTATCCTTTTACATAACCTGGGTTGAGAGTGGCAAATGTATATTAATGTCTTGCTCAAGTACATTAGTTCCGCGGCAGGACTTGAACCGCGGACCTTGTGATTCACAGTCCGGTGGCGTATCCACTCGACCACGACACCTCTACATTGACAACAGATATATTTCATCGAGTTCAGTTATCTGCAGAAGGTATGAACAGGTTGCACTATGTGAGCAGCCTCATACAGTGTTCATACTTAAGGAATGTCTAGCTCACATATGCAGCCCTTTTCATACCTGTCATCTACTGAAGATGTGAACTGGGCCCCATTTCACAAAACTTGTCATCAGTGATAAATGACAGTTTTTGTTATAAGCTAGTGTAATCCTTGCTTTTGATTGGTTATCTGCAGATTTGTCACTGATTTTTGTCATTGGTCATTAAGATAAGGCTTCGTGAAACAGGTCCCAGATTGCGATCTTTTCAATGAAGTGAAGAGCCTCATATTTTGTATGCATTTTTTTTAATGTTATAGTGACAGGGCAATTGTTAATTCCCTCTCTGCCTTTATCCAGAGTAGGTGTGAAATTATAATGCTTATGAACAAACAAAGCATAATATAATTACACTTAGTACATCTATACGGGGGTGAAATGCCCCCCTATTGAGTCACCATCTGTTGGTTATTTTTTGACAGGTATTCTGTAGGTTTCATCAATAACACCTAGTGTGATCATGCAGCAGTATATTTTGTAATTTCTTACAGTTATGAAAGAAACTATTGTTTAACATTGAAATGTGTGAATTTTTAAGTCACTCTTGGAAAGAAATTAAATTCTATAGGCATATCAGCAAGTGTTGACAGACACTCTGCTCAGTTAGTGTTTATGAATAAACTGCATTGTGCCACACAAAAAAGCATTTTCCTGCAAGGGAATGTAAAGGTACTTGATATATTTATTAGATTTTCTCTTGATCCCTTCCAAGGGCATGGCGTGTGGCTATCGCATCTAATGGGAAACGGCAGTTGATATTAGATGTACGCGGGAGGGGGAAAGGTCCATCTTTCTGAGCTTGTCCATCGAGACTATCTTTGTTCTGCAGTCTATGCTGAGGATATCGTCAAGCCTAAAAGGCCTCTGAAGCTCACACCCTTACTGTTCTTCAGCTGTGTCATGGTCACCACGTCCATTTCTCAGCAGTTTTCACAAGGTCTTTGAATGTAGATAATGGGAACAGGTTGCAGTACTTAAATAGTGCAGGGAGCACCTGCTGTTGTCATAAAATATGTATTCATAAAACAATTTTCGGAGAGATAGGCCTATCAGTAGTTTACACTTTTAATTAAAAGAGAAACGACTTGTGACTTAACTCCTTGGTGCGACCATACAGGAGTGACAGCATTATGCTAGAAGCCCTAATTTCTTGTTTATCTGTGAGCCTCATTTCTGCCATTCACCCCCTTTTTACCCGTTGGTTGAATGAAAATATTTGAGGTTATGAGAAAAGGACTGGAAGCGAATATCGGTCACAGGGCATGTTCTCATTGGATAGACCAAGGACCAAGGGTGCGGTAAAGAGAATATGTGCTTACCCTCCATGGCAAGCCCCTGTGGGTTGTGCATATGCATAGGTTCAAGGTAGATAATGATCTGTCATAATAGTGGGGAGTGGGGGGGGGGGGAACAGAGAATGTCCTTGCCGTCCGCAGCATAGCTAAATCTATAAGATCATAGATCAGGAAGGAATAGATCATAGCACTTTTTATCATTCTTGTTTTCTCACTCTACACTCTGAACGAGAAATTGTCATTTTTTAGGGAATGGTCAATTTCAAGCATTGCCATTAGTAGATATGTGTCTAACCATATTACTTATCATCATTCTTGACCAATTATTTTAGAGCATACAAGTGGCTGGTCATGAAGACTAACCTCCCACCCCACGGGCAACAGTCACACTCCTATCCCTCTTCTTGATTAAATCGTTCCCGTCGGGAGAACGAAAGATTACAAGGAAGAGCAGAGAGAGAGAGCGAGGAGAGAAAGAAAGAATAACAGTTGGAGGGCTCGCTTCTCCCAGCGTGTTATCATTACTCACATTCAAAATAGATTAACGCCTTGGTGAGATCATGCAGTGGGCCCAGTCATGGTTGTGTGTACATAGATAGATGACGGGTATTATGTCGTTATTAAAACGTTGAGCAAATATAATGTGAAGTGTGTTCACCGTCTTATCTATGTGAAAACAAGTTTTGTTTTCCTTCACTCCAAACCTGTACAGCTTAAGCGTCTTTCACACATCGTCGTTGATATTATGAACCAACGAATCCCTACACTGATATATATGACAGATTCATCGTTTCATTAATAAAAACGCTGATGATAAAAAAATTCCTCTAAAATAATTCCCTCTGGAAAAAAATAAGGAAAAAGAGAAGTTATGATTCATAGAATGCCTGCAAGAAGGGTCCATGTCACTTATGTTTCTGTTTTAAAGCAGAATTAAGTAATTAAATCCTCTTTGTGAGATGCAAGAAAGAGGAATAAATGAAAAAGGACTCGCTGCTAAGAATAACCTTTTTTAAAGCCTAAAGGACATAAACTCTGTATTTGAGGGTATACGTTTAGGTCCCTTTGGCTGTTAGCATAGAAAGAGAAAAAACCACCCTTACTATATTTTAACGGCACAAGGTGAAGAAATTCATCTGTTTGGAATCAGAAGGGCATTAAATCGTATCATTTAACACATAGTTAATTCCCTTTTGGCTCCACACACACAAATTACATTTCCAAGTGAAGTTTTCTTTGCTTAATATCTTCTTTAGTAGTGTATTCAACTGCTCCATGTCAGTTTGCTTGAAGAATCATTTCTCATCAAGCAAACCATATTGTTAATTTTAAAAAAAATTGGTGGAAACTGTGGCTGCAGTTGTCATGGAAACAGCAATAATGATACTATTCTTAGCTTGCTTCTCCATTATTGAATCCCAGACTTCCAAAAATGAGGAAAAAAAACCAAGGATGTTGTAATCCTCATTCGAGTTTAGATGATTTTTGTGTCCCTTAATTGGAGCAATATCTATATGACGATTGTACTGTATTATACAGAGGTAAATGCACTTCAAGCAGTTCATTATGCTGGGAGATGTGAGTTAAAGTGTGTCCGTACCGTGGTTTTCCAGGGGTAATGCTAATCTGGAGTTCCCGTAATGGAATTGCACTTTAAAAGAATCTGGCATAATCGCATATAATACAGGATGTGGGTTGTTTGAGCCATCCAACTATAGATGAACTCTAAACGAAACCTTCCTGAAAATCACATTCTTGAAAAGAATGTCTCTTTTGCACATAGTCATGCCATGTTATTATCACAACTCAAAGGGTACCTCCACATACATGTAGTAGGCCCTATCTGATTAGTACTTCACTGTCGTTCAATTGCTCTGGGGTTTATTTTGAAAAAGATATAGGGGCAGGGTAATGTTGAACGGAGGAATTTAGTTAGTATAGTAAATTATCGCTGAGCAATTGTAGGAGCATGTGTCACAAAACCTACTCTTCTTGTTCAAAGGTGAGCTTGTGTATATTTGAAAGATTTAGAACTCCTTTCCTTCATTTAAAAGTGTTCATCAATCTGTTTCTCTCATTTTTCTGTGTTAATATATTGAAACCAATTTCTTTTATCAAAGTGCTTTACTAACCCAGTTGGTTAAACAGTATTGGTTAAACACACATTTTCCGGAGACTCTTGCCAAAGTTATCTTGGGTTTAGTATTTAGTAATTTAAATCAAGAATAATTCTGTGTATGGATGCACTCTGAGAAGAAGATGAAGAAATTGACCACTGGATTGGTGCGTTTGCCCAGAATATGAGGATTAAGCGATTTATGGAACGGGAAGGAGAGCTGATTTGTGGCTTGCCGACACTGAATATAGATTCGGGGAGTGTTTTGAGATGAAATTGGAGTGATGGAAAAATGGGCATCAATCTCTGGGGTGTGTGTGGAATGGGTAAACATGTCAGTAATGATGACTCCAGAGTTGAAGGAAAGACTCTATGTTGTGATGATAGATCATGATTTAGTTTAGTTCTAAACACATGTTTTATTTGTGTTACAATGCCGCTGAGAAATTCACATTTCATTATCACACATTGTATACATCCATGAAATCTCCCTTTCATAGATCATTGCACATTATCGTGAAGTGGACTAGAGTTAAATATGGCATGTAACTGCATAAAAATCTATCCGATTTTTATGCCACATGTTCATGTAGTCCCATATACATCTTTCTGTGTACAGTGCTTGTAACTTTACCAAGACTGGGCCAAATTTGTATCGTTTTGATGATTCAAGAACCTTGCAGTACACACCAATACTTATATGCTAGATGATCAACCTTTTCTGATCAATTCCACAACGTTTCTTTCACAATGCAATCGCATGACAAGAACTCAACTTTATCTTTAAGCAAGCAAGAAGAATAATCCTTATGTCTGTGTCTTAGTTCAAGAATGATGTATGCTTTAATACGGGGGCTCACAATGCGCCATTAGCATGAGTAGAGGTATGGAGTGTTAAGGCAATCATGAGCGGAAGACGAGTCTCGGCTTCAGAATGGGAGACGCTCTCATTAATTTAGCAGCCCACCCTTAAACTCTAATAACTTTCGGGGATGTGCGTGGGAGCCTGTGCAGGGGGGCCTGTTCCCACCACCAAACATTACCTACGGGTCATGAATGAACGACTCTTCACAGCTTTAGAGTCATAGTGAATGCACATGGAATGATCAGGTAATTAAATCAATCACAGAGCCTTCGCTGATTTCACATAATGATGGTAATAATAATAATTTTGTTTACCTAGGGATCGAAGCATCATCAGTTTCTATGATGTTCTTCCCGAGGTCCCTGCAATTATTTTTACCCCGGCAGATGCCAGGTACCCATTCACACCTGGGAAGATATAGTGCCAAATGTGGATTGCCAAAGGAGTTCGAACCCTCAACCCTTGGATTGAGAGTCAAGTGAATGAACCACTATACTACCACACATCCTCTTATATACATACAGCATATATTTGTAGGGGTGGTTATTTTACCTGACTGCTAAGAAAGCATAAATGCTTGTTAGTAAGCAACCAAAGGACCAAAGGCTGTAAGTCCTCTCCAAGAGACCTGGTAATGAGGATTAATGCCTTACCAAAGGGCACTAGCGCACATAGCATACACGTTCATAAGCTAAGTCACGGCAAATATGCCAGCTTATTAAGTCAGTGAGATCTTATTCACATATGAACTAGTCATATCTATGCAATGCAACATTAATGTAATTTGACACCCGGCCAGATAAACATTTTATTATTCCAAGGATGGTGAGCATTCCCACCCTCTCCCCCTCAGTAATAGCTATTTGATATGAGTATAGCACGTGTGCGACGTACAAGAGTCCTACACTCTTGCCTTGCCATATGCATCTCTCTTTCTGTTATGTCACTAGCTAATACTCATAAGATTGAAGTCACAATACAAGTCATCAATGATAGTACTCCAACCCATTTAAATTATCCTTTTTTTTCCTGCATTTTTCAAAGAGCTATCACAGATATACCCCAAGAGGGTCCAGTCAGAATATATCACAGTTCACATTCATGCATGGCCACAGGTTTTCCAAAGCCCTCCTAAACAAGTTTTATCCATAAGTAAAACTCATGTCCTTTTCGAGTATTTTCATTGCTTTTCTTTAAACCCCCCCCCCCCCCCCCCTCTTAACAAGTTTAACCCCCTTAAACAAAAATATCCCCTAAATGAAGATACCCTAAATACATGATAACAAGCCAAACAAACATACCCTATTTTCATGAATTTTGACCTATTTGACACTCTGATTGCATCATGCGCCTCAACCAGCAAAAACTACCCTTTTTACACATTTTTGTCAGCCATGCGTGTGTACAGCAATATATTTGACTGCCCTCCCCCCCCCCCCCCCTCCCACCCCCGTCCCCCTATATATATAGTTGATGGAAGTGTGGACAGCCCTTTGATGATTGGCCAAGTAATCTAGCACAACAACCAAGTATTCAGAGAAGTATTGCCTCACTTCTGCTGCAATGTTGGAATAAATGAGGAAAAAAGGGAGGGTTAATTCATCATCCTAAAGACAGTCTCTCAATTCTCATCTTGTAGTCCACTCTATCAAAACAGATTGTTGTGCGAACTAGGAGTCTCTCTAGAAAGGAGTGCATTTGTGCTTCCTCTCTTTCTTTTTCCCCATTTTTTTCTGGTCTCCATTAAAGGGATCGTTTAACAATGTTAAATCTGAGATACACGGCCCTACGCGTTATCAGTGTCTGTGATATGGTGTAATATTGAAGACCTAAAAAAATCGCGCTTCAAAATGATCAAGAAGTGCCTCAAAAAAGTAAAAATCTTTGAGTGACCCGTTTTACCATACTCTTTTTCCCCAATAGACTGTAGTGTTATGAAAACCGTCAGGCGAACGGTTTTCAAAATTTGTAATTCCAATCATAAATATCTTGATAATCAGACAAGCGATCGGCTTGTAAAAGTCACGGGGTTCCTGACTGACCTAAAGGTTTATAATTATCATTGCATCATGAGCTAAATCCAGAATTTTGTTTCAGAATCTGAGACAAAGTTACCGGATCCCTTTAAAGTAGAAGTTTGTGCTTTCATCGCAATCACAACTACTACGGGGAAACAATCCTAAGGCAACTTCAATGGCCTTGAACGTCAACATTTGAAATGTGCGAACATTAGAATGATATGATACGTAATCTTACCATTACTACTTTGGGATCGACATCCGATAGGGTATTGAAATTTCCCTTGAGTAGATTTTTTATTTGAAGTTGCAATCATGTTTATGTTTTTCTCTTTCTCTGCACAATTTTGCTGGTGGTTAATATATAAATAATACAGATTTGCGTGTGCATTTAATAGTAAATATGCACTGCACGCAGGATCACAGTAGGATAACGAACAAGACTTGTCGAGTTCATTGTCCGTCTCATTGTGACCAAGTGCAGTGCATACTGTATCACCAATGAACGATAGGAGACGTATCTGTTGTGAAAGTACTTCATATTAGTTTATATTTAACATCATTAATTTGTCGATTTGAATTAAAATGTCTATAATTTTTTTTTCCAAAATTGAAAATGATCTGAAAATGTCATTCTGTAATAATGCTTGGAATTGACCTTGATTGAAGATGGCAGGTCTGGCTTTACTATTCCCTTAGATTAATAACACAAGCAAGCTACTCTTAAAGTGACTCTGTAACATTGCCTCAGATTCTAAACAAAATCCTGGATTTAGCTCATGCTGCAATCATAATTATAAACCTTTAGGTCAGTCAGGAATCCCATGACTTTCACAAGCTGATCGCCTGTCTGATTATCAAGATATTTATGATTGGAAATCGAAATTTCACGAACCGTTTTTCCAATGGTTTTCATTACACTACGGTCTACTAGGGAAATTGGGTATGGTAAAACCGGTCATTCAAAGATTTTTTTACTTTTTTGAGGCACTTCATGATCATTTTGAAGCGCAAATTTTTTAGGCCTTCAATATTACACCATATCACAGACACTGATATCACGTAGTGCCATGTATCTCAGATTTAACATTGTTAAACGATGCCTTGGCTTTAACGTCCCTCCAGACCAAACATAAGTTGGCTCTTGAAGATGGAGTCCTCTCCTCGAGTGTTCTTCACACAACATGATGAACATCCTTCCAGAGAATGTCAATTTCTAATGCCATTTCAATTGGTGAATTTCACACTAAGCGGACCCCAGCCATGCAATAATAACAAGTCCATAATGATTGTTACAAGTACAGCTGGGCTTCTGGACCTGTGTAAGAACAGAGCCATTATATTTATGATTCTGAATAGAGTTATCCAGTCTTTTTTATTCCTTGATTTTTTGATTTTTTTTATTAAAAAAAAAAAAAAATTCTCCATCATTTATTGATTGAATGAATATTAATTACAAAGAAAAACACATGAATCATACTTTAAAAAAAACACATAATCAACATTTTTTCCAAACGTTTTGTTGATTTGTATAATTGTTCATATTCATTTGTATGTATTTCTGTTCTGAAACAAACCAAGGTGGGGAGGTATATAATTTTTGAGGTTATCATATTGCTCTCTCCTTGAAGGACAACTTTATCTGTTTGTAGTGTCTCGTTGCCATGGCGAGAAATTAACAAAGGTGACATAGAAGACCATAAAATTGTTTCCATAGAAACGCATTGTGTATTATTCTGTTTATGTGGGGGGAAAAAGGAGGTGTGAATTAAGAGAGAGATGGAGAGATATCGAAAGTGAAGCTGAGAGGTGGAGAAATACATTGAGTAGAGAAAGAGAAAGAGAGAGAGAACAAGAACTTATAACTATAACATGTTTTTTTTTAACGAAGGATAGCCTCAAAGCCCTCAAGAGTATTAATACAGTTCTCCCTTAAGGGCCATGCAATCACATTAATACCCTGGCTTTAGATATGAATTGGAAGGAATGGGAGAGAAAGCGGGGGGGAGAGAAATATTAAAATCATAAGGACAATATAACAGAGAGAGAGAGAGAGAGAGAGAGAGAGAGAGGTGGTAGAAATTATAGCAATAAGAAATAGCACATATTCAAGGTTTCCAAATTAATTATACCGAGAGAGAGTGGAGAGGGGGGGGGGGGAGGCAATATATGCACTGAATACAACCAATGCCAAGAAATCTGACAGCCTATGAATGACTTATATTTGATGAGAATCACACAGTAGCAAATGAAAATGTAACCATTCTTCCCTTCAATAATGATTAGAATTCCTCTCCAAGGTTTTAAGTTACTTATTGGAAGTATTTGGTGAAGCGGTTAAGTGGGATTGTTAGATATTCATAATAGGTGTTTCAATTTGTATTTCTTGTTGATAGTTAGATTGATGTATCTTCAGTACCCCTTTTTAAGGCATTGAACATGTATTAAGCAACAACAAGAACCAAAGAAGGCTTGATGATAACTGATTTAAGATTGATTTTTCTCTGAAAAGAGACAAAAGAAGCAATTGATCAATGCAAACGACATGTCACTTTGGCACAAAGGCTAGGTGGCTGGAATAATTGGATATTGAGACGGTGGAGATGATGATGAGTTGTTCGTCTATCGAGTATCTAACTACCCATGTCCAGAACATGTCGGTGTCGGCCATGTTGTTTCAGCATGATCGGTGGAGCACTGGGTGTACAGGTAACCATGTGTAGCAGGTCATGTGATCACCCCTCTACGCATAGTGCAGATAGCTTTCCAATAAGATGGCAGCTTAAAGGCATCGTTTAATAATGTTAAATCCGATATGCATGGCCCTACGTGCTATCAGTATCTGTGATATGGTGTGATATTGAAGCTCTAATATAATTGCGCTTTAAAATAATCATGAAGTTTCTTCAAAAAAGTATAAATCTTTGAGTGTCCGTTTTTACCATACTCATTTTCTCCATTAGACTGCTGTAATGTTATTTCAAAGAGAAAATCACATTTCCAGAAAGTTCATTTTCTGCCTTTTCATATGACACCTCAATCAGGAAAAATGAGCCAGGAATAACAAAGTTCTTTCATCTTTTTTGTTTTCAGCATACAATTCTAGCTGTCTAGACCACCGAAATTAAACTCGATTCAAACTCAATTAAGTCCACCAATTTACCTCAGTTAATCTTCTTTTTTCAGAGAAGGGAATAAATGACAAGCATCATACCTCAACCACAAAAGTGTACAAATTGGTGTTGAGGCTAATATTAGAACATGGTTTTTAACCACAATCATGAATTTTATTCCGGAATGAGCATTGCGGTTGAATGTATTTGCACGATCCTCCTAATCATCAGCATCACCATAATATGAAACCCATTTGTTAGATGTGTGTAGCATTACAGCTATTGAGAAGTTATTTCAGGATAAAGATACAAAAAAACATTTGACGACTTAGCCTGACTAGTCATCTGTTAAGAGCTAGAAAAATGTTACTTTGGTTAAATGGTATGAATTAATGCCTTTTTGCTCTGAGTAAATGATTAGGAAACTATTCCAACTGGTTGCCGTAAGCAATTTTCTTTAGCTTTTTGCTTTTAATTTGGTTGGATGTTTGAAAGAAAACACCTGTTTCATTGCAGTGTAGCAGCTGATTCTTTGCGGAATGAAAGATTGAGTTATATGTTGCATGTTGATGTATTGGTCACTTCAAATGAAATTGCCAAAATGAAATTCTTTACAAAGGCCTGACGAGTATCCAACCTGAAAATCTCTTGAAGAGCCATGCTTTTCAGGGAACATTTTTTTCTGTGATGTTCTTCCACACTTGCATAATAACAATGAAAACGCTCACAAATTATTGTTCACTTCTCCCCAGAACTCAACCTTCTCTTTAAAGTCACACTGCTGTATTCAATTTGTTCTTTCACACAAGTGTGAAACCAATAGAAGACTGCTTAGAGATTGTTGGTATTGCTTCCATTCATTTTTCATTTGGTTTGTTAAACCAGCTTCAAATATTAAACTGATATCATATTGTCTCTCATTAAAAAACAGAGAGGGTAGGGTTAATTAATGCTTTTTGTTTATAATTTCAGTTTGAGAAAATCAATGAACTCTTGAGTTGAAATTAGAAAGTGAGAGATGACTATGATATCATCTGCTGAGAGTCAGAGGGTAGTAACTCATATACTTTAACATAGAGTTAACACCCTTCTGGCTCCAAACAGACGATGAGATAATGTCTTTTGCTTTTGCCAAAAAGCCATTCAATACTTCCATTGGATAGCATTGCTCTTGTAGAGCACATCGTCTGTTTAGAGTCAGAAGGGTGCTGTATCGAGGTATTATGAGTTAATGCCCTTCTGGCTCCAAACAGAGGATGAGATAATGTATTTTGTATATATTCCATAAAGCCATTCAATACTTCCATTGGATAGCATTGCTCTTGTAGAGCACATCGTTTGTTAAAAGCCAGAAGGGCGTTAACACTGTATCAAGGTATTCAATTTAATGCCCTTCTAGCTCCAAACAGATAATATGCTCTGAAGTATTTTCTGCATGCACTTTTGAATAAATCAGTGGATATTGCATTGAGAAGATGACGTTTGATGGACAGATTCGTGCACCCATGCACCATACCTTAAGTGCAGCTTGGATGAATGGGCACGAAGTGCCATTTCAATGCTACCAAAAGGTCTTGGCTTGGCAGTGAATGTCGTGCCATTCTTTTCATCAAGTGTCAAGGAAGAATTGGTATCGAACATACAAGAGTTGCTCGAATGAACAGGCATGAAACACTTTTTTTTAGCATGGTTAAAAAGCTGTGGCATCATAGTAGACATCGTTCTATTCTCTTTCCATCAACAACAGAGGAGGAATTTGTATGAAACCTACCAGAGTGGCTTGAATGAACAGGCATGAAACACTTTTTTCAGCACGGTTAAAAAGCCGTGGCATAACAGTGGACATCATTCTATTATCTTTCCATCAACAACAGAGAAAGATAGGCACAAACCATTGCTGCATCAGTGCCAACCGACAGGGGTGTTTCACAAAGACTAAGATTGACTTTAAGTTGGCAGGCTGTTCATGCAACTAGTTACTCTCATCATTGGTTTCTCAATTAATATGACTTTTTTTCTTCAATAATGAACTATCAAAAAGGCATATTCGGTACATTTGTGACCACGATTTGAACGCCCCTTGAGAAACCAATGCCAGGAATGGTCAGAGGAACTAGTGGCATGAACAGCCTGCCATAGTTGAGTCCAACTTAAAGTTAATCTGAGTCTTTGTGAAACACCCCCCAAATGTCTTGGCACTGCAGTGAATGCCATAGCATTCTCTTTTCATCAAGTACACAGTCACAATTGGAATGGAATGGTGAAGTGTGAGCTAAGACAAGCGTGCATATTTGGGTCAACTTCAATTAAGCCTGGCCTCTCTGGCAATAACCCTTTGCTCATACGAATCCTGGCCCATTGATCTACATTGTGTAAGAGGCAAGAATCATTGATTTGTTGCAGTTCATATGAGCGTACCCATTGATAAAGAACAGAATCAGGGAAATGGGAGTGTGATCTGATACAAAGGGCATCTTTTCTTTTTCTTTTTCTTCTTCTTTTCGTATCTTTCAGTTGTTTCAGTGCTATTCATTCATTGAACATTATTATGAAAGTTGTTTTCGGATAGTTCTAGCTTTAAAAGATGTTTATAATGATTTGCCATTACTGAAAAGTTAGATTTTGTCTTTGTCGAATAAGTAATAATGATAATGATTACAATAATAATGATAATAATAAGATGTTTAAGGCTGTCATTGTGAATTGAACCCCCTATGAAAAATTTACCAGTGAGTGTTTTTTAAAGGACTGTTTTCTGGAGATTTAATTTAAATTTTCAGATAGCAACCAACATTAAGAACACAGAGGAAAGTTGAAATATTATGGAAATGTTTCAAACACACAACAAAAAGATTAAGAACCCAACAAAAGATCAATATTTAGACCAATTAGATCATTGAAAAGAAAGACAAATAAAGATATGGAGAAAGCATGAAAGGAGAGAGAAATAAAGAGAGAGAGAGAATGAAAAAGAGGTAGAGAGAAAGAAAAAGAGAGAGAGAGAGAGAGAGAGAGAGAGAGAGAGAGAGAAAAAGAGAGAGAGAGAGAGAGAGAGAGAGAGCGAGAGGAAGAGAGAGCAATGCAAATAGACAGCAACGGAATCAAGAAATATTGAATAATTTGAAATACTAGAAAGAAAACCTGCGAGATGACCTGTAGTATCAGGAGGAAAATCTCTGGAAAGAGGAAACGTAGGAAGAAAAGGGGATGGAGCATTAAACAGATTCGACCGATAATTCTGAAAGGATAATCACACTCGAATGGGGCTATAGAAGTATCTGTCAGAGGGGTATTGGTCAACACAGATACGCATATTGAAATCTATTTTGGGATGCCCGTCCACGACGACAAGGGCTAGGCGCATTTCAAATCTGTAACCCAGTACGTGTGCGTACAATCATTTGACCGCCTTGAAAGGATTTGGGATGCGCATAAGTAGATAAGTGCATGCCTACAAGGGCATAAATAGCCCAAATCTGTTTTCTTCTTCTTCTTCTTTATGTGGCAATACAGAAGTGCATATATATTCCAAGGTTGTTGTAATTTTATAGCATGTCAAAAGAATTATAGGATTATAATTGCTTTGTGATTAGAAAATATATGGAAGCATTTAGGTATATTGAGAAAAAAAATCATGTTTCCTTTCATATGAGAGAGAGAGATGAGGGAGGGGTTCAGGAGTTCAAGTTAACCCATTAGCAACTAGAAATTTTGTAAAAATTGCCTATTACTCACTGAAAGAACTTGCAATATTTCTCTCTTTTTGACATTTTTCTGAAGAATATCAAACTTGCGCTATTTTTCTATGCTGAATCCTAATGTAGACATCGTAAGGATTACGCACGTATTACATTATAACGGTAGACCCTAGAACGGATACTATAGCGCGTTGAAAACGGACGAAAACGGACGGGCGGTTTCGGGCGGTTCAGTGAGTAAAAGGAGGGGCGGTTTTGGGCGGTTTAGTTGCTATTGGGTTAAGAGACTTTCTGTTAATATCTGAATTATTCCCCCCCCCCCCTGTAAATTTGATGTTAGTTGTGTGTTTCATATTAACTCAAGAAGGAAAGATGGACTGGTTGAATTAGGGCCTATTTTGAATACTTAAAGATGTAGGCTTTAAAGATAAACTTTAGTACTGGTAATGCGATTGCATTGTGAAAGAAAAGGTGTGGAAAGGATCAGAAACAGTTGATCATGTAGCATGTAAGTATTGGTGTGCACTGCAAGGTTCTGGAGTCATCAAAATCATAATAAATTTGACCGAGTCTTGGTGAAGTAACAAGCACATACACAGAAAGCTATGTATGGGACAACACGCATGGTGTCGGGGTTGGTACTACCTTGATTCCTTGTCTTTCTATGCTCATTACTCAGCCAGTATACATTTTCTTCCAAAATTGTTTGGCACATGTCATTTATTTGTAATCTTGAACATTCAGTGTAAGTTTCGTTTGATTCTGTGAGAAATAATTTTCTTTTTTTTACCAGTACTCAACCTTCTCTTTAATATGCCACATTCCCAAGAAACAAAAATTGGGACAAATCAATTTTTCATATACTTAACAAATCACAAAACTTGGTAAGGGTATGAAATAATTTAGTCATTGAACTGTATGTATATCATACCTTAGTTCGTGTACAACCCTGCTTATGTATTCCAGTATTACACTGAAAGCAGATATTTGGTACAGGTTGAGATATACCTGCAGATAGTAGATGTTATCCCTTTTTCATCTTTTCTTTTATTAAAATCAGCTTAATACAAGGGTGAAAAACAGCATGTAAACAGATGCCGTATTGATAGGGGGTATATCTTCTTACCAAGTCATATTGCTCCCTGATAGAATATCCGCTCCCATATGGTCATTTTTTACTTACTTGTATACTTACTTGAATACTTACTTCCTGAAATGAAACTAAAAACGCTGAAAAGCTAAAATGCTGAAGTCACTTTTTAATACAAGAGTCAAATACAAGAGTACACTAGTTGAGAACTAGTTTAATCTATATAATTTGATATGTGCTGAAATTCCTTAAATTTACAAATTCATGAATAGTTTAGTTCTTTTATCAGTTTGTTTAAATAGCTATTATCCAATATTGGGATAATGATTGCCCCTTTCTACTTTGTTGCAATGACGACCTTCGTCATTGCCTTGTTTTCGTTCACATTCTTCTTATTAATATTCTTACTTCTTCTTCCTCTTCTTCCTCTTCTTCTTCTTGTCGTCCGGAATCCCATTCGCTTTGCACGTAGTGCTTGTTATTCCTATCCAGGTCCCTTTCTCTTGCTCGATTCCTTTCAAACTTCGTAGGCGTAATCTCTGATATCCAATCTAGGTCACCTACCTTTTCGTTTTCTGAAATCACTCATGCGTAAACGTCCAGGCGCCATTTTGACCGTTTCTGGTCCATTTTAAGGCCTTTCTATCTTCCTTCCTATCTCCACTATCCTAGATCCTACAAACTTCTAACAAATTCCTCTAGATAGTCTAAGAGATGTTCTTTAATCTGCGACGTATAACCTTCCCTTCAAAATGCCATCTTCATACTCAAAATTCAAATCTAAAACCGACTCCGTCAAAAATCTCTCAAATTCTTGAAAAATGGACCCCTAAATAATCTAAAACTACCATAACTTTCTCATATAAATTCCGTTTTGTATTTAAATCTTACAGTATCTTTATCTCATAATTGCACATAGCCATGCCAAATTTCACGCTCCAATGGCTTTGCACAACATAAATAGCGCCCTCTAAAGTTCTGGGAATTGGCTTTCTCTCTGTGGCCGTATCTCCATAATGGCTTGGCAAACCCGTACCCTTTTTTGGATTTAGATACTTGAAGATATGCCCTTTCCAGCCATATACAAAATTATATACCCTATCACTGACCAAATTTGAGAAAATTGCCCTCCAAATTCGCCATTTTCAAGAAAATTGAGAAATAACTTTAACTTGCTCTAAACCGGCGATCTTTATACCTACATCAATGAAACTTGGCAGACACATGTATCCATATACGTGAGAACTTTCTGCTAAGTTTAGTAAATTGTAATGCCCTCTTTGCCAAGTTATCGCCCAAAATGATGAACCCACTATGCTTTACGTACTAGCACGTTTGATGCGTGCAGTACGTATTGCGCAAATGACAATGGTTGCAAACTGACCGCACTGAAGTGCCCTTTCCAATGATACCAAGTATGGTATATGTTCACGCAGAAAATTGTAAGTAAATCGCATTCGAACAAGGATCACTATACGAATTCCGCCGAGTTTCCGCCCTATTATAACACGTTTCGGCCATGACGTCATTTTTTAAGACTGTTATTTGGTTGTGTTAGTATGGGCGGCCGTTCGTGCCAAAGCACGCGTCGCAACATGTTCATCATGCACCAAGTCCTATTGGTTTTGCACGCAGTGCTTGCGAGCCCTTTCTAGATCCCTTCCTCTACTCCAATTCCCTTCAAAATCCGTAGGCGTAGTCTCTAGCATTCCTTCAAGGTCACTAAATTCTTCGTTCTCCGGAAACCCTCACGCGTGACCGTCCAGGCACCATTTTTTCCGTTTCGGGCCGTTTTGATGACCTTTCTTTCGCCCTAACTATCTCCACTATCACACTACAGACTTCTTACATATTGCTCTGGATAGTCCGAGAGTAGCTATTTCGTTTGACACGTAGAAACATGGCGTCATTGCACGCACATCGTTGTGACACGATTGCATTTCTAGTTTTTATTTGTTATTGTAGCAGGCCTTAAATTTCAATATTTTTAGGGCAAGGCCACTTTTCTGTAGGGCATATTTCTATATTACAGCACAAATAGGAAGAATTGGAAAGGGCACAAAAAATCTCCAAGGCCAATGAGAGGGGCATTGAGGCCAATCAAAAGGTCATCAACGGCCATGGCCTTGGTGGCCTTGGATTAATTTAAGCCCTGTTGTAGCATATGAATATATAATTTTGTTCAGATAAAGATATATTTTGAAATTAAACTAAAAACGCTGAAAAGCTAAAATGCTGAAGTCACCTTTTTAATACATGAGTCAAATACAAGAGTACACTAGTTGAGAACTAGAAGGGCGTTTCCTCTATATAATTTGATATGAGCTAAAATAGCTTAAATTGGAAATTCATGAAGACTTTAGTTCTTTCATCAATTTGTTTAAATTGCTATTATCCCATTTTGGCACAATGATTGCACCTCTCTACTTTGTTTTTATTTGTTATTGTAGCATATGGATGAATATTTTGAAATAGTACCAAGTAAAATATAAATTATTTACTGTATATATTTGTTGTTGATTAAAATGCACTAGGATTATAGGTGATTTGTCTATATTCATTTTGTGCAGTGAAAAAATTGTTTACACTAGATTATGAATGATTGGTAAATTTGTATGGATTTTGCAATAGTGAAGTTATTAAGTGCACTTAATATAAGTGTTTCCTTTAGGCTCTAATGTAGTTTAACAAAAATAGCTATCAGTTAAATTGATCTGATTCATTTATTCATTACTTTTACATGATCGCCATTTAGTGGACTATTAGTCTAATGGCTATGAAAATTATTGCCATTAATTTGCTGTTGTATTGGAATATTTTTTGCACAGTTTTTTAATGATGGAGATTGCAACTGTTCAAATTTCATTTCAAAATCATAATTGAGTACAGTTTTAAAACAGAATTGCTATGAAAGTATACTTTTCATTTGCCTCTGTATTGAAATATGTTTGACTAATGATGAGTGTTGATGCACCAATCCATCCCAGGCAATCGACTAAATCTGTTTGCTATTTTATTTTTGTTTGTTTTATTTTTGTCTATGTATTTACTCATAGTATTCATTTTTTTGCTTCAGAGAGGGTGACTTTCAAATTACCATTTCCTTCTTTATTTATTTTCATCTCTTTCATATTCAATTCTTGATGTTTTAGTTCTGTACACTTTAATTTTTTATATCTCTTTTTATTCAGCTAGTACAAGCTTTTCACACATTTTATCTCTTTTCCTGTCTCTCCCTATACTGTACACCCCTCCCCATCTAAAGATAGTGCTTCGAAATATGACATACATGTATAAGCAATGGCATGAGACAGTAATATATCCCGTTAAGTAAACTAAAACATTTTCATTGTAGGTGTACACAGACCTTGAAAATAGGACATGCAAACAGTCCTAAGAGCATAACGGAATCATGCTCTCTGAAATATCATCTTTTTGGAGCAGGCAAGGTATAATTTGTATCGCCTCACACAGAGTTAATGCCAGTCTGGTTCTGAGTAGACAATATTATCCTTCGGCATCTTCTCTTCTCATCCATCTTTTTTAAATCCTTGCCCCTGTGTTTGGTGCTGGGTTGCAGAAATGTATTCGTCCAAACTGCAACTTAAACCACCAGTGGCGTAGCTCCAGGGGAGTAGTACAGGGTAGGCAGGGGATCATGTGCCCCGCCCCCCTCATCCTGATTAAATGGTGAACAAAATGAAAAGAAAGAAAACGTGAGAAAAGAGAAAGGAGAAAAGGATGAGAAAACCGATGCTTGGACTACATTTCGGACCCTCCCCCAATCAGTAGCCTCATAAATTTGTGTTTTATTTTCCAAGTAAGACTGGTGCCCCCACTCTTTTCAGCCCCCCTCCCCCACTTAATGGATTAGTTCCCCTACGCACTGCAGGCCACTATTGTAATCGAACCAAATCATATGCAGCACCGAACAAAATTATCACAAGGAAATATATCACAATATCTCGCTATCATTTAGCTATTCATGAAATTCATGACATTCATCTGGCTGTAGAAGTGACCCAGAAAAACATGGCTTGGGTTGGGTCGCTTAATAGGAGGGTGTAAATTGGCGATCGTAATTGAGTTGGTGTTGTGGTAGATAATGAGAATTGATGAAGTGTGATCATTCGTATTAGTAGTTGAATTTATTTTATGTGGATCTCACAATTTATTCTGAATTATTTATTGACTATGAATACGATATTCACATCCATGTGAGTTTTTAAATTTTTGTTTTAGATGAGTAGCACGATATATGGTTGATTTCCATGAAAATTGCTTGTGAGTTTTTAAATATTTGTTTTAGATGAGTAGCACGATATATGGTTGATTTCCATGAAAATTGCTTGTGCAAATGTTAATAGACAGTTTGAGAAATTGATCTCTTTCTCTCCCTCTCTCTCTCTCTATCTCTTCCTCTCTCTCTCTCTCTCTCTCTCTCTCTCTTCCTCTTCCTCTCTCTCTCTCTCTTCCTCTCTCTCTCTCTTCCTCTCTCTCTCTCTCTTCCTCTCTCTCTCTCTCTTCCTCTCTCTCTCTCTCTTCCTCTCTCTCTCTTCCTCTCTCTCTCTCTCACTTTCTCTCACTCTTTCTTCCTCTCTCTTCCTCTCTCTCTCTCCCTATGTCCCCCCTCTCTCTCCCTATGTCCCCCCTCTCTCTCTCTCTCTCTTGCACTGTTTATTTCTTTCTTCTTCTTTTTTTTACATGTACAACAAATTGCAATAATATTAGTGTAAGCATCATCCTTTCCTTAAGAAATAAAAGAGTTATAATTATTAAGACTAAACTATGGGACACTGTCACAGTGCCATTTTCTTGTAATTATAAATTCATTTAGGTAACTTGTGTCAACACATTTGTACTTTAATATATGACAATGAAAATTCACTGTACTTGTACTACAATAATATACAGTATTGCTTGAAATAAAGTAGACACATTAACACTAATTCTATGGAATAATACATGCAGTCACGCGTGGCACAGTGTGAGAGTGTCTTCTTTATTTCAAGCAATAAGTATGTAAATGATTATGAATCAATATACATGTACTGTACACATGAAAAAAATGAGACTCCCCCCAATCCATCAAATGGAAGAGCATGATCCCAGCTCGATCACATGTATCTTGTTAAAGTGCTAGATGATATGGGAAAATTATAATAGAAATCTCTTGTGTACACAGCTTGGACACCTTTTGACAAGTTGAGGCTGGAGCTGGGGCTGGGGGTGGGGTAAGATGGATCATGAGGCCTGTCTTCATCAGCTCGAGATTGCCAAATATCCCGCTATTTCTGATTTGGGAAATAATCCAGAAATTACAAATCGCGTCTTCATCAGTTTGAGACTTGACCTTGAATCTTGAAACTTGAAACTCAAGCTAGAGCACAAGAAATTAGCTTGAGATATTTTGCTCAGCGTTCGCGCATAGTGCAAGTCTTCGGTCTGGTGAAGAAGTTGGATATTTTGCCAAATAGTGGGATATTTTGCAAACTAGCCCAAGATATCTTGGGATGATTATCTCGACCAACCATCCCGCTAATTGCAACTTCGGGCTGATGCAGACGCAAATTAACTGGATAATTTGTGATCAAGAAAGTTCAAATAGCGGGTTATTTGGCAAACT
The DNA here is from genome assembly GCA_035222895.1 of Strongylocentrotus droebachiensis. NCBI lineage: Eukaryota > Metazoa > Echinodermata > Echinoidea > Camarodonta > Strongylocentrotidae > Strongylocentrotus > Strongylocentrotus droebachiensis. The sequence continues at coordinate 109,555 of JAVYIG010000126.1, read as the reverse complement.
TGAGCTGATGAGGACAGGCCTATATGGAGATGATGTGTGATCATGCGTACCCCCCATAGCGAGCTCGGTGTGTAAGTTTGTGAATTGACGAGTGATTAATTAGATGGGTTCTGAAATAACGAGTGATTGATTAGATAGACGCTGGTTTCACAATGTAATGACATGTAAGAGTGAAAGATCGCATTGAAAAATCACTTTGGTCAAAGACTCTCACCTGCCGTAGATGTATCTTGAACAACTTTTGACATGCTGAGGCAGGGGCTTGGGTGGGATGGGTAGGAGTCATCAATAAGTGATCATGCTAACCCCCTGCCCCCCCCCCCCCCATAGCTCGATGTGAAAGGTTGTGAATTGTCAAGTGATCAATTAGAAAGACTGTTGTTTCACAATTTAAAGACATGTACAAGTAAAAGATCGTAATGAAAATCACTTTGGTCAAAGAATCGCCCATAGGCGTATCTTGAACCATTTGTGACGTATTGAGAAAGGGGCTTGGTTGGGGTAGATACAAGCCGATACATGATCATGCTTACCCCCCATAGCTCGATGTGTAAGGTTGTGAAAATGGCCCAGTGATTAATAGATAGACAGTTGTTTCACAATTTAAAGACATGTAAGAGTAACAAATTGTAATGAAAATCACTGTTGTCAAAGATTCGCCCATAGGCGTATCTTGAACCACTTGTGACGTATTGAGAAAGGGGCTAGGGTGGGGGTAGCAACGAGTCGATACGTGATCATGCATGCCCTATACAGCTCAGTGTGTGATTCTGACGATTGATTAATTAGACGAATTGTTTACTTCACGAACAAGGCATTACCCCGTCCTAAATAAAACAAATAGAAAGGGTTTAGATTATTTCACAAATGATAAACGAGAAGGCAGACTTACAAATCTTTGTAACCTATAGGTGTAGTCTTTGAGTGCAGACTCTCTTACAAGAGGTTTGTGCATATAGGAAAGATCACTTGAAACATAATTCATTGAGCATGGCAGTGAGTACTCATTTATTTATAGCTGAAACAGAAGTAGAAATTGCTTAATACATAATTCTTTGAGCATGGTTGTGGCATTGAATACTTACTTTTTTTATAATTGTGATAGCTGAAACAGAAGTAGAAATTGCTTTCAAAATAATTCATTGCTATTTATTGGCTGTGGCATTGATTACTTTTTTTCTTCAAACTGAAACAGAGGAAATTGCTTAAAACACAATTCAGTTCTGCACTTTGGCTGTGGCGTTGAATACTCGTTTTTGTATAGCTGAAACAGAAGTAGAAATTGCTTAAAACATAATTCATTAAGCATGGCTGTGGCATTGAGTATTCATTTTCTAGCTGAAACAGTAGAAAAAGAAAAAAAAATTGTCTCTGGAAAGGGTATAATAGTTTCATATCTTACCCTGATAGCAGAGTGCTATCATCTGAGTTTAAGGCTGGATTTTTTTTTTTTTTTTTTTTTATGGGGGGGGGGGCAGTAATTTTTAAATTTGCTTATTCACTGCAACATGGTGGTTTGATACATTTAGTATTAATTTAAGCTGAAAATGTGGAGATTTTTTTTCAATCTCCTTCCTTTAAGCTTTTCTCTTGTTCACTTTCTTTTTAAATCAGTTATAGATATATTAAATATTGATTGCATATAAAACATTACATGTTTCAAAATGAATTTTTGTTCTTCTTCATTATTGTGGTAAAAAAAGTGTCAAACCAAATTTCATGTCTGTTCAGAGTTATTTTCATTTTCAATAAACAGTCTAGATGAACTGCACTGCCCTGTTTACACCTGATCAAAGCTTACCTTTACATCACTTCAGCTAAAAAATGATTTTAAAAAAATGCCCAATAATAAACAAAGATTGGTTCATTTTGAAAAGATATACTGTTATGATTAGATTGTCCTTTTCTGGCTTTTTTCCCCTTGTCAGATATTCCATTATACATATGAAAATGTATTTTAAGCGTATGATATTCTTTCGCACTCATCAGCTTGTACTCCGCCCTGTGTTACTTAGGACACTGACAAATCTATCGCTCTTGTTGTGTCTAATTTATTCCCACCTGCAAATGGCAGTTAGCATGGTGTTTCCGTGCCTTCTGGCAGGATACACAGAAGAAGACCCTTTGCCCCCTAACATTGATAATAAACAAGGAAACTGTCATCGGTATGGTTCCCATGGAAACAATTTGCTAATGGGGGAATTTGTTTCAATCTCTTGATGTACATGTAGCTTGGCACCATGTATTTGTTTGTCTCTCTTTCCCTCCCTCCCTTTCTCCCTCTCTCTCTCTCACCCTCTTTGCCTCCATATCTCTATCTCTCTTCTTATCTCGCCATCTGACTATTAATTTCTATTTTTATATTTAGATGGAATTGGTCTTGACAAAATCCATGCATACATACATGTAGGCATTTGGGTTGTTTTTATTTCTTCCCATATAACGTAGTGGTATATTGTTTTGGAGTTGATATGTAGTCTTAATTTATTAATTGATTTATTTCATACACTTCCTTTTTTTTTTTTTTTTTTATGTTAACAATTTTTTTATTTCTGGGCAGTTTCTGACAAATGCCTATTTTCTTTTATACTCCTACAGGCATACAGTTTTTATGTTGTAATATCACATACAACAGTGTATCCCATTTTATAATATTTCCATCTAAATTGCTTTCCTATCATGACATTTTTTATATGATATAATGATATTAAAGTCAAAAATGTTATTTGTTAACACTTCCCTCAACTCAACTTAATCTTTAATATAAAGCTTACAAACGTTACTTAATGTAGCTAATGATTATTTCAGGGGAATTTTGTTAACGCATCTCCTTTCATATCTCCCCTCACAGGCATATAGTAGTATGCGGTCACATCACGTACGACAGCGTCGCCAACTTCTTGAAAGACTTTCTCCACAAAGACAGGGATGATGTCAACGTCGAGATCATCATCCTCGACACGTAAGTCAGTCCACATCATTCATCTGAAAACAAGTCGACAACTTTTGGTGTAAGAAAAGCTTGATGACCATTGACAAGGCTTGGTCGTTGGGTACCTTCTTGCACTGAGTTGGTGCTTGTGATATTAAAGCTAAAGGTTGTTTTATTATTGGGATTCTGATGTGGGAAACTATGTTCATATCTATGAAATTACCTCTGAAAATTTCTAAACAATCTCTACAAAAGGGTGCTGGATAGGATTATTGCCTCCGCAAAAATACCGCCAAAACAATACGTGACCCTAAACTGTACAAAAAAGTCAACCCCATGCAACCCAAGGACTAATCCCATGTCTTTGACAAATTAAAGCTCTAGCAAATATTTCATCACTAGGGGGAGATGATGAAGATGCATGTAAGTAGATGTCGAAGCTCAAGTCAGGGTTTACACTGTAATTTCTAAAGTCCTTTGGAAGCACATAGAGATATGATATCATAATGTGATATGCGCTATACAAGAATGGACTATATTATTATGTACCTCCAGAAAAGAAGCACTTAAAACTCTTCTTTAAAGTTGTAATTATTTTCTTCTAAGTGCAAAATATTTACAGAAACAACATACCCATAGAAAGAGCAACATATCTATTCATATGTGTGCTTCTTAGGGCAGTGTTCATTCAATACTGGCTTTGCACAAGCAGACAATTGTCAATTTGCCCCTTCAAAGAGCGAGCTAGATATAGAGGGAGTGAGTGCGGGTTTTATGGATAGGATTTCTCGCTAAAGGACATGACCTCGTAGTGGTATTTATCATACTGTGTTTCGTCAGATCAGCGAGGCCTGTGAAGTGGTGAAGATATCCTTTTTCATAGTGCCTAATCCTAGGTCAGTTCTGAACTTGGTGCAGTAACATTGTACGTATGGTTGCTTGTTGAATACATGTACATTAAGTTTATTAGAATTATTAGTGTATAGCTAGCATGTATTAAGGGGGTGTAGCATGGCAAATACTGGTTAACGCCGTTTTTGTTTTGCGTATGTTGCACGCATGTGGATACTGCGGTCGCGTCGTCCGTAGTCATATTATACCCAATTTGCCCCGAGTAAGGCCACAGGAAAGACACTAGTCTCGTCATGCTACACCCCCTTTAAATCAACCTTAAAATCAAAATCAACCAAAATTTGATAAGACAAATTAGGACTCTGAAGGAAATAAAGAATAACATTAAACCCCACGTAAGGAGCTCCTAAGGAACCCAAGTTTGACTTGGGCTCTATGCAAGCCCTCTTGTATGCGAGAAAGCACAGGTATGTTGTTAGGTATTATGCTCAACAAGACGTTATACATTTTATATACATCTACCCTGTGATAAATACATTGTGACACAGAGAGATTATTAATGTGGCATGATAAGAGACCAAGACATCAGGGGGGTGTTTCACAAAGACTAATATCGACTATAAGTTGGACTTAACTATGGCAGGCTGTTTATGCCACTGTTTCCTCTCATCGTTTACTGGCATTGGTCTCTCACAAGACTTACAAATCATGGTCACAAATCTACAAGATTAACATATTTCAATAATTCATTATTGAAAGAAAAAATGTTATCTAAAGATCATAATTCTGAGAGCAAACAGTGGCATGAACAGCCTGTCATAGTTGAGTCCAACTTAAAGTCAATCTTATTCTTTGTGAAACACCCCCCTGACAATCCATTGGCAGATACATAGATGTGCCAGAATGTGAGAATGATGCTGTTTAGTTTCATGAAAGCAATTATCGACAATAATATCATTGTACTGCAAGCGCCAGGCAAACTATGCCTGGCATGCCAGAATAAAACCGATCTCGTCATACAAGTCTAGGCGGGCGGAAAACATTTAAGTCGTCAAACGAAACAATTTATGACATGTCATTACTTCATGTACCCTCCATAAAACACCCTCTAGCAATGGTGTGCTTTGTCTTGTCAACTTGTAGCCTTGAGTATGAACCCTTTATCTGCCATGGGTGACTAATCTTGCACAAGAATGTAACTGGTATGCTACATGTATATAATTATTGGACTAAATAAGCTATTTTGTCTGTTTAAAGCCAGAATGGTGTCAACTAACAAATTTTAAACAAAATTAACTTTCCTTCTGGCTCAAAACAGATGGGTTTTTTTGTTATGAAATTCGATCCTTTGATGAATACTCAGAGCAAAAATTAAAAAATGAATCATTAGAAATTAAAAATTATAATTTTTGGAAAACATAATAGCATGGAAGGTTTTCTTCATGAGCTGATGGTAGAAATACTAGAAATACACTGATATTATGGCAATTTTAGAGACTATCTCGCACAAAATTGATAAGAATGTATCATTTATACATGATCATAAGATTTAATAAGGTAACATACATTCATGCTATACCAGCATTACAAAGACGAATTCAAGTGATATTGGTTATCAAGAATTACACCAAAAAGTGCTAAAATTGCACCTTGTCCACCATGCTGCCCATTACGCCACACTCCAGTGGCCATCTAGAGCATGCCCATCCTAAGCAAGCTCCAGTAATTCGGCTATTCCCAGAAGGCCCAAATAAATCTATAAACGAGATGTCTTTGTTTAGATAACGAAGGAAGAGGGGAAAATGCAAAAATATGGCAGATCTATTGGGGGTAGTTATTAGACCATGACCAGAGTAATTGTGTGCCGTTGAGCATGAAATGTCTAGAGAATGTAGACTTTTGATATGTGGAAATTGAAATATAATTTGGAGGGATGGCAGTAAGGTTTCAGAAAGGAATACCGGTATGCAATATATATACAGACATACATGATGGCTCAGTGCAAGAGCAGTAATCTCAATCTCATAACTGGGAGGGCCTGGATTCAAAACCCAGCCAGTTTGCTATTGCCCTTTAGAGAAAGGCTTTTATCCACTATTACCAAGTCCCTCAGGTAAGATTTAAAGTAGTAGGTCCACTGGTTGCTTATACAAGCATTATTGGATTTTTTAGGGAAGTGAAATAAAACATTCTAATTATCATAATCATCATCATCATTGCCATCATTATCACCATCATCATCATCACCATAAATTTTACCATCATCATCACCATCATCTTTATTACCTTCATCATCACCTTCATCATCACCATCATCATCACCATCACCATCATCACCATCATCAATATCAGCATCATTGTCATCATCATCATCATCATTATCTTTGCATCTGTATACATTTAAGGTAATTAGGTCGTAAGTACCAACAACAAAACCCCCATAGATAGAGTATTTTACTACTTGATATACATGAATGTGCTTAGTAACTATTTATCCTGGTATAGCATTTGTTTTGCAATATAGGCAGATGAGGATATTAATCTAGTGTGGGGTGTAACAGTTCTGATGTAGGATCACATGGGTTGCAGATCCACTAAATACACCCAGGAAAACACAATTTCACCCAATCCATTACATTGACGAACCCATCTTTATTACCTTTAAACCAGAGATTATTGATTGGCTACCCCTTAAAACAAACAACCCTCTGATTCCCTCCCACGCTCTGATGCCACGAGCCGTAGTACGAAAGGCGATCTTGAGGATGCTTAGGCAGCACACTCTGGTAATTCATCCAGGCCTCTTTACAGGCTTGGCATGGCATCAGATATCATCTTCAACCTGGTCTCGGGCAGGAAATGCATGCTCTCAGTTGTACATCTCTGCATTCCTTGCTCACTGCTGGAGGAGGGTTTATTTCAAATTACAACACTATCTAAAGATTTTAAACATTCTTTATATTCATTGGAAGGCAGTGATTCTGTGCCTTGCAGATAAATTGCTGAATTGAAGAGTTGGAAATGGTCATCAAAATGCCATTTTAAAGGGTTGATCTAGAAAGATTTTTTTCATCAAACTGGCAACACTTTCTAAGGTTATAAATCTGATTGCTAATCTTGGTGGATACATTTTGTAAAAGTTTAATGTTTCATAGTACCCATTGTGAAGGTTTAGATCACACTTTCAATTAGATTTCAAGTAAAAAAAATTGTTTTACAGATTCTAAGATTTTGTTGCTTATTTCTCTATTTAAGAATCCGGACATCAAACAGTATTTGGTATTAGTCAAACCTGCTTTAGTGAACCCCTGCATAGAAAGACTAACTTTCTATCAAGAACCTATACACCCTTTACTAGCTTTGTGCTACATGAAGAACCTACAAGAGCAATCCTTTTCAAGGGACATTTCTATTATGATATTTCATCCAAACCTGACATGAAAAGAATGAGAAAGCTCGCATCTTATTTTTCACCTTTACCATAAATCAACCTTTTTTTAAACTGTTTTGCTTGGAAAGTAGACCAAGTAATTTGTCTGTGGAAAGGAAGAAGAAACAGTGCTTCACGCAATGTGATTTACTGTTTGTTATTAACACGGCTTTCAACAGATAGTTCCCATCTTCTCAGAGGCTGAGAGACTTGTTTTTCAATCTCTTTAATGGGTTTATTTGTCATTTCACATGGCTGTGAGAGAAGTGGAGTTGCCTATGAATTCGTCTAAAAATGTTATTGTTAAACCCAACAGCTGGAAGATTACAGATATCAACCTAACTAGATGACTAAAGTTTTATTAACTTTTTTTATGGCCTTCTCTTTCAAATTACTTTTTGAACTGAGTTTTTAAAACACGTTTTTATTTTTAGTTAATAAGTATATTTTATGCATGCATCTGAATATTTACAGTCATCAGTCTCAGTTAAGTGTCTTCCTTTTATCAATTTGATCCATGATGGATTTGTCAACAACTCATCAACATTTTTACATTTTTAGAATTCATTGTGAACAGATTAAAACAAAAATGCAGGTTGATACGGGAAAAGAGATACAGATCATTGTGAGTACACTTGATGAAATATGGCATACATGGCAACAATTTCAAATATTGACAGAAGCTCTACGTGCTCATCCTTGAGATACAGATCTCAAGTAAACAATTATTCATATTGTAAGGAATGTTAGGCAAAAGAATGGCAGTTTTTTTTAATAATGAAGATGTCCTCTTTTAAGAGCCAGAAGGGTTTTAAATTCTTAAAGAGAAACTAATAGTTCCCAGGAAAGGTGAAGCTTTTTCATTCTTTTTTTGTTAGTGTGGAAGAGTAATGTCCTTTGGTAAGGCATTAATCTACATTTGCCACTCAATACCCAAGAGAGAAATGGGGACCGGGTAGGATGACGAAAGCATTTGTGATAGCAGTTGCCTATGCCCTCACGGTGACCATATGGTAGGAATACTCCCCAGGAAGTGGAGATGGTGCACATTGTGCAAGAATGATTCTGATGACCGAGGTAATAATATTTTGTAAAATAGCTGTAAAAAGATAAAGGTACAATGAGAACACATCCCTAGGTACCACACAGTCTACAACCGTTCTGCATTTCGACAAAAGTCCCTTAGGAGCACCCATCGCATATGCCCTGAGGCAGCATGCTAAGCTATTCTGCATGCTGCTTCAATGAACCCTGATAAGACACCACTCTAGGACTTGTTTTTACCCTTGATGGCAAACTCTCCAGGAAGAAGCTGGGGAGGGGGTTTATTCGAGGATAACCCAACAGTCGGTGAAAAAGTCTTTTCCAGCTTTTCCAGTTGGAGCCTACTTGCTTTTCATGGAATTCAAAAATGCTGTTGTATGCTTTGAACAAACTTTGTTTTTGTGTAAAAGTAAGATACCCTTTATTATTTTTTTATAGATATTTGAACATTCAGCATTTGCTATTTCAAAGCTACATGTTATGGAAAGTACTTATTGGCCAATCCCAATACATAACCCAAATAACTGACCACACCTAGTTAAAAAGATGTATATTCATTGTCTCTTTCATTTTTGTCTTCATCTGTTTGGAAAATGTTTGTCAAGAATTGTATGATTTCATTGAAAAACTTGACTCTATAATGCAACTGCTCCTTGTCAGAGTATCCGTATGGGATATGGGGGAGGGGGGGGGGGGTAGCAAATTCTGATTTTTACTACCCCCCCCCCCCACATCCTCTATTTAGGATGATTTTCTCAAAGCAAGTCGTCCACCTACTCCTCCCCTGAAAGGGCCTGAGGCAGTGATCCTTGATCATGATGCTATGTGAACGCTGCATCCCAGGCTTTGCTACACTGCCTCGTTTCTTTCCCCGTGCCATCCAGACTCCCTGGGACTCGTGGGAGGGGGATTCGCCTCGTGTCACACCAATTATTTCAGCCTAGATGAACCATTTCTCATCACATGAGGTGGAGACGCTCCGTCCATCCGCTCCACCTCATTTCACAGCATCAGGGAGGCCTGTCTTCATCAGCTCGAGATTGCCAAATATCCCGCTATTTGAACTATCCCGATCGCAAATTATCCAGTTAGTTTGCGTCTTCATCAGCCCGAAGTTGCAATTAGCAGAATATTTGGTCGAGGTAATCATCCCAAGATATCTTGGGCTAGTTTGCAAAATATCCCTCTATTTGTCCGGTGCGTCTTCACCAGCCCGAAGACTTGCACTATGCCTGAACGCTAAGCAAAAAATCTCGAGCTCGAGTTTCAAGTTTCGAGGTCAGGTCTCGGGTGATGAAGACGCGATTTGTAACTTCCGGATTATTTCCCAAATCAGAAATAGCGGGCTATTTAGCAATCTCGAGCTGATGAAGACAGGCCTAGGAATGCTACGAGAGAGAAGTTTGAAAAAGGAGAGACAAATCTCATGTTGCTTTATCAAGAGCATGCTGGGGTGCTAATGATAATCACCTTTAATTTGAAAACAACATGAATTACCTTTCACTGCAATATCTATAGTTTAAAGGCAATCTTGATTTTGGTAACACAAAATAGAATCCTTGAAAGATTGGACTGCACTTGACATAAGCTCTCTTCTTTTTCTTCTCCTTTTCCTTCTCCATTTCCTTCTCCCTTTCCTTCTCCTTCTCTTCCACACCTTCTCCTTCTCCTCCACCTTCTCCTTCTCTTTCTTCTTCAGGATTACTGTCCAACACCCCTAAAAGGGGTTAAATAGACATTTAAGGAAAATCTCTAAATTCGGTTCTGCCTATTGTCTTCCCAATGTACTTTGGGACATTCATATCTTCACGAGATCACTTTAATACACTAATAATGCTATATGCACAGAGTATAAGATTTTGCTGTCATTGCACAGTGGGTGATATTTGTTGTGAGTCCCCAGCAAATGCCCCCCTTTTAAATCAAACTACTTGATGTATATATAAATCAGAAATTTGTTATTGCCAAGACGCTTACATTCTGAGTTATGTCAGTGATGTCTCTGTGTACCCTATCATCTTTTAAATAGTATTCAAAATTTCATTTTTGACAGATTGGTTCAAGCATTGGGATCATGTCCCAATGTGCCGTCCCCTTAACCCCATTTTCCCTATTTTTTCTTTTGGGGGTATTTGGGACATACATTTGAATTTAATGTAGCAGGTTAAGTGTGTTCACATCTTCTAAAGATCATTTTTATCGTTTTTTGATCTTTAGAAGATATGAACACACTTTAGAAAATTAAATATTTATATATCTGCTTAATCAATTGAATCATATGACTTCAAGTCCATCTTTATTTTTTGCAGGTCTTTTCTGGCATGTGACTACATGAACAATCTTGTTTATAATCCCCCTCTGTTTATAATTCTCCTGCAAACAAGAATAAACATAAACTGATAAGTAATCTCTCTGTAATGTTTTCATCTTTCTCTGTGTTTTCATTCCAGTGCTGTCCCAGACCTAGAACTTCAAGCTTTGTTCAAGAGGCATTTCACCCAACTTCAATACTTCCAGGGATCTGTCCTCAACTCAGTGGATCTAGAGAGAGTCAAGGTAAGAAATCATCAATTCAAAGAAAACAAACAATCCTTCTGAGAGCAAGAAGGGCATTGGTGCAATCTGGCCCCCATTTCACAAAACTTGTGATCAGTGACAAATGACAGTTTTGTTATTATAAGCTAGTGAAATCCTTGCTTTTGATTGGTTATCAGCAGATTTGTCACTGATTCTTGTTATTTGTCATTGAAAAGGGTTTGTAAAATGGGTTCCCTGATCTTCACACTAACACATTCTTTCATCCGGGATCCAGAGCAAATAATGAGGGTCCACCAGCAACAGGGTCCATGTGCACCAGGCTCCCGTTAACATTTTGATATCTGGGAAGGTGGAGGGGGAAGGGGTCTGTTTATACAGGGAACAGAAAAATATGAAAATAGAAAAAAATAAAAGCAGACAGTACCCAGTGTCCCCTATTAGGTGGTATTGCAGCGCACTTTGTGCCTTGTACACAAAGAGGGGGTCTTACCTCTGCACAGTACCAAGTGTCCCCTGTTAGGTGGTATTGGAGCACACATACAGAGGGAGGTGTTACCACTGCACAGTACCCAGTATCCCCTTTTAGGTGGTATTGCAGCGCACTTTGTGCCTTGTAGATACAGAGGGGAGGGGGGTGTTACCTCTGCACAGTACCCAGTGTCCCCTTTTAGGTGGTATTGCAGCACACTTTGTGCCTTGTAGATACAGAGGGGGTGTTACCTCTGCACAGTACCCAGTGTCCCCTTTAAGGTGGTATTGCAGCGCACCTTGTGCCTTGTAGATACAGAGTGGGTGTTAACTCTGCACAGTACCAAGTGTCCCCTGTTAGATGGTATTGGAGCACACATACAGAGGGAGGTGTTACCACTGCACAGTACCCAGTGTCCCCTTTTAGGTGGTATTGCAGCGCACTTTGAGCCTTGTAGATACAGAGGGGAGGGGGATGTTACCTCTGCACAGTACCCAGTGTCCCCTTTTAGGTGGTATTGCAGCGCACTTTGTGCCTTGTAGATACAGAGGGGGGTGCTACCTCTACACATTCGTCCATGAAAGTCAAGACATGTTTTCCCACGGAACAAGCAATGCTTACATTAGAATGTTTCCTCATGCAAGCCAAGCACGTAATTCGTGTTTTGAAAATTTGCTCGACTGCACACTCAAAGACATTGTAAACTGATTTGCATTGATGTACACCCTGGCGTGCATTTCTAATGGCAGCCTAGGAAAATGTTTTGTTCTTGCGTGCCTTGGCTGAGAAAAGGTTGAGACACGAATGCCTTTTTTATTTGTTGGTTTAAACATTGAAGTGATGAAAGGGCAAGGGTAGACAAGTAGTGTTGTGATGTGTGAATTCCCAAGAAAGTGGGGGAGATGTTCAGTCTAGTAGAAATGAACATATTTGTTTGACTTTGTTAAAAAGCAAATTAAAATATATAGTTGAGCATACAAAAGAAAGAGAGAGAGTAGCAATTGAATAAATGGAGAGACAAAAGAAATTGAAGATTGTATTCTGGTATTAAAGAGAGTTATATAATGTGGTTATCTGACATACATGTATGTTCCTGCCACATTTGCTCTGGGCTTTGTGTCTTAATGTGAGCGATTTTAGCTTTCAAAAGCTCTAAAGGTGATTGGGTAAATTGGAAAGTAGCTCTGGTAAATTACAATAAAATACTTTAATATCACTGTGATGAAATAGCACTTACACAATGACAAGTCCTAACACAGAGTTCCCACAAACAAACAGATAAGTAGTTTTTTACACTGCAATATACCTTTAATCCACTGCCTACAGGAACTGGGTTGTTCCTGTATTAAGTCTATAGGGATGAGAGAATCCAGGGGAGTGTTTCACAAGGACTAAGATCGACTTTAAGTTGGACTTAACTATAGGCTGTTCATGCCACTGTTTGGTCTCACCGTTATGATCTTTATATATTTTTTCCTTCAATAATGAATTATCAAAAAAAAATATATATATGTTTTCCAACAGATGAAAGATGCAGATGGGTGTCTGGTTCTGTGTGACAAGTACTGCCCTGACCCAGATGCAGAGGATGCAGCCAACATCATGAGGGTCATCTCCGTCAAGAACTATCACCCCCATATCAGGGTCATTGTACAGCTTATGCAATACCACAACAAGGTAAAGTAGACTGTTCCATTTGATTTATAGGGTTGGGGTCAATTAGGAACTGTCACCCCCATATCGGGGTCATGGTACAGCTTATGCAATACCACAACAAGGTAAAGTAGACTGTTCCATTTGATTTATAGGGTTGGGGTCAATTAGGAACTGTCACCCCCATATCGGGGTCATGGTACAGCTTATGCAATACCACAACAAGGTAAAGTAGACTGTTCCATTTGATTTATAGGGTTGGGGTCAATTAGGAACTGTCACCCCCATATCAGGGTCATTGCACATCATATGCAATACCACAACAAGGTAAAGTAGACTGTTCCATTACATTAATAGGTTGGGGTTTGAATGAGGGGGTATAAGAGAAAAAATTACAAGGGTCAACTCCGTCAAAAACTATCACCCCCACATCAGGGCCATTGTACAGCTTAAGTTAAAGTGTTTTTTTTAGCACTCATAAAAGAGTTTGAAAAATGATATTCAATATTTAACTGGAAGATTTCCTATGTAGAGTTCATATTAGATCTGGGCCCTGTTTCATGAAACTTGTTATCCATGACATGTTACAGTAGTTGTAAGCTACTGAAATCCTTGCATTTGATGGCTAAGAATAAACTGGTTGTAGCATTTTGGCATTTGTTATTGACAAAAATTTAATGAAACAAGGCCTTGGAAAGAGGCAGAATCTGGAATACGGGGACTTACCATCAACCAGCAAAATCCTATAAAACAAATGACACTGTACATGTAGCTTGGTCGGAATGTGTTTATGTGTGTTTGAAATGAACTACCACGATATTGCATTCATTATCCAGCTTGCATTGAGCGGATTATTGTTGACATATGATGGATTGAGTGAGCTTAGATATGTGGAATATATCGGATGATTGTTTTGTGGGCTTGATGACATTTTGATAGTACCTCTGTTTAAAGTTCATTTATCCTGTGCTTAACTACACGGTGTGAAAGAAAATATATTCATTACAGTTCAATCCATCAAAAGACAATGAAAGAAAAACAGTTTGATATAAATGTGATTTTGATTGATGAGTCTATTTACTAATTTAAACCAACCATACAATTTAGACAGAACTATAATCAGCAACAAATAATAAACCATTGTACATGTGAAAAGTGTAAATATGATTGATGATTATAAACACTTCTTGAATATCAGTTTTAGAAAAAAAAAAGGTCATTTAAAGGGATACCTTACTGACTGGGTCCTCTGTCTCATGCGTGAGGTATTCTGGTCCAAAGCTACCCTACAAAGCTTCAACAATGATTCAATCCTTGTGATTATAATAAATTTTCTCTTGATTTCTTGTTATCATAGCAAGGTAGTCCCATTAGAGTCTGTTTACTCGACATAGTACTGTGGGGCCGTTCTTATAAAGCGTAGCATATTTTGTCCATTGATATAAACCTGCATCTTAATCTTTTCCATTCCTTTGTTGCCCCGTCATGCAGGCCCATCTCCTCAACATCCCCAGCTGGAACTGGCGCGAGGGAGACGACGTCATCTGCATCGCGGAGCTCAAGCTGGGCTTCATCGCTCAGAGCTGTCTCGCCCCCGGATTCTCCTCGATCATGGCCAACCTCTTCGCCATGCGCTCCAACAGCGAGGTAACTACCGAGTCCTTCGTAACCTCTCTAAACCCACACCCCAAACGTTTTTGTGATTTGCAGTTGCAGGGTAAATATGGGGTCCTTCTTTACCCTTTAACCACCCCCCAAAGTCTTTGAGTTGTTGCAGTGGCAAAGTAAATAATGAACTTTAAAAAAAACTTATTTCTTAAATCAAAGAAAAGCCTTGGAAATCTTGCAATAGTAAGGTAGATTTCAGGTCCGTCCTTACCCGTAAACCACCCCCAAAAGCCTTTGATTTTCTTGCAGTGGCAAGGTGAAAATGTGAACTTTTCACAAACTTATTATGAATTCCCCCATGTAGCTTTTATGGACAGAATCTTATTATAAGCCTTGCCACTTAATTTTTTTTTAGAGGCAAATATAAACTAGTCATGCATTGTTGATATTATGTTTGTCATATATATTCACCAATGTCATTGTAGAATTATGCTGTTAGATTGTTGGACACTCATGTAGTGTTCATATGAATATCCTTATGTTATTTGACATTAATACAACTATTTTATCATGCAAACATGTATATATATCGAACTTAATATCCTTGATGCCAAACTGTGTATAAAAGCATGGAATTATACTTTGTTTTCTTCTTTACTTTTATCTTTTTATATATACTAGGGTGCTGATATTACAGACATACTGCATGAAAATCATTACATGTATCAATCAAAAATCGCTTTGTTGTAATCAAATCAATTATTATATTTTATTTTTCCCTTCACAGCAGATACTAATGGACACTTTATGTAAAAATGACTTTTCCTTTGACAGATTGACAGCCAGCTATGTATTTGGTATTAAATGTCATTTGCACATACTTCAGTAATATCATAACATATTATTTAAGACTATTACGTACTGTATTCGCATCTTGTGAGGTTGGAAGATAGGTGATCCGATATTTTCTCCGGCGACGATTTTCCCAAGCTCTTTTTCATCAAAGATACATGGTCAGGGGGGTGTTTCACAAAGATACTAAGTCGACCTTATCTCTAATTTGGACTTAAACATTATGGAGAGCCATTTGTAGCCTTGAAATATATTCAAGTATTTTAGACTTTTTTTTATATAAATTCCACATCAGGAACGTGAAATCTCCTTGATAATAGAAAATATGAATGATTTGAATCAACATTTTATGCCTTTAAAAATAACTTTTACAAAATATTTTCATAGATGCTAACAGCTTTCCATAATTGTTAAGTCCAATTTAGAGATAAGTTTGACTTAGGATCTTTGTGAAACACCCCCCTGGTCTTTAGGGAAGAGTTGGGTTTCAGGTTAGGTGTAGTGGTAATAGGTTTAAGGATTGGTGTAGTGTTGGGTTCACGGTTGAAGTTGGGCATTCAATAAATTTCATAAATCAACCACAAAGTAATTGTAGCTGGAGCGTGTGATGTACAATCAGAAGATATACATTATTTATCAAGCTCTGCACTTTTTTTTTTCACTTCAAACGTAAACCCAGACTCTGTGTAATTGATTTCTTTTAAACTGTATACAAATCGTCCTTGAAGATGCTATTGCACATTAGCAATGCATGGCAACAAGTTCAGGCTAAAATCATTTGGATAGCAGGAATAGAGTAATAGCAAATTCTATTCAGTGAAATTATTTTTGCATGCTTTGATAATGAGAATATCTAGAGAATATGATTATTTAGGATGATATAGTGATATCCCATATTTTTTATTTGATTTGAAAAGGTATTGCAGCTCAACAGTTTAATTGAGTGGAATTTACATCATAACATATTCAAATAAATGCAATACAAAGTAAATATGAAAAAATTTGACATTAAGACTTATAGATAATTAAAGAGAAATACATTGTAGCTATCTCATGTAATCTAAAGAACCAGACTAGCCATAAAAATTTGAATTTATCTGAACGCAAAAATATATTCACAAAAAAGATTTTTTTTTTAAATTGCATTTAATAAGAGAGGACTTTTCATATCAGTACTAGTGTATGAAATTCTTGGACTAGCTCATGTATGAGGGGCAAAAAATTAGGGTCAAGTATTTCAAACTTGCCTTCCCTTGTAGAAACACAGTTTTATAAGAAAGATTGTTGTTGCCATTTCAAAATCATTAAGTCAGTTGGGTTATTTCCTGTCAAAAAGACAGGCTACTTGATAATTCATTAATCAACTAAATTATAGAATTCAATAGTTTGTTTTTAATGTACTTATTAT
Source organism: Strongylocentrotus droebachiensis (assembly GCA_035222895.1). Lineage (NCBI taxonomy): Eukaryota > Metazoa > Echinodermata > Echinoidea > Camarodonta > Strongylocentrotidae > Strongylocentrotus > Strongylocentrotus droebachiensis. The sequence continues at coordinate 92,769 of JAVYIG010000126.1, read as the reverse complement.
CCGTTTGGGAAATTCCCTTTTCAAAAAGGCGGGGTATTCAATTACCAATTTCCCATGAGATCTCACCCTTGTTGCCCACTCATATCAGTTACAGCTATTAATGTTTGCATGTTATAGCTGTGTGTGGGTGGAAGGCTGTTTGATGAAACAATAGATGGGGTAAAATATGCACAACCAAAGGGTACGCGCCGTTGAAACTAAAATAATAACAACAGTAGACCAATTCACAAATATTAGTAACAAGAAATGAACATTGCATTTAGCCATCATGATTTACTGTATTTTGTTTGTCAGCATTCAGTTACATGCATTAGTTGTTGCTATGTAGGGTGAGCTTCTGGCAACTTGACCATCGCCGTAGAAGCATGTATGAATTGTAATGCATATTTGTACATAAGGTCAGTGACATTTTTAGCTTGTCGTATCTGACGTTAGTTTGTTTTTCCACTTGAATTCCTCAATACTTCAATATAGGGGCTCTCATGAAACTTGCCATTAGGTAAACTAATTTCCATTAAAAATGTAATATATTACACTTGGGGTTTTCCCTTTTAAAGGGGAAGGGTTTTTGAGAACACGATATCTAATGTGTCCCGCCTGTTGATATGATTTACCTATCCTTTCATTTGTTATTTTCTTTTCTATTTTTAGTGAAAGGACTTATTGGTAATACAATCTTCCGTAAACTTAATCTTTTATTAATATAATTTACATATGCTTCCCTTATGAAGTTAAATGCTAGTTCCCAAAATACCGAACATGACATTGTTTTATTATGCAAATGGCACACTCATTCCTGCATGATGTGAGATTATCTTTTATCTCATTATTATCATGGAGAAATATTGGAAATGAAATTACGGTAGCCAAAAAAAGAGAAAAGTTTTGGGTGGGAGAGACAATAAGACATAATAGCTCTGCATATATTTCAGTGAAATGCAAATGCTTTCCACAGAAGTGGATATGAACACCAATAGGTTAGAATCTCATGCCAGTATAAATATCAGTTAAAATGCAAATAAATAGAGAAATGGATAGGAACATCATGTAGATGATACCCATGGAATATTGCTGATGTAGTAGAAAAGTAGTCTTATTAAAATCAGACATTTGGGTCAAATGGTATGTTTTTGAAAAAATTGAATTAAAGCAGATATATGGCTCAGTAGAGCAGTGGTCTTGTAACCGGGAAGTACTAGGTTCGAAACAAATTTGATGCGCTGGTGCCCTTTGGTAAGGCATTAATCCTCATAACCAGGTCCCTCGGCGAGGACCTAAAGCTGTCAATCCCCTGGTTGCTTATGCTACAGTCACAAAGGTTCGTACGAACAATAATTTCGTACAAATCTCCCTGTTTTTCCATTGTCTTCTCAAATTTCCATTGTCTGAAAATTGTTCGTACGGCGTTCGTAGCAGTTCGTAATGGCATTTGTGACAGAGGCTTTACTTACAAGCATATACATGAGTGGGGTAAAACAAACAAACCAACTTATCTTCTATATATTTATGTAGGAGAAGAACAAGACACCATGCATGATTGTTTTTTTTTAAGTATTTTACAGTATACATACATCAGGAATGCAGGAAAATGTTGGAATGGAATGGCAACCACAAACACATTAAAAATGCACATCAACATTCTTTAGTTACATTCCTCTTCCTAACTGAGAAAGATATCGATAGATTAAAGCAGACAAATCTGCCTAGTCAAATCTCTATTTGATTTCCCTTTTGTGTACATCCTTCTCTATCACATCCCCAGCCTGATTACAGGCAGACGATACTGTTGTTGTCATGACGATGACACATTCTCATCCGTATATTGTATTGGCAGGATTATTTTTTATCAGATTTAATCACATTAGTGGAGCTATCTGTTCACATGCCTGTGCATGCCAAATTAGTGAACTTAATCAGGCTGCAGTACAAAACAGGGAGGAAAAATGAGTGCACAGATACCTAAAGTGATTTGATTCTTATTTTTGTTTGATTAAAGATTGAATCCTGTGGAAATGTATCTGTTTGAGAGTTAAAGGAATAGGGATTTTGAAAGTATCGGTACCATATGTAATTTGGACTCATTGAATAAACATAATATAATTGTAAATCCGATTTCCTGACTTAATCCGTATAAGTTACATACAAATTGCATACAGATATTGGATGAAAACATTCGCAGTTTAGTATATTCTTCTTTTTTCTTTTTTATATGCTTAAAAAATCTGTTATAAGATGAACTGCCATTCAAATGATAAAAGAATATGAAGAGTAAGATGAAGGTTTCCTCTCTTTTTTCTTTTTTTAAATTCATTTTTAGATTCTATGTTGATTTTATTTTTCAATCGTTTCAATTTGTATTCCATTTACGATTGTTTTTTTATTTCAAGATTCCTTGTTTAGTATCTTTTGTTCCTTTATTTTTGGATGGTCATACCCAAAGTGCTAGGTTTTTACGTTTATTTCATGTATTATTTTCTGTTTAATTAAGATTATTTGTTTTAATTTTTTGTTTCCATCTTTTGTCGTTTTGTAGTCCCACTCATAGTGTTAGATGTGATTTTGTTTGTTCTCAACATTCTCCACTACAGATTAAAAATCAAAACAATGACATGCAGCCAGTCTTTCAAAATTAGATTATTCTGAAATCGATAACCCAAATTTGATAGAACCAGTAAGTTTTTAAAGAAACACCGTCATCATGATATTATCAATGTAGAGTACAGAAGCTGTGACGTCATAAAATTCTATTTTTAGAATTTCTCAATTATTTCTTCATTTTCCGAAAGAGCATAAAAAATAATGTCCAAATGTCGAAAACCAATTGAATATCTTAAGTATTGGCTGAGATATGACCATCTGAATAAATATATGTCCTATGGGAACCCAGTGTTATATGCTCTGGCTCCAAGTGGTTAGGAACCAGAGCATATAACACTGAGCTCCTATGGGGAGTATATTTAATCAGATGGTCATATCTCAGACAATACTTAACATATTCAATTGGCTTTCAACATTTAGACATTATTTTTGATGCTCTTTCGGAAAATGAAGAAAAAATTGAGAAATTCTAAAATTAGATTTTTGATGATGTCACACTTCACCACTCTATACTGGTGATTGGAAATCTCTCGGCTAACATCAGTCTCAAAATTGTGTAGTCCCATGTGTTCATCTCTTATAGGGCAAGTTGTATGGTTATTTGTTTAATTTTTTTGTTTCCATCTTTTGTCGTTTTGTAGTCCCACTCATAGTGTTAGATGTGATTGTCTTTTCTCAACATTCTCCACTACAGATAAAAATCATATCAATTTCATGCAGCCAGTCTTTCAAAATGGAGATTATTCTGAGATCGATAACCCAAATTTGATAGAACCAGTAAGTTTTTAAAGAAACACCTGTCATCATGATATTTATCACTATACTGGTGATTGGAAATCTCTCGGCTAACATCGGTCTCAAAATTGTGTAGTCCTGGGGGTTCATTTCTTATAGGGCAAGTTGTATGGTTATTTGTTTAAATTTTTGGTTTTCATCTTTTGTCGTTTTGTAGTCCCACTCATAGTGTTAGATGTGATTGTCTTTTCTCAACATTCTCCACTACAGATAAAAAAACAAACCAATTTCATGCAGCCAGTCTTTCAAAATGGAGATTATGCTGAAACAGATAACCCATATTTGATAGAACCAGTAAGTTTTTAAAGAAACACTGTCATCATGATATTTATCACTATACTGGTGATTGGAAATCTCTTGGCTAACATCGGTCTCAAAATTGTGTAGTCCTGTGTGTTCATTTCCTTGCCGGAAGTGAAGAATTATTGCGTAATTATTAAGCCCGCGCTCCATCTAGCTAGCATATGCAGCATGTTCAACCATAAGTCAACAAACACAGCTGGTTACGATAAAGCGCACGTATCCTGCGACCTTTGACCATTTTAATCGCTGTTTTAATCACCTTTTTCTCCCCAACGTTTTTTAACTGGCAGTTTCATCGGTGTCACACCAATAGAATGAGAATTTCACCTGCTCTTGAGCAGGAGAATTTAATCGCCTATTTCTCTTCTTTTCATCGGCTATTTAATCACCTTTTTCTCCTCTGTTGCTTTCTAACTGGCAGTTTCATCGGATGCGTCCGGATGCATCCGATGAAAATCAGTGCAGTTAGAAATGGGTATAAGATGTGATTGTCTTTTCTCAACATTCTCCACTACAGATTAAAAATCATACCAATTTCATGCATCCAGTCTTTCAAAATGGAGATTATGCTGAAACAGATAACCCATATTTGAAAGAACCAGTAAGTTTTTAAAGAAACATCGTCATAATATTTATCACTATACTGGTGATTGGAAATCTCTCGGCTAACATCGGTCTCAAAATTGTGTAGTCCCGTGTGTTCATTTCTTATAGGGCAAGTTGTATGCTTTAAACTATGCTAACCAAGCACAGGCTAATCTTATCGTATGTTTTGCTTCAAATATTAGGTGACTAACTTCATTTGTATTTGTAGGAAAATCTAATATTTATGGCAGTATATATTATGAAGTATTTAGATCTATCAAACTATATTTTTGCTTCAAATATTAGGTGGCTAACTTCATTTGTAGGAACTTCTAATCATTATCGCAGTAAACATTATGAAGTGTTTAGAAGAATATATTAGTGTGGGAATTTTTCAAATCTGCTTTGTTCAAGTGATTTCTAGTAGAAAATGGCCATCTTTATAGAAAGTCTAAACAAATAATAATAATAATATTCCGCTTTTAAATAGCGCTTAATATATCAATGATGTCTCTGAGCACTTTACAGAAATATATACAATGTTAAGCTTGTGTTCAAGCTCTTTATGAGTATGTGTTATACATTTTCTTCAGTATGGTTAAGATATTGTGTCTCATTAGTGGTTACCATAACAGGTTAAATGTTTCTGTCTTGAATCATCTCTATTTTTGTGTTGTTTGCAAGGTTTACATATGTCGTAGAAGTGAGTTGAAGACACACCTCAGATAAAGCTGTAATTCTGTAACATTTTATTTACCCAAACAGCATAAAAAAGGGGGCAGTGGAGAATACGACTCAGACAGATTTTAAATTAACAAATCAATCATGTAGTGGATAAGAATTGTATTTAATTATATATACATAAGAATGAGGACATGCTTTATTAACTGTTTTCATGATAACATCTATTTACCCATGCTATACCTATCAACATAAACAGAAAACATTTATTTTTCTTGTGAAAACTGTCTTGAAGACTTTCAACCTGTAACATTCATTCAAGTATACGCTTCTTTAACATATTAAAGGTCTGTTTTGGGGTAGCACATCAAATCGGCGAACATTCCTTTACAATCACTAACATTTGTTACAGCAGTTTGCTTATAACCCACTGAACCAGATAATATTAATAATATTCTGCTTTTATATAGCGCTTCATACATCCACGATGTCTCTAAACGCTTTACATATATACTATTACTCTGGTCATTGTATTCAATACTTGCCTGCACACATTGTGTGCACAATCTCCACTCCCTGGGGAGTATTCCAGCCAGGCGTTACTTGACGATCAAAACTGTTTGACTATCAATGACGGTTGCATCCTACCGGGTACCCATTTAACACCTGGGTGGAGAGTAGCAACTGCAGGTTAATATCTTACCAATGATATTAGTGCTGTGTCGGGATTCGAACCCCCGACCTTCACATCTCCAGTCAAGCGCCTTACACCACTCTGCCACAACACTCACATCAGAGCTGCCAACTAGTACGGATTTCCCGTAATTGTTACGGAAATTAACGACCATTACGGAATGTTGTCTCAAATTACGGATTTAAAAAAAAAAAATTTTTTTTTTTTTTTTTTTTTTTTTTTTTTTTTTTTTTTTTTAATGAATTAAATATGATTTATCGTAGCGAGTGCTGTGAATAGGAGCCATTTTTCATGATAAACTGTGTTGTGATGACCTGAAATTCAAAACTTAACATCTTTGTGTGAGTAAAATCACCAAAAATTTCAGATAATCATGCGTCCGCGCAGTGTTGGCGTGTCGTTTTTTTAGATTCATAGCGCCGCATAAGAAATTACTGATTTATACCCCAAATTACTGATTTTGAGCCTTGTGATTACTGATTCTCTGTTCTGGAGGTTGGCAGCTCTGTCACATGTCTGTAGTTTAGAGCCAGAAGGTGTTTAATACATAAACTTGTAATACACAAACTTGTAATACACATAGTAGTACTTTTCTCGTACTCAACAGACGAAATAGAAAATAACCTCTGATCCACAAACATTAATTCATGATATACTCCTCCGATAAAAACTAAAATACCTTCTCCTCTGTAAATATATGCCATCTCTGTATGTGATTTATGTGTGCTTGTCATGATGCTATGATTTATATTCCTATTTTGCATGTATATTTCCTTCCCCATACTGACCTCTCCCTCCATTAATTTTTTTCTTTAGGGGGAGATCTAACTCATGCAGCTTTGCTTGTCCTATTTTCCCCTTCCCCTCCCACTCCCCCTCCCCCATCCCCCTCCCACTCCCCCTCCATCCCCCTCCCACTCCCCCTCCCCCATCCCCCTCCCCCATCCCCCTCCCCCATCCCCCTCCCACTCCCCCTCCCCCATCCCCATATGCTTCCTCTAGTTCCCATGTTTGTTGTATTTATACCAGAATGTTGGCGAATGAAGTCATGCTTAGCCATGAAAGCCATTTTCATTTAGTCAATGTTCTATTGCTGAACAAAAAATGATTTGTAGGAGACAACATGATACCCAAAACTGTGTGAAAGATGAAAGAAAATGTTGCACATACCGGTACTTTTAAATTCCTTTTAAGGTAATTCATTTAATCTCTTTAGTCTCTAGATCAACAAGGTATATATTGTAACAGATAACTGACAATATCTCATATTCCTGTCATGTTTTTTTACATTGAAATTGCAACTGGGATAATTAAATCCAGTATTGAATGTGTACTTTGGTTTCTAGTTATAAGAATGCATTTGCCTCGTAGATTTCGAAATATTCTGCATTCTGTAGACAAATGGTAAAAACATTTATTTTACTTGTCTATAGTTAGGCATGCAGAATATTTTGGTAAATATAGGCAAATGAAACCAGTGTTTAGGTAAGAAATGGAAGGATTCAGTATTCCGCATGCAAAGTTAAAATGTCTCGTAATAATCTTTTAACAAAATTCAACAGTATCTATTAACATTTTAAGAGATAGATCTGGGCCCTGTCTTACAAAGAGTTGATATCAATCGCAACTATGTACATAAGAGATAGGAGATTGCAAACTTGCGATTGATAAGAGGACTTGCAATTAATTTGGATCAATCGCAACTCTTTGTAAGACGTGGCCCTGCTGTATAACAGCTGATGGTCTTACTTAGGGAAACAACTCTTCAAATTGACATTTTTAAGAAGGAATGTCATGTACTTTTTAACATGTACATAAAAGTCTAGCAGTAAGCAGAAGAGAAATTGAAATATACTTGATAAAATGGATCCTAAACACATATAGATCGCAGGCAGCTTTCATGTAGTATGTACTTGCATGATCGATAAGCTGTAGAAGTGTAGAAAATTGTATTGCTTTAGCTTCCTCCTCTAAGTCTAGTATAGTATTGTGTGGACAAATTTCTTGCATGTTTGTATTGATAAAGAATATTGCCTTCTGAGTGCAAGAAGGACGTTAACGTTTAGAAAAGCTAAAGTCCATCTGGTCTCAGTAGGCAACCTGTTCTGCTGCCTCCTCTTAAGTATAGTACAGTGTTTACAAATTTCTTGCATGCTTGTATTGATAAAGAACATTGCCTGCTGAGTGCAAGAAGGACCTTACCTCTACAGAAAAGTTAAACTCCTTCTGCGTCTCGATAGGCAACATGTTCTGCCACCCATATTAGTTTCTTCTTTGCATGCCTTCTATCCATGTTTTCTTTTATTTCTTGTGTTTCATGACAGATTGAATCAGCCTCTAAGAATTTTTCGCCGACTCCTATCCCGAAAACCCCCTCCGGTTATCGCTATGTCAATGTATGTAGTTAGACTCTCTTGCCTAGTAGCAGCAGCATCTGTAGCAATAGAGCAACGCATTATATGCATTTCCATCTTTTTGTTCACGTTACTGCATAAAAAAGCACTTGCATTGTGATTATTTCATACTTCATGCTGTACACAAAAACAATGTATACTACATTATATCGTTATCAAAAATATATAATTGACAGCGTTCACATCATAATACACATTCCATTAATTTGCATATATCTTCAGGCACTATTTTCAGGAAAAAATGTAATATCATATAGTATTCTTCATATTCTTCCATCCCAAATTAGTTTATATATGATATTAATAGGCATACATGTATAAGTCATTCACATAGACCCAACTAATACCCCTTTCATAGTCCTTCTATCAGAGTCACACCAATGAAAATACCGATAGAATTTGGCTTATGTAAACAAAGGTGAAACCGCCGCTTTCCCGCATGTGCCTTTCATACTGGTGAAATTCACTCGCTGTGGCGAGCCCCGGCTGGAAGTGAAGAATTATTGCGCAATCGCATGTTGGAAGCATTCAATGAAAATCAGGTCACTATGAAAGGGGTATAACTGTAGTAATTCAGCTTAGTTTTTACAAAGTTCATGCAGCTCTGGGAAATAATCTATTTTTAATTTAAGCAGTCATAATTTCAGTCAAAATCAATAAACAAATAAACTATTTATTTTTCACTTTATAAATTCTAGGTTAATAAATTTCCATCAAATTCATACTATTTTCATTTTTGTCAGTAAGAAACAATCAGTACCTTATCTGTTGAGAGCACCAAGGGCATTAATCCTGTGTTACATCAAATGACCAAATGTCCTTTTGGATCTGAGATGACCATTTCATTTAACAAAATGTCATGTAATCATGCAGAAATTAATTTGAGCATTAAAAATCTCTTGTTTTTTTAAACAATTCACATTTTTCACACTCAAACAATCACCATTTACCTCACAATAGTATTTCACATTGCAAATCTCTTCATTATTCGTGAACCAAAAAAAGAAAATTGCATCCCTCTGGTATATGATCTGTTTGGAGCCAGAAGGGCATTAACTATTGGTCGAATTATATATTAAGTGAATGTCCTTCTGTCTCTCAACAGATCATATTGTCCGCTGAGAGCCAGAAAGGTGTTAACTCTATGTTAAAAAATGATAATAAAAATAATGATATTGATAATAAAGATAATGATAATAATGATAAAGATTATAACAATGAAAATGGTGATAATGATAATGGTAATAATAATGATGTCAACTATAATGATAAGGATAGTAATAATAATAATAAAAATATTCAATCACTATTGTGCACATTATAGTGCACATTCTCCACTCCCTCAGAAGCATTTCAGCTAGTTGCCTTTTTACATGCGTGCACATGCTCATCCAACCACATTATGTTCTCATGTTTTCATGATTACCACTTCAGTTTATATTAAACTAATTTTTTTTTGTCAGACAACTAACAAAATATATATCCTATTACTGAAGATGAAAATACTTGACATTTCATAAGTGTTTTCCAATCTATTGGCTTTCAAGCACTTTGCATGTTTTTTTCAGTCAAATGCATCTTGAAGTGTTGGGAAATTTAATTCATTTGAGAAATCACAAGAAAATATATAATTATCATTCCTCCAAGAATATTTTAATCTCTAAAGATAAGTAGTTGTTCAGTTTTGCTTCTGATAAGTTTAAGTCCATTTAAAGAATTATTTAAAGTTAATTGTGAATGCTTTAAAGCGTTAACCTTGTATTAACAGTAGGTAATTAAAAGCAAATTCATAGTAATCTGGGCCGGTAATTATCCAAAAATGATATAGAATAAAGTTAGACTGATTGAAAAGATACAATTGGGAAAATCAAGCAAAACTCGAGCATCTATTTCTGCTGTTGATTCAGCATCTTTCAGAAAAGCATATTCAAAACAAATTTATAGTGCATATAAGTTGGTCAGGTTATAGTTAATTAATGAAATAAAATCAATTAATGGATCATAGAAATGAAAATAGATAAGGATTTTTATTTGTGGAAAGGCAATAAGCTATAAATGAACCAAGCATATTTTTTTTAATGATTGTTTTTAAATAAATTATTATTCCCAATTCTTTTTCAATGAAGCCATTTTTAGAAAGCATGTTTATGAAGAATGGGTAGCATGCTCCTTTTCCTCTCATTTATTAAAGTTTATTAAGTAAGCACGGACGCAGATGTCTGCTGAATCTTGCGTATGTAAAGACACCTGGATGTGCAAAAGTGTATGTCAAGGATGATTAGTTGATAGGTTCTTACGTTGAGGGCAGTATGCATGAGTGCATTTTAGAGCCTTCATGTTGCGATCAATCACATTAATCGCCCTCAAGGTTAGTTTCATTTGTAAGGGAATGTTCAGTTAGGATTTATAACTGGTTACTATTACTACAACAACAACAATGACAACTGCTACTGTTTATGCTACTACCACTACCACCACCAACACTACTACTACTACCACTCCTACTTCTACTACTTCTACTACTACTACTTCTACCACTACTACTTCTACCACTCCTACTTCCACTAGTACTACTTCTACTTCTACTTCTACTACTTCTACAACTAGTTCTACTGCTACTTCTTCTACTACTTCTACTACTACTACTACTACTTCTACTACTACTACTACTACTACTACTACTTCTACTACTTCTAATTCTACTACTTCTCTTTCTACTACTAATAGTACTACTTCTACTACTACTTCTACTACTTCTACTACTACTAATACTTTTACTACAACTTTTACTACTATTACATTCACATCAACAACTATAGTCTATGTCTACTTCTATTTGTACTGGTGCTACTTGTTATAGTTTTCATCAGCTTTGCTTCTCCACTCTACAAATATGATAAGAAAAAATGCATATAGTTAATATGTTTATTTTATTAGACATAACACCTTCAATCAAGCTGTAGTGAACTACAATTTCATTCCCCATTTTCTTCACACCATCCACAATACTTAATAAAACTTGTTCCTCTTCATTTCAATTTTTCTATATATCTTCATTTTTTTCAGTTCAGAGCACTATCATATATTTTCCAGACATCTGTAAATCCACAGCCACTAAATGAACTAACGACTGCTGTCATCCTTATACATTAAATCCCATTATCTAGAAGGGCATTATCATCTACAGATTGAGTGATTACACCCTTCTGGCTCTCAACAGATATTCTTATGTAGCTACACCGGTACAGGTGTATGTGACATCCGTATATCGTCTGTTTTAAGCCAGAAGGGCGTTAACTCTGTGTGAAAGTTTAAGTCCCTTCTAGCTCCAAACAGAAGTGATTCTGATTTCCACTTGAGTTATTTGAGTGGAAATTATTTTACAGAGGCTCATAATAATTATATATCCACCAAATTTTAAACAATAATCACTAGAAGTGATGTTAGATTGTATTATATTGTTCCATGTGCCTATTAAACATGGTATAAACTATTTTGATAGCAATTTTTCTCACTATTTCACCTTTTTCAAAATCTATTAATAATCACTTATTTTATATATTCTGTAGAGAATTATGACATTCATGTCCTCTAGCAACATTAAGCCATGTTCACATACTTATGCATTTCTCCTAGTATATATATATATATATATATATATTTCGTATCATTGGGGGTTTTAGAGGTTTATATATCTTTGACGTCATTATAGACATCTTCATGAACATGTGTCAGTGGTATTATTGAGAAAGAGAGAGAAAAAGACGGGAGAGAGAAAGAGAGAGAGAGCAGGCAGAAGAGAGGGAGAATAGAGAGAGAGAGGGAGAGAAAAAGAGCAATGAGGAGAGAAAGAGATGGTGAGTATTAAAGAGAAAGATGCATTTTCTACAATTGCAATTGCATTGATGTATGATGAATTCAATAGGAGAACATCTAAGAAAAGAAGCCATTTGTACAGTATGATATGCATAATTGCTATAAAGATCTATGCAAATATGAAAAAGATGCAAATATGAAAAAGATGCTAAAAGGTAATGATACATGTATGTAAATTCTATTTCATTTCTGGATTTGAAACTTGAAGTAAATACTCTAAGATGTGATAATCAACCAACAATGTTATGGATCTTTAAGCCAATATATTATTGGTATTGATTAGATTGGTTGCAAGAAAGAGTATATCCAATCATCATAATCAGCTTCAATACTGTTATCATTTTATGTGTTCATATAAAGCATAATTGATTTCATAGTGTTGTTGTTTTGTCAATACTCATCTCGACTGTTATTATCATATGTGAGAATTCATGTAATGTGTGTGAAATGCTTCTCAATATTTCACATTTCTTAGTTATACATGTGATACTCAGTTTGTGGATAACTAGTATCAGACCTATAACTTGGATTTCAATGAAATTAGGGGTAGATTCTTTCTTAAATGAAAGAGATGATTATTTAATGTAAATTTCTTTTTTTTATAAAAAAATGTACTTTCAAATTCCTTGTGTTTTATGTTGTCTCTTTACACTAATTGAAAATCAAGATTGAAAGATTCAAATTCAATGTTTGTGATGCACTATTAACTACAATGGATTGAGGGTTCTTGTAACATGTCTCTTTAACTATACTTTATATGTTTTCTTTCACCTTTTTTAAATATCTGTCTAAAGAATGTTTCTTTCATTTGCTATCATTTCTAATTTTTATATTTTTGTGGGTTTCTTTTTCTTTCCTTTTCTTTTCTCCTTTTTTATGTGGAATAATTTGGTCAACCTCCTTGTCTATCTCCCTTCTTCTCTCTTCGACCTCTTCTCATCCCTCCCCATTATTTATTCCATGGTTTTAATGGCTTCTTGCTGTCCCTCCCACCCTGTTGACCTGTCCACCCCTCTATCAGACCGAAGATGAATCCAGCCTATTGGCAGCGCCCACTGGTGAAGCTCAGGTGTGTGGTTTAGTCCATTCTCAAATCGGGTGAGATTAGGACAGTTTTTTTTTGTCTTCTCACATGTGGTTTGTTTTACCACTTTCAGAGGTTGTGTTAACTATTTTTTTTTTCACTGTACATTTTTTCGATTGCATGCTTCAAAAATGTTTTCAGTTTAGATTAGATTTCGTTTTCCAGAGTCACAATGAGTGTTAAAAATGCCTTGTCCTTTAGTGAAAAAAAGAAGAAAGTGAAATGTTCTTTTATTTATTTCAAAAGAAAATTTACAGGCAAACTAATTATTTCAACCCTAATCCATTACCAAATATTATCCATAATCAAATTTTATATCGCCAACCCGTTTCATTTCAAATTTTACCACTATTATTTCTATAAACATTTCATACATATATATATAGAAATTACCCCTTCACGTATAAAGCATCCCTACAATGCAAAATCACCATATATCTCGGCTGAACAAAAAAAAGTTCCCTCGCCAATTTTCATTTTACTTTTTACAAGCATCATCCCCTTCAGTTGCATTTAAATTTGGAACCCCTGTATTCATCGCACACATTTTTGGACTAATAGCCTGATGATTGCGACCGTGAACGTTTTCTTGACGTTATTTTTGGAAACTCTAACCTAGACGAAGCCCCTGTTTCCTTGTACTGATTGTCATGTAGAGCATGGACTTGACTTATTGTCCCCACCCCCTTTCTTGAAAAGTTATCTGTTGAGAGCCAGAAGGGCGTCGACTCTGTTTAAGTATACGAGTTAACACCCTTCTGGTTCTCGCCAGGCTAAGTGTGTGTGCCGCCTGCCACAGATTTAGCTCCAAACACCCAAAGAGACTGTAGCTTAAAACCATACCACCTGACTACCAAACTCTTACCCCTCCCCTCCTCCTCTTCCTTTTCCTCCCCTCCCCATCCTTCTCTCCTCATCATTCATTTAATCCTTCCTGAAACTCCCACATCCTTATACATTCATGCAAAACTAACACACAAAATGCTAACTCCACATGCAACTGATTTAAGCGGTAAGTTTTCAATTGCAGACAAGTTTTATAATGGTTTGCAGATGGAGAAAAAGATATCCACTTTCCCACAAGATTTGAGGTCATTTAGATACAGTGAAACAGATGTTCAGGAGCAAAGAGTGATATGTAGCTCATCAAACCTTTTCAAGAGATCTGATAGAAAACAACAAAAATAATAATCTCCCCTCCCCCCCCCCCCCCAAGAAGTTATTGTCACTTTTACATCAGCAAGCCCCAAGAAAGCATCTAAGAAACAATTTTTTTAAAATTTCAGTTTAGATGATAGAAATACGCACCTGTAGAGAATCTAAATTTGATGTTAAGTGTTAGTTGTGCACAAGTATGTTGGAAACAAGTAAGCAGAAGTTAATCTCTAGATTTTGTTAATCAGAAATGTTTCTATTATGAGGTTTTTGAACCATAAAAAAACTTCAAAAGAAGTTACAATGCTTTGCAGGCCACAAAGGTACTCCACAGAAATATGTACACAGATAGAGCAGACAATGTCATATGATTAAAAATTCCTTAGCCCATGGAGTAGATTCTCCTTGACTAACTGTACTAATATTTAAAGGGTATTTCTTACTCTAGCGTGGGAATAACACAGATGAAACTCCTATCAAATTATCTTATGTTTAATACCTGTACTCCTGTCACAAAAGAAGTTTATGAAACAAAATTGAAAGTCCTGTCAGCAGCATGTTAGAATCACAGACATAACTGAAAAGAAAATATCCTGGAATACCAGTTTAAAGTTAGTTTTGGTAAATGTTAATTACTTTCCTATTGGTCTTCTCTCACTTTCCAATCACTTCACACGTTTGTCTTTTAAAACTAAACACCTACATGTACACTAACATTGCACTCTTAAACTATTTCAAAACCTGTTCCATCATGGCCCTTATCACATCACTGCAACCACCCTTCCTCCCTTCCCTTTCTACAGCATACACCCTACTTTTTCCTTTCCGCCATTTTATCTTGCTGTCTTTCCAAATCATTCATTTGCCTTTTGTTCTGAGCATTAATTTGTGTTTTTCAATATTGTTTGTTTTTGTTTCGTCCTCCCTGATGAGTTCATATTTTTTGTTTTTAAGTGTGCCAAGTTTCTTTTCTTTTGAGTTGACGTTTCAGTTGTTGAATTTCATTTCATTTTGAATCTCCTAATAGCAGATGTGTCATCTTGTTGACCGTAGACTAACCTCCGAGCTCCATTCTGTTTTCTAGGTGCTGATGAGTTGGACCCATACTGATTTCTGCTCTCGATTTAAAGTGGACCATCTCTTGAAGAATATTGTTTGGAGGGTGAACCATCTCTTGAAGCATGTTGTTTGGGGGGTGAATCGGCTTTTACAAAAAATTGTGTTCATTAAAGAAGTGCACTATAAAAAGTGTATAACAAACATAGCAAAATGTTTTGGTGGGATAATCTTGTAAAAGTTTATTTTGACTATTTTTCTCAAGTTTAAAAAGAGAGCGAAATCTCTGATACTTGACATTACTGTATAGGAAAGCTAACATGAAAAAGGGAGTTTTATTAGAATACTAGAATATTGTACAGAACAGATAGTGACATGAATATGTCAAGAGTGTTTTTTGCAGGTTTATAAAGCAAAATGACTCATATCAGAAACGATTCAGCAATTCCACCAGAAATTCATGCCTGATTTCACGAACTGGCATAATTGCAATTCTTAATCCTTATGCTCTTGTCTCGGCTCCTAAAAGAGTTGATGAATTATTGAAATTCTGGGCTTCATTCCTTCCATCCAGTTATCTTCAAACTCTTGGTCCACTTTCAATCCAGCAAGTTACTTTCCCTCCCTCAAAAGAGGGATAGAGTAACATCTTTTGCAGCTTTCTATAATCGAAAAAAAATCTACATATCCTGTAACTCCGCCCCGACCATGCTTCCACTAGTTTACATATACATTTCCATCATTTCATATATCGTCTGATAGGAGCCAGAAGGGCATTGAGTCATGTATTTAATGGACTTAACGCCCTTCTGGCTCTGAACAGACGTTATCGTGCCGGCAAAGTTTGATACTGAAGAACCGAAGGTATCTCACACAAGTTGCGAAGATTGATAACTATTTCAGAGTGCTAACTATTCCAGAGTGCTTCATTGCCTAAACCCTATCTATACTCACCGTATGACTTTTATGATTTTTCGGCTTCCCCCTAAAAAAGAGAAAACGGTTCATACAGGGTTACGCCACACCATTTCTGATGTCGCAAACTAAGACCAGTCTGGTAAATAGCAAGTATTCCGTTTTGAGTGTAGCCCATGTGATGCTTCGTGCTGATTTGAAATGAATATTTTCTATCTCTTTATAGTTTTTGGTCATGCTTTACGTAATTTTTTATCATCAGCACTCAATTACTGTATCTTACGTTTTTTCTTATTACTATGCACTCTGTCAGAAAGAAAAGAAAGAAAAAAAGAACCTGATACGTGAAATTATTCAAGCAAGGAATTCAAAGTGAAATTATGTATTATGTAGGAGATAGAAAGCACGAACCATGTCATCAAGAATTCATTGCATCGTCATCAATTTATGTGAAACGTGAAACAAAATATCTATGCCAATTGACTATTTCTTGCAACATGCACCATCGATGTTCGTTTCATATGTTCAACGAATGAATCAGATGTCATTACTTTGTGCGTTTGATTGAGTTTTTCTCGTAGATCTGTGTGATTTACTTTTAAAGGCATGCATTTAAGTGTTCCTAATTTTTATTAAAGATACTTTAATTTACCATCATGCATCAATCATGCATGTAACAATCAACATTCTTAAATTATTTCACATTTATCTGTTTAATTGATATCAATATCAAAATGAATTTGCATATGCTATTCATTGTTGTGTGATAGTTATTAATGGTGTTTTCATAAAGAATCCACTTTAATAAAAGTCACCCCTTTCAATGTTCATAAATTATTTTTGATTTGTTTGATTTTACAAGCTTTGAGAGTGACATTGTTAAATTAATTCCCTTACATGATATTTCATGCCACATTTTAAGTAAATTTATCAAGATTGTTTTATATTTCTGTGTTGTTTCACTTGAAAAGAGAACTGCTTACTCTGTCAAATCCTCAAATTCAAGCAAATGTTTTAAAGCTCATCGTTCTTTTTTCACATTTTTCTGTAAGCTGTTGTTATTCACAGTAAAGCGGTTACAAATCTGTAAATAAAACAGAATTTTAAAGTCTATATTTCCAATTTGATTATCTTTGGTATAATTGATTTTTTGTGAAAAGTTTTGTATGCTATTTGCCTCTTTTAATTGTTTGGCAAGGAGTTCCTAAACATAAAAAGTGGTGAAAAATATTATATGAAGAAAACAAAAATTATTCTTCAGGGAATGAGTGCAATATGAAATGAAATATAACATTTATTATCCATCTCAGTCTCTTTGACTTGTTATGTTAATACTTTCAATAATTAGAAAGGGAATTACTAATTCACAAACCCTGCCCAAGCCTTTTTATGCCACCAGTTTGTCCCTTTCTGTTTGTTTTTTTAAACACATGTATAAAGTCTTATTCAAAAGTTTTTGAATTTGTTTATTCCATTTCAAGAGATAAGCTTGTATGCCACAGGCAATTGCTGATCTCCCAATTTAGACACGTTCAAAATCTTTTGAGAGAGGCATGAAGCAAGCATCCCTGATTGCAGCTTGTTTTCACCTTAAAGCCACCATCATTTTTTCCCTCAGTACCAGCTAAAGCTTCTGCTAACTTCACCATGTGTAACTGTGCTCACTGCTTTGACTTCCACAGATAAATGTACCCTGAGCACAGTGTCAGTGGCATGGATGAGACGCTAATCCGTTTTCATTCCCCCATTATTTTGTCATTCTCATTTGTCCTGCATATCAATTGTCATTGTTTCTTTCACTTGCTTGTAGCTTTGAAAATAAGAAAGAAAAAGACATTACATGTTGGCTAGAAGTTGATTCCACTACCTTGTAAATTCCATAGATCCTTGCTGTCTTATTCCTGTGCCCGAGTAGTTGATTTTTGGCCAGAAAAAAACCCTGCAGTTTACCTTTAAAAAAAATCTTTATTCTATCATTTGATTATGTTCATCTAATCTTAGTCTAGTTTTCTAGACTCCACTGCAAAGATGGACTGTTGGTTTACTACTCAGAAATCACAAATGCTTTAAATATATTCAAATATGTATGCAAAGCAGCACAGCCAAAAGGTTTACTAAAATTTGTCTTAAAATGGAAAAGTTGGTCATGTCTAACAAAGTCTAACGTTCATTTATATTGCATCAATTATATTATTTAAAGAATATATTTGTATAATCTGGCTAAATTTGTATGGGGTCTTTGACATATTTTATACCTATTTTGATAAGATTCAATTTGCTTTTATTTGCACTTGTTTTTTTCTTGTGTAATTGTTCTTTTGATATTGCTTTGCCTGTATGTTTTTAAATGGAGGTTCAATTTTTAATTTTTTGCCACACAGTTTGTCATACTTTGAAAAGTAAATTGTTAATTGTTCTAGCTGTGATTTCTCGTTTTGAAGACAGAGCAAAATACAATTCATATTTCTGTTCTGCTTTCCAGCATTGACAAATTTTTAAACGGGGGAAACTTTTGATGTTTTTTGTTATTCAGTCTTCCAATATAGTCGGTCCAATTGGACACTTCCCTGTACTGTAGAGGGGTTGAAATATATCATACAGACTTCCATTTTAATTATTTAGGGCATGCAGTCAAATATTAAACATTTGCCATGAGAGAATTCTTTGTGTGGGTGTAAAATTCAATAATTTATGGCATATCATTAAGTTTATCATTTCCCCCCAAGGTAACAAGTATCCTCCTTTTCCCTTATGTTAGTTTAATGATGGTGCAGAAGGGGGGGGGGGAATGGTAAATAGTATTGACGACAACATTGTCAGGGATCAGATCCAGATAAAGAATATGGATGATAAAAAAGGCAGCATTCAAATCTGTTAACATTCCATCAGACTTTTTAAAAATATGTCCTTTATAATCAACTGGATAATAATTTTGAAATTAAATTCCCAAATACAAATACAGATGATATATTTTGGAATAGACGAAGTGACCCATGACCTCATGCCTGCCAGTTTCCTGTCAAGTTGCTTGATTACATCATGATTGCATTTTAACATGTGCAGTCACATAATGATTGCATGATCTTGTATGCGATCGAATTATAAATGCATTCCACTGTGTGTGATCACATTATGATTTCATTCTATTGTGTGGGATACCATCAAGATTGTCTCCCATTGATTGTGATCACATAATGATCACATCCTATCGTGGCGTGATCGCTTGATGATCACATTCCATTGGGCATGATTGCATCGTGATGGTATCCTGCTGTGTGCTACGATTAATGATTGCAAACTTTGCAAGACCAAAGAAAATTCATGTAGCATGGCAGGAAATGGCAGTCATGTTATGAACTTTGTAGACAAGGGTCACATTATCTATTGTAAATGTATCTATGCTCTCAATTTACTGAGAACTAGAAGGTGACTAACTCTATGTAAAGGTCTATGAATGCCTTTCTGGTTGTCAGCAGACATTAATAGGGATAGAGCCTTTTGAGACAGTTTTCTTATTTGCAGTTTAGATTAATCTTTACAAGAAATTAGGGAATTTGATTAGGGGCTTGTGTAGGGAATGCAGAAACTGATTTTGGCTTTTTTGTTGTGGCCGTCTATTTCAGCAAGTACCCAGGGGATCATGGCAAAGCAACTACCTGGAAGGATGCGGGAATGAGATGTATACAGAGTATCTTTCTAAATCCTTTACTGGACTAAGCTTTCCAGAAGTTACGCAGTAAGTAGACAAATACACTTATTTCCTTAATGATGGCAACCAAATACTCTATTTTATATCTGTCGGGAGTGCATGTTTAAAGTGTACCAATCACCTGAAGAATTTTTTTTTAACCTAATCTGGCATTCTAAGGATTAAAGGTAAAGGAGTATGAAGAAATTAAAGAATAACATAAAACCCTGCAAAAAGGCCCGCATGGGAAGCCAAGTCGGATTTTGGTTCTTCTCTGTGAGTAGGCGATGTGTGCATCGACTACTCTACCGGTACTCGCAATCTGTCTTCACCATTTCCTTCTTTTTCAGTGTCTACTCATTTTATTCTTTCTGTCTATCTCATTTCTCTATTTTCTTTCAGAATGTGCCATGTTGTTTTCTTTGTAAATTATCACCATTCTTTATTTTATTACATTTTTTTTTTCTTTCTAAGAATTTGCTTCCAGAAGCTGAAGCTGCTAATCATCGCTGTGGAGGCTAACATTGATACAGTGGAGAGTGTGTAAGTAAACGACGCCCTATTCCGATGAACCATCATTTGTAGAGTCACCTATCTTTCTCTCCTTTTTCTTTCTTTAAAGGCATCGTTTAACAATGTTAAATCTGAGATGCACGGCCCTACGTGTTATCAGTGTCTGTGATATGGTGTAATTTGGAAGCCCTACAAAAATTGCGCTTCAAAATGATCATGAAGTCCCTCAAAATAGTAAAAATCCTTGAGTGACTGGTTTGACCATACCGTAATTAACGGTGTATAAACCGCACCTTTTTGCCGCCGAAAAAAATTCAAAGTCGGGGGTGCGGTTTATACATGGTACACCAAAAAAAAAGTTTCAATTTATTCCCCTCCACCTGGCGCTATGCCTGGCAATGTCTCCCAGCTCGGTAATCGGTGTGTTGACTCACCACTCGAAAACTAGAACAACACTCAAATTTGTCTGTCATCTTGGTTTGAAAGTAATCTTTCTGATAGATCTCAATATGTAGTTTATAATAATAATTCCTCCAATTTTTCTTCTATTACATGGTGTACCACAAGGTTCTATCCTAGGTCCCCTACTGTTTTTTAATTTACATTACCGGTAATGATCTTACACACACAAAAAAAAAATCTCGGCCAAAAAAAAGGCGAAAAAGAGGGGTGCGGTTAATACACGATGGCGGTTTATACAACGTTAATTACGGTACTCATTTTTCCCATTAGACTGTAGTGTTAGAAAAACAAAAAATGAAATTTCAATTTCCAATCATAATTATCTTGTTAATCAGATGGGCGATCGGCTTGTAAAAGTCATGGGCTTCCTGACTGACCTAAAGGTTTGTAATTATGATTGCAGCATGAGCCAAATCCAGGATTTTGTTTCAGAATATTAGGCAATGTTACCGAGTCACTTTAAGTTTTAGTGTGCTCTCAAAGTAAATTGACATGATAAACGCGTAAAGTACCCTAAATCTGTGTTTAAGACGCACCCCTATTTGGGGGGCAATTTTTTTTTTTTTTTTTTTTTGCCAACTCTGTAGGCAGCAAGCCAGATTTGTGTCAAAAAACGCACGCAAGGAAGGACCTTTATTTTACTGCGAGGTGCACAAATAATAGTAACAATGTCATTTTTAAAACTAAAGATGCTAGACAAATTTTCCTCTACCGGTAAGTCCAAACAGAAATCCGGCCATACAGGTAGTGTTGTTGGAGTTCGATCCTACAGTTTGATGCTTTGCCATCATTAGGCGGTGTCACACAGAAAAATTCTTTAAAATATCCCTTGAAAAATCCTTTCAAGGGAGAATTTTCTTGCTCCGTTAGAGGATTTTTAATGGGATAATTGATGACAGACAGCAATTAAGAGGATAACTAAAATCCAGATTTTTGGCCTCTGTGTGACACCGCCTACTATAACCCAGGTGACAAATAGTGAGAGTACATTACTGCTGCAACTTTGTAACCTGGATTACAGATTATATAATCTAGTACAGTTTTACTGTGCCACTTCAAATAACTTCCTACAGTATCTTACTGTGACTGTATTTGTGCGAGTGGTGAGTCAACACACCTTGTATGACTAAGCTGGGAGACATTGCCAGGTGCAGGTGGAGGGGGCATAAATCGACACTTAAAAAAAAAAAAAAAAAAAAAAAAAAAATTAAAAATTTGTTGTACCTGTGTATAAGACGCACCCACGACTTTCTTTTTTGGCAGGAAAAAAGTGCGTCTTATACACGGAAATTTACGGTAATGTGTGAAACTCAATTGAATACATATTATATAGAGTAGCTTTTGTTCAGAATGTTGCTTTGTCAAGATATAGATGAATCAGTTCAATTTTGTTTTACATTAAAACGATTTAAACTACCATTATTATGTAAAATGTTACATTTCAAACACATTTGTTTTGGTGCTTTTGGAACACATTTTGTTGTGTGCTTTTGCTACAGAATTTCACTATGCAGTTATAAGAAAATTAATTTCATTGCTATGTCATATGATTATCATTTCTCCATGTATTCTATCCCATGATGCAGCATTGCTATCAATCCCGGCCCTCATGTCCGTGTCCAGGAAGGAACTCTGGGATTCTTCGTCGCCCCATCAGCTCAGGAGGTCAAAAGGTAAAGGTCAAATATGCATGTGTTTCAAATTTCATGGTGTGGAAATGGTCTTCTTCTTCTTCCATTAAAGACTGTCTGCACTAGTTTGGCCAGGAGGGATTAGACCTCCCTGCATGGTCACTGACAGGTGGTTATCTCATCAACTCAGCTCTCAATTAACATAAGAAAAAGAGGATCATTGGGGACCCCATGGGCACCGCTTAGACATTTTTTTCTATATACAGGGAGCAAGTAGCTACAATCAGTGTAGTGGGGCTTTAATATTCTAAGGGCTATGCAGCCTGTCATGAAGATAATCCAAATATTACAAGCGATTTAAGGAAGACTAAGGAGGTTTAATGGCATAAGGGGCATCAGATGCCTTAGGTGTCGTCCCTTGAAGCTCTTCTGCTGATAGGCTATTCCATTCTGTGGTCTCAATCATTTCATTCAAGTTTTCATGTAGAGGTGTATATGTCTAGTGTTATATTCAAGTGTTATAGTCATCAGGCCATTTATCACATGATTTAGGGTTCGAATCCTGCTATAGCACTCATATCCTTTGGCAAGGCATCAATGTATATTCGCCCCCTTGACCCAGGTGAAGTTGTAGGTAGCCGGTAGGAAAAAAAAATCTTGAATATTTGAACGCCATATCATCTGAGTTCAGCTAAAGAAAGGGTACTAATTTAACACTTGGCCTTATAAATATTATTAACTATTATTATTATTATTATTATTATTATTATTATCATTATTAGTATCCATACTATTATTAACTTATTCAACATTAGATCAAACAAAGGAACATAATGATATATGCAATGATATAGGAACGATAGGGTATTTCCGCTGTCGAAAGCCAGAGGATCAATTTTACTCAGATTTATATTTATAGTCCAGCAAGTGGCAAGAAACAGCTGGGGCAACATGACACACACACAACTATCACTAAAAAATCATGTTTATGACATATGTACACAACTGAGTCCAACACTCGTACATCGATCTTGACTGATTGGTTTTATTGACTTTCAGTAGATTCGTTGACTCTTAACATGCTGCTATTTTTACTGTGAAATTTTAATTTTGTACTCTCTTACAGGGCCTATTTCTACTGCAAGTCGTGTCACGAGGACGTTGTGGATGTAGATAAGATCAAGCAATGTGGATGTGATAATGGTATGTTGACCTTTGAACTAATATGATGCAGTGACCAGAAGTCCATCTCTTCTGTCCTTCCCGTCTCTGTCTCTGCCTCTCTTCCTCTCTCCTTTTATCTGCCCTTATTTTCCTCTCTCTCTCTCTCCCCCTCTCTCCTTTTATCTTCCCTTGTTTCCACCTCTCTCTCTCTCTCTCTCTCTCTCTTTTCATCTGTCCTTTTTTCTTCCCTTGTTTCCCCCCCCCCCCCCTCTCTCTCTCTACTCTCACTTTCCTCCTTTCCCTCTTTCTCTTCTCCCCTCTCATTCCCCCCCCCCCCCCTCTCTCTCTCTCTCTCTCTCTCTCTCATTCCCCCCCCCCCTCTCTCTCTCTTTTTCTCTCAAGTTATGTGTCAACATTTCTTAGGAAGGGTTCAGCAATATACCAGTTTGCAGTTGAAATCTAACACATTCTAAAAATATGTCATATATTTGATAGATTGCAGTGTCTAATGTATTAATGTAAATTATCTAGTATTATGACTCTGTCGTACAAATTCTACATCTCTTTCTCTAGGAATCTGTGAAGCAAATATATTGAACATTCCAACTTGTTTTGTTGTTGCTATTGTAGTCAAGTAACTACTGTATTTGTATATTTGCAAGAAAATTGTAGAACTTTATGTGTATAGACTCAAACTTATATATAGTTAAGAGGGCATTGTATTTGCTGTGATGATCATAATTGTAAAAAAAACAATGAAATCCTTTAGGGCAGGGTTCTTGTCAGTTATACAGTATATAAGACATCATAACAATGATTAATACTCTTTAAAATATTTATATTGAAGACTTAATATATTGACAATTTTTTTTCTCATGATTCTCTATATGGTTGTATAATGTTAATTAATATGATTATTTATGAATATGCGTACAAACATATATATATACCATACCCTTCCCCTCGGTGATCGTGTTGCATATGTAAAAATCGCACTATCGTGCACACAGTTTAGTATACATATTGCCCGCCTGCACGTGTTTGACTGTTATATATATATGTATTTATATCCTTGAAATCTACATCGTCATGTACTCACTGATGAGAACTCTGAGCTGCACAAATCCTCTCTTTCTTGCACACCTTATTATACACTATATGTAAAACATAGCCAAGTCTATACAAACTCTTGGCAATACCGAATGTATTTATATATATCATCTAATCATTTGTTTTGTTCAGTCATTTTGTTGTATGCGTCTGTGATTGTTTTGTGCCCAAGTCTTTGCGTTAGTATGATGTAGCATCTGTTTAGAGCCAGAAGAGCGCTAACTGAAACCGTTAGTCACAGAGTCGACGCCCTTCTGACTCTCACTAGTAATATGATTTTGTATCACGTTTTGTGATCATTGCCGTTGTTGAGAGTAGTCACTCTTTTCATATTTTTTTCTTCATTATTTCAAAGAAAGATATGAATACCTCCAAGTCAATCAGTATTCAAACTAAACCATGAGTTGGAAACAAGTTGAAGTAGGTCTAGATGACCAGCAAGCTTTTTCCAAGCTTGCCTGACATAGCTTTAACAAAAAATACTGGGCTTGTTAATTGGTAAATGCAACTCTTTCTTGGGTTGCCATTTTGCAGAGAGCTTAAGTACAGGCTGTATTAGAGGCCCCAAGAAGGCGAGCTCTACGGTCTATTAAAACTCTCATTCTCTCCTGTAGCATCTACACTTTATTATTTTCTAATGTCCTTTTGCCCTTCGTAACAATCACTCCACATTTTGTTTGGCTCAATAAATTTTGATTAAAAGCCCTAAAAAATAAACCAAATATACCAGATACACAAGTGGAAAGGACACAAATTCCTCCACACAGTGCATTTCTTTTTTTCTTACAAGACTATATTGCACATGATGCTAGGAATTTTATGAAGGAAAATAAGTTTTAAAATCTTTAAATTGGCAACAATTTGAGAGATTACAATCATTGTTTTTCAATAAAAAACGGCAATTTCTTGAACATTTGGACAGCGTTCTCGCCCGTGTATATTGTTCTCAGAGTCTTTGCATTTTATTCTATCATTTTAGCGATAAAAGAAATATAATATTGTTGCCAATTTAAAGAAAGATCTGTGATCAAATTAGCCCTAAAAATAAATCAAGTCCTGAAAGGGTTAATAAGGTTTACAAATGCTATCAAACTCTCCTTGAGTTGAATACATCACGGTTGTGTTCCCTTTGCAAAAAAATACTTAAATGAATTTGCAATAATTAACTTTTTCACCACTGTGAATTGGTTTTTGTTTTGTGATAATGAAGCGCTAAGAGATGGTAAGTTCCATCGATCTTAGCAACTAGTTGAGATTAAGCGCATTTACTTGTAAGAATTGCACAATGAATATAATTTATGCAGGTATTGAGCAGTTATATGAGTTTGCACAGGATACATTGGAATCTTTTTTTTTACAGGGGATTCAAATGTATTTGAACCTCTAAAAAATTGCCTCTTGTGTAAATAGCCCGCCTGTAGGTGATATCAGTGCATGGTTGTGTAAAAAAAAATGTCCGCCAATTAGAAAGATTCATTTCCTCCACCTCTTGTTCTGTGCATGGTTAAACACCAGTATGATTTTTCATTCCAAATTAATTTGCACCACTTTTATTTTAGTAACTAGTCTCCCTGAGCATGGATGCTGAATGTTTTAGGAGACACGCCTACACCTTCCCGAACTAGATGTTTTTAACTGCAAGCCTGCCGCCCCCCTGCATGCCTCCCGCACCAACAACTAACAATTTCTCTCTCCCATAACAGCCAGACAACTTTTCTTTCTTTCGTCTCTTTAAAACAACTGTCTGCATATCGTTTCCCATTTTTCACAGCGGACTACCTCAACAGACGACGCATTTCCTCTGTCCGCAAAAACCGAATTTTCGGCGGCCATAAGAAGAAGAAGCAGCGTCCGCCAACTTCTTCAACAGGTTTTCTACCTTTTCTATCTCGTTGCTTTCTCGTTGCTTCATGCTGTGTTCCTATTCAAGTCATTTTTATTTTTTCTCATTTACACTTATTTTTTTTGTCCAACAATGCTTGGCTGCCTGAGAATGTACTACCATAATCAATCCACCGTGCTTGATTCATTTGTTAATCCAGGGGGGTGTTTCACAAAGATCCGAAGTCGAACCTAACTCTAAGTTGGACTTATACATTATGGAGAGCATTTGTAGCCTTAAAATAAAGTATATTAAAAAAAAAAAAGTTATGTATTTAAGACTTTTTATAAATTCCACATCAAGAACATGAAATCTCCTTGATGATAGAAAATATGAATGATTTGAATCAAAATGTTATGCCTTTTAAACTAACTTTTACAAAATATTTTCAATGGTGCTAACGGCTTTCCATAATGGTTAAGTCCAAATTAGAGTTTTAAGTTCAACTTAGGATTTTTGTGAAACACCCCCCAGCATATATAATATGATGTTATGCAATTAACTGAATGCCATATTTATTGTTCTCACAAAAAGGAAACGGGTGCAGACTCTATTTAACAGGACCTTATAGTGCACTAGAGGCATTGCAAAATTAATAGAACTCATCAGTAGATGTTGTAGATTGTAGAAATATTTCCAAGATAAAAATGTTGCTGATCTAATTTAAAATTATTTTTTTTAGATACATCTAGAAAGCATATACCGGTAGCTCATTTAGCAACTGAAAATTCTGTACTTGTAGACACTTCTAAACATGTACTCTCATTTTTGTAGAGAAAGGGATTTTTCTTTTAACAAAGCTGCAAAATTACTCATGCCTCTTTTCTAGTATAGTCTTGATTTTACCGATATCAATCTAGCTGCAATTTGCATAAAACCCACCAGGGATTTGAATATCATTAAATTGTTTAGTGACAAAAAATTATATTGATACAGTCATCCAATTGCATAGCATTTCATTCATTAGTTTTCTTTGTAATTAAATATGTTATATTTGCATATTGGAAGGCTTGGGTATATTATTATATTAGCTCAGTAATTTGTTTCATGATTTGTTCCAACATTATACTAATCTTTATCTTGATAAACAGTTTTGTTTTTACTACTATATTATTGTTGTATAATTGCCTGAGCATTTTGAATACTTTTAACTTTTAAACTTTTTAATATTTTTGTTGGTTATGAATTGTTGATGCATGCTTGCATCTTGTTCATTTGTTCTATTTGGCTCAGACCCCTTCCTTAATGAAAAAAAAAGGATAAATCTAGGACAGCTACCCAGCCATAGAAAATATTGTACCCCAGACAACTACCCCAAACAACTACCCCAAACAACTACCACAAACAACTACCCCAGGGGGTCTGGGACTACATCACCAAGATCGCAACACTGTGGATAACTACCCTCAATCCCATAGGACAATTACACCCCAAGTGGTATAGTACTTCTTTGTAGGTAGTTGTCTGAGAGTTGGGGTAAAGGGGGGGGGGCTGCTGTCCTAGGGGTATTTGTCCATTGGGTGGTAGTTTGGGAGGTCATATTTCTCCACACACAGAAAAGAGAGGTCAATTTAGGATGCTTTTTGATGTTTCCATTATGTTTCCAAGAATTATCTGATGTGTCACACTGTGCTTCCAAGTGTGCTAGAAAAAATGTTAGAAGATCGATCATCAAGGGAAAGGCTTGTACCATTTCAAGAGCAATTCAAAACAGCTCAAAGGAAAGGACCCTTAGATCGTGATATTTCAACAAAACATAATCATAACTCTGCAATGACGTTCATGCGCTATCAGACCATTTCACCACCGCTATTGAGGTTATGAGTATGAGGTTACACAATACACAAGACTCTACAGCCTTCTTTATTTTTCTCTTAATTACTGCATAATAAATACACTGTACAGTCTTAAAGCTGGAGGCGGCAATTTTGTTGACATATAAATCACTTGTAGAGATCATATTTCTTTTGCTAAGACTATTCTAAATTGCTTTTTTCATTTTCACTTTACAAACAGAATTTTCTAGAAAAAATTAGGTTCATTAACCATATAGGAATATTGTTTCATAAAAAGTGACATTTCAAACACATTTTATGAAGAATTCTTCCCTTTTATCTTCAGAGCATTTTGATGGCTTATTAACATAGCTGCAGATGACTATTTCTATATAATGATTGCTTTGCAAAAATATGATACAATTAAGAATTGAAGCCAGGCTATTAAAGTTAGAAACTATATAATAGAATTACTTATCAAAATACTATGCAGAAATAAATTAAAATGTTCATTTGTTCATGCTCGTGACATGTACTTGCAGCATTTTAGTTGATAAGCATTTGCTTATTGGTGTTTTTTATTTGCCTGTGAAGTTGTTTGCCCAATTTCCATCCATACCTGTTTCAAAATCTTGATATATAAGAAGGATCTGGTATTCTTGTAGCTGTAACAATATTGAAACACATTGCAGGCAAAACATATGGCCACGGCATGTGTTGCCTATTCATGAAAACATCAGAACTTTTTATGAAAGATTTTCACAAAAAGTAATTTTAATCTAAAAGATCTAATTTTTGGAGTTCATAAATATAAAACACAAAAATACAACTTTTATGAAAGATTCTCAGCAAAACATTTTTAAAGGATCCATGAGTGAACAGTAGTATTTTATGAGTAAAAATAAAAAAATCTTTATCAGCTGTACTTGCTGTCAAATAGGTTTTAAAGTCAAGATTTGAAGCAGGTTATGGAAATTTTACAAGAGAGATCTATTTGTTTTTTTCAATCATTGAAAGCATTGAAAGCATTGTGCCATTCGAATGATACATTTGATAAGAAAAGGCAAAACATTTGCATTAGCTGCTTCATATCATTTTGCTGATAAATGTAAATTTATTTATTATTTGTTATGATTTAATTTGGCACATTTTATTCTGCCCTGAAGAAGTTATAACAACTAAAAAAAAAGCTCAAAAACATATATTCAATATTTATTGTTATCATTATCATGTGAAAACAAATATAAGCTTATCTCTATTATATATGATCGGTACTTGATATGTTTTATATCTTATCACGATTGAATCAGTGAAGGAAACTTTATTTAGAATTGATTGAAAATATACCCAAGTAATTTGGGCTGTTAATGTGATATACAAACATGTATCTGTTGTCCCATAACAGTTTCAATATCCTTTGATTGAGCAAATAATGACACTCTGTGGAAAATACATTGTCTTCATTTAAAGTATGAACATTGATAGAGAATCTCATTTCTTTCTTAAAATGGTGAAGATATATACTCTCTTAAAGTGTAGTTTACTGTACGTGATTCACTTGTTCCCATAAAAGATAAGTTTTTAAGAAATGCATCTATAATGTCCCCGAATCATAGTTATAGGATTATAGAACCCAGAAAATTCTTATTTATTTATTTATTTCTCTAAAATCGAATTTTTGTGAGTTTGTGATCATGGAGTATACAGACACTCACTTTGACAAATAAGCCCGAGACATAGCCAAATTTTAATGATGATCTCAATTTTCTGTGTCCTATAATACAAAATGAAAATATGGAAAATTGCATGATGAGGATCGTTCTATAGGACAGTAGGCTATCAAGCAAATTCAATTTATAAAAATTTAGATTCGGCAAATTAAGAATGAATTCTTGACTATCCCTTTATGTAAATTGATTTAGTCCCTCTTTGGAGTTTGATCTTATTTTACTGTGGGATAGTTGTACAAACAAAAGAAATGAGAGGAAAAATGTATCCTTGTGTTAGGCTAATGTCTGCCTTTTATCATGCTTAGTTAGTAATATCATAACTCTCTATAGATTCACCTGTTTCAAGTAAGAATTAGTTGATAATCCAACTTAGCCCTTTGACACTACTTTCACTGATAAGTTGTTGCAACCTTCTTCCAGGCTCGGGCTTATTTGAAAATGCATGTTTTCACCAATCACAAAAGAGCTGTGTAGTCACATGATAGCACTTCACACAAGAAATTTTGATTAGCAAATGACGAAAACTTAGCCATTTTGCTAACACCATCATCATGTCGTCCAAATATATTAAAGAAGAAAATGCTTGTCAAATCCAGCCGGCAAAACTCTCTTTTAATTTCTCCCTTTCATTATCCCATTCTCTTTTATTTCTCTTTTATTTTCTATATTTTTTTATTTCTTTGCTTTCCATCTCACAAACTTTGCCCCCTCCTCCCCCGACCGTTCATTGCCTCCTTCACCTTGTCTGTCTGTGCGTGGTATGTCCGTTGTTTGTCTTTTTCGTGCTGCCTCTCTTTGTTGTTTTTCGTTTGAAATATTTAGTGTCCCCTACTAATGGCGACCCTTGCCCCCCCTCTCTCCATGTGTCCTTTTCTGCCACTGAATCTTCTGTAGTCACGACTACCGTTCCCGCAGCATCCAACGGGGAAAACATACCTATGCAAGAACACACCCCGACCATGGATGGTAAGACCTCTCCTTCCGACTTTGAATTTTATCCACAGCAGCCATCTTCATGCAGACATCTCTCTTTCGCTCTTCTGTCAATCAGATTCATCGTTTTGTCTTTTCTTGACTACCTGTTTTCATGTCCAAAGTGAATTTTTTCTTTAAAAACTTTCCTCTCTTCTTTCTGATATCTTTACTTTTTTCTATGTGATAAGTAATAATAGGAACATAGGTTTACAAATTGTTCCCCTCTCTCCCTTTCTCCCTCTCTTCCTCTCTCTCTCTCTCTTTCTCTGTCTTTAATTTCCTCTATTTTTCCTTCTCTAATCCTCTTCACATCTCAATGTCTTTTCCTTCCTAGTCTTTCTTTTACTCTCTTAGTAGCCATTCTATTCCTCTTCATTACTTTCTTCTTTATTTTCTTTATCTCTTCTCTCTTCTTCATATTTTCTCCACTCGCTCATGGAGATTCACACATTCACCAAAAATAAACCTAAAACCTCCATCTCCTTCAAGTATTTGATGTGTTACATCACACATACACAGCCGTTACCCCTTTTTTCTCCATCAAATCACTCCAAAAATAATCATGTTATCGTCCACACATTTTTAGTCAGTCCCTCAGCCATGATGAACAGATGAACCCCTACCCCTTTTTAAATATGGTATCACCCAATCGGCATGTGTATGACACAGTAACCAGGTAATGTGCATTATGATGACGATATAAAAACATTTTAATGGTGAATGATTACTATACTCTTATTCTTTCATCTCCCTATTATTCTCTTGCTTAATCTCATTATCAGACACTCTATGTATTCCATATATTACTGCAGTTGAAAATATGCCTGTACATATTTACGGAATGTGTAGTATTTCATCTTTATCTCAGTACTTTCATTGAAATACAAGCATCTAGTGATGCAATATGCAAATTATGTAACCACCAGCTTTGAAACTTGAAACAACCAGTGCTTGCACTCTTCTAGCAAATATGCTTTCCTAGTTTCAAGAAAGCACACAATAACTTCACCACGAATGAAGTTTGCGGCAGTTAGGAATAGTAGTCTTTCTTCTCCAAATTTTCGTCTTCCAGAATCTACCTCAAACACAGATTCAAATAATGCACCCCTGATACCGACCCAGCCTACAAGACAGAGTAAGCACTATAGTATAAGGAATGCACACCCTTAGAAATAACAAGCTCGATTATTTTTCCTTAATTCATCTTTTATTCTGTTAAAAATGAAACAGTTTATGTTATTAAAGTATATTTATGTGAATGGACGATTTAAAAAGTGTTAAAACAGACTGACTTGTTATTTAACGTTTAAAAAGCATGATATTCTAAATATGGTCAATGAATATTGATATACGGGTGTAGAAAGTTGCTAAACAGTATAATGCAACATCTATTGATGTAGATTTGGTAGAATGTAGGGATTGTGAGTCTCTCTTTCTAGTCCTCTGAGTTTTAAAAAAATGAACTTGTCGTCTAGCTGTGGTATTTGTTTAAGGTGCTATTTAATATTTACACTCCTAAATGTTGTGAAAGACACACCAACAAAACAAAAAACATTTTTTAAAGAAAAAATACATTGTTATGTACTTAAAGCCATTTCTCTGCATGCCTTTCCCAAAAGCAACATTAAACAAGTTTTTAAGAAGGAGGCTAATTTCCTCAATTTTCCAATTAATACTAGATTGTAATCATTTCGCTTAGAATTTCATGTCTTACATATTTAAAGCTTGCTAGATTCTACATGAACTCTAAATTTCCAAGTTTTAACTTGAAATGTTAAAAAGTACCATGAATAAAATTCAAATGTAGCCTTAGAAGTAGTGATACAATTTTGTAATCAGTCTATATATCTATTAAAAGAGAATATGAGATAAGGTTCTGATTTCTATTTGTCCTGTTGTTCAATTGCCCTAAATAAACACAACAGAGAAATCATCCTCGCCGGAGCCTGAGAATACAGGTAAGACATTGGATGTCTTGATGGAACATGCTTCTAGCGGAACGAAAAATACATATTCCACCCAAATATATCTTGATGTACACCCCTGAATACACTGTATGCACGCTAGAAGCAGTACCCATACGTGGAAGTCTCCCCGTTGTGATATTAGTTTCATACTGTGCACTAATGTGGTGTTCAACCCTTTTTGAGATGTCAATACTTATGTGGACACCCCTGAACACGATGTATATGCACGTTAGAAGCAGTAGTCATATATCAAAGTCCCCTTATTGTGATAAGTGTCACACTGCATGCTGCTGTGGCGCGCAACCTTATTGAAATGTCAACAAATTGGTGTAAACCCATAATTGAGACAGTAAAAGACGGTGAATTTTGGTATGGAATGAGCTAGTGAAACCAAATTACATACTTTTATATCTACCCCCATATATCTTGATGTACATTTACTCCTTTGAATATAATATAAATGCTGGAAGAAGTACCCCCATGTGAAAGTTCCCCTATTGTGACATACTGCGCATTATGTAGTGCGCAGCCCTTTTTAATGCTTCTATCAACAAAGATGGCAAAATGCATGGATAACCCCTCTTTATATGCATAATAGAGGTGTATATGTAGTATCTCCTTGTGATGGTTTTTGTACCCACATTAGCAGATGAGTGTCACATGGCACTTTCTGTGTAGTATTCTACCCTTTTTTTTTTTTTTTTTTACTTGTCAACATATATCACTGTACACCCTATATTGTACACCGCATGCTAAAGGCAGTTCCCCCTGTAAAAGTCTACTCATTTTACTGTGGAACCATTGTCACACAGTGGTCATAGGAGTGTGCAACCCTAATAGTCTAATGTGCGACTACTAAGAGAATTGTGAAGTAAACGGTCTGTTACCTTTGTAAAAGAATAGAATATTGGAATATCTTATATCCTCCCATATGTGATGCCCTCAAGTTCAGCATGTTGCAGTCAAAAGGATTTAAATAGTCATATGTACACTCGTCTAAATGGTTGGCAGTGCAAACAGTCTTAATAGATGTTGCAAATCCATTCTTTTAAAGAAAGAAAAAAGTACAAAACAAAACTGTGGAGAAATAGAATACATTTACTGAGAGCAAAACACATTGAGATTTTAATAAAATACTGAGTTGTGTAATTTTGTCACTGCCTATACTTGATATTGTATGAAACTTTCGTGCAGCGTAACACACATATTGTCTGTTGAAAGCAAGAAAGGCATTAACATATAGAATTTACTTTAGAGTTAATGCCCTTCTAATTGCTTTTTAAATAGCAGACAACTTCACACTGCCACACTCTTACTACAGGCATGTATACGTTGGTGTATGTACAGTCACAATGCTGTTTCACATATGACAATTTTGCACTATCCTAGTACTCTGGTACGAACTTAATTGGACTGTGACCAGGATTTTTGTACCTCCATCATGTTTCTGCAAAAGTTTGTACACAATATTTCACTAATGAATGATTCAAAAGTGCATGTTTATTCTGCACACATTTGATGGATCGTGGCACACACAAATTGTTTCACATATGACAATAATGCTTTGTGGTTACACTGTGGCACACTATGTGGAACTGTGGCTTATACTTCTGTACTGAAACTTGCTCTTACAAAAACCTCACCGGTAAAAGCGTGCATGTACATGCTGCATACATTCTGAGTATGTGTACAGACATTGTTGCAGTATTGTTTGTACACTGTGGTACGTAAACTGCAATAGAGAATTGTGTTAAAGACTTAACTATTTAATGCCTATGATATGTAGACTGTTGTAGAAGATGAAATACAGACGAAGGCCTCAACAAAACTCCAAATTTTCCCAGTATTCACACATAAACACTTTCTCATTTGGACATTATTTCATCTTTATACACACTCACAAGCACACACGCACAACATAATAACTCACACTTTTTCACATTTGACTTCATTATGTGCCACATTCTTACATATGTTAACAGTGTTTTACACATTGCACACCACAATAACCCACACTGTTGACACTGACAGAGTGTGGGTAACTTCAACAGTTTTATTATTACCAGGTCATTTTTATCTCTTTTTCAATCATTTTAATTCAATTTCGAAGTTTTATTTTGTTTGTTTGATAAACAATTCTACCATTTGTATAATGGTAAGATCACCTTCAAATCTTTTAAATCTTTTTTTCAAGGTAGTGTTAAATTAAATGAATCATGTATATTGTCCACAACTGAAGAAATAGGGGTCTTCTAAGTTCTACTTCATTTTTGTTTCGTTGATATTATTTTTACTTAATTTAATATTGTTTTTTCATTGTTAAATTTATGTTATTTATTTCTTTTCGTTTTATGTTTATAATTGATTTTGCCATTTTTTGTTCATGTATTTGTTATTATTCATGTTATATATATTCTAAATCAATATGTTTTTATGATCTTTTTGATTGATCTTAATGTCCTTGTAATTAATCTTCCTGTAAGTCTTTGCGGTTCATAACTTTAATTGTTTATTAAATATGTATATACACTCTGTATAAACTCCAAATTGTACTCCTTTATATTTTACCCTAGTTTTTTGTTTAAATGTGAAATCTGTTATACAGTGCGTCCCAGAAAAAACGAAACCGAGAAGTATCGATGTTCTATCATAACTTAATCACAACTATAATTAATGAATGATACATATTTGGAAAGCTTAGAGTCTCCTCTTTCATTTGATGCTACTCAGATAATGCATATTTCACGCATGAGTGATTAAAAGCAATTTGAAGGAAGGAAACCAAAAAGACATTTGGCGGGCGGTATCTGAATTTCGAAGAAAAATTCACATTTCTAGAAAGTTGAGTTTCTGCCCTTTCATATGACACTTCAATCAGGACAAATGAGCGAGGAATGACAAAGTTCTGTTTGTTTAAAGTAGTGCTTGCATTTCCATTATTTTATTAAACGAATTCGTTTTCACTGGCTACCTGCCGTATCAATAAACGAAATTAACAAAAGACTTAACTCCGTTTCGTTGACAATCAGCCGTAGACGAGAGTCTTCATGCATGGCTGATTGTCAAGGAAACGGAGTTAAGTCTTTTGTAAAATCTGCTTTTTGCTACGGCAGGCACCCAGTGAAAACGAATTCGTTTGTTAAAATTATGAGAATGTAAGGGCTACTTTAATCAAACAGAACTTTGTTATTCCTGGCTCATTTTTCTTGATTGAGGTATCATATGAAAGAGCAGAAAATGAACTTTCTAGAAATATGAATTTTTCTTTGAAATTCAGATACCGCCCGCCAAATTACTTTTTGGTTTCCTTCCTTCAAATTGCTTTTAATCACTAATGCGTGAAATATGCATCACGTGAGTAGCATCAACTGAAAGAGGAGACTCTAAGCTTTTCAAATATGTATCATTCATTAAGTATGGTTGTGATTAAGTTATGATAAAACATCGATACTTCTCGGTTTCGTTTTTTCTGGGACGCACTGTATATATATATATATATCAGCCAACTATAATATCTTTCTAATATCGAATTGACAATTATCAAATATTTCCCCACAGTCAATCTTACCCCCAACGCTTCAAATATTTCCTTACATTACGATTGACCTATCATGTTTTTCCAAGACATAACAAACACATTTCCTCTCTATATTTCATAGAAGTATTCATTGCCCATTCAATTTCTTTTTATTCATAGTATCTCATTTTCCTAGACAGATTTTTTATGTACCATCCTTAGATTACCATATAATTTCATTTTGGTTTATATTATGAGTTACATATTTATTTATAGAAGTGAAACTTTTCATTTTTATCTTAGTATTTTATATTATCAGTTCATATATTTATATTTTTGCCTAACCCTTTATCACAATTTGCTTCCTATACTCGTATTGCTTTTGAACTGAGTATTTTCCCTTCAAATTCTTATCTTATCCATCTTTTTTAAACTGCTTGAGTTCCCAATTGGAATATATTTTATGATCACATTCCATGAGATGTTCTTAACTAAAAGCTTTCTTTAATAAATTTGTTAGCTTAGGATGGCAATGCACATCTATTACATTAATTGCAATTTTTAGATTACACAGGTTATACAATGAAGCAATTTCTAACTTTAATATTGCAATATTCAAGTCTAAATGTGCATGGACTAAGTATTATTAGTGAAATATGATGATGATTTTGGCAGTGAATAGTGCTGAAAATATCAGCCAGGATTATTGTGTCAATATAAGTATAAAAATGTGATTATAGATATAATATTAATTATAATAAAGGAAATCAATATCATAATGTGGATTTCATTGATAATTATATAAAACTCTTACAAATTTTGAAAAGAATAATGATAAAGAGGAAGGGATTATTATGAAGAACTAGTATTAAGTAAACTGGAATTGATAAGATATGCCAAATGTGAAAATTGAAGTTGGTTATTTTTTCTAGAAAAAAGACAGCTTGAGCAGATATCTGCTTCCAGTAGACCTAGTCTTTTTAACACCACTTTATAAAAGAATACTTAATAGCAACACAAAAATAGGAGCATCAACTATTAATGTTTGCAACAAGCATAGAATGTACACATAGATTATCAAGCTAGCCACTTAAAAAATAGATTTTGCCTGACTTAGTTTGCAAGTTGAATTTTATCTCTCTCTCCTCAGCTCTTGCTGTTCCATCAAACCTAGGTGCAGGAGGCAAAAATGGCATGCAACTACAAGAAAGGTATGTCATATTTTTGTTTCTGAAACGATAATAATACCTTCCATTGTTTAATGGGATTGTAAATATTGTCTGTTTAGAGCCAAAAGGACATTACATCTGTTATAGAATACAGGTGTTAATGCCCTTTTGATTCTTGGCAGATACTAATAAAGGTATCCCTTGCTGTAGATCTTTTTTTTCTTCCAAGATGAGGGATCGATGAGATTGAATGGGGTTTTGGTTTGATATGGCAAGAAATCACTTTGACACATAAAAATAGGCCTAGATATGGATAAAATTGTTAATGTTAATAGTAGGATTAATAGCTATGGTTCACGTAGTAATATTTTTAGTAGTATTAAATAGAGGTGACATTACAGTACATGAAGAAGTAGTAGTTGTAGTAGTAGTACTAGTAATATTAGAAGTAGTAGTAGTAGCAGTAGTAATAATAGTAATGGTATTAGTAGTCGTTGCTGATACATATCTGGCAGAGTACTTTGAAAATAGATGTTTCATTTGATCTGTCTCACCAGGAACATTACGATCAAACGTTTCATGTGTCAATAGGGTCTCTCACTCATACATGCATAATTGGCCATCTTTATACCATGCTGGTTATCTATATATTTGTCATACGTGAATTCATCATTGTATTTTATCATATTTATTGTGGAGAAAACTCGATATCTGATGGATTTTCATTGGTAAATCAACACAGTCATTGGAATGCTCTCATTTTTAAGATTTCAGGCCACAAGTTTTTTGCTTATAATTGATAATCAAATCTTCATTGGCAATTTCATATCTCCCATTGACCAATAAGAATCAGTCTTTGAAAGCTATCATTTGAAATGACTATATTTCTGCCTTAATAGGATTCATTTATCTTTGTATTTTATACCAAATATATGTATTATTCTGATGAAGTATGTTTAGAAAGGTATACAGCTTATTATCTTTTAAAAAGACCTTCATTTCCATACAGACTACATTTATTTACAGAATGTGAATCTTGTTTAAAGTGGAGATTAAAAAAACTAAACATTGTCTTTTATAGTCTAATATAATATTTAGTTATTTTTAGTACAGGTAGCCTAGCACTGGTACATTTGTGATAATTATGATTTAAAATTACTTACGTTTTATTTGGAGATATACCTGTTATTCATTTGAATTGATATTACTGTAGCTTATTCGTACTTGTTCTGTCCTTTTTAATTGTGGTTTGACATGGATGTAGTAGTTATTTGTCTCAGAGAAAACTGTTATCAAGGTACGCCCTAAAGTTCCTTTGTTATTCTTTAATGAGTTTCCATTATATCTAACCTCTTATCTATCCACTCACCCTTCCTTTCCTTAACCCATTCCCTTCTCTACGGTATTGGCCTTTGTGTCAACATTTTTGTTGGGGCAGGTCATGTAAACCGTTGTATATTGACGGACAACCGTCTGGCCCTCAAATCTTAAACATGACCCAGTGGCACAGACGTAATTCAACCATGATCAGAAGGTATTTTTCTGTCTACATTTCACTCCAAAAAAGCAAGACTTTCCTGCGAATCCCTCATACCTTTTCTATCTGCTAATGGATTTTATTCTTGGCCTGAGAATGGTTTTCTGGATATCGGACATGGGAATCTTGCCTCATGCATGAAAAAAAAATCTCTGTTCACGGCCCGGTTTCACAAAACTTGTTATGGAAAGCAACTTCCACATGCCTTTGCTTGCAGCCAATCAAAGGCAGCCGTTTAAGTAGCTCATATCAATCATCATAACTTGTTATTGAGAACAGGTTTTGTGAAAACGGGCCTGGATGTAAAACATATCCCACCGCTGCCACCAGTTTAATTCAATGCTGCAATTTCCGACCGCATTAAAAAAAAAAATTGAAAGGGCACAAAAATTGTTTATAATTTTGGACCTAATGGCCAATTTTTAAGATACAAGAAACCATTTTGATGGCAGTTTAACAATGCTTACTAGTAAACAGCCACCTTTCAATGATAATACACAGGTAGGACAAAAGAATCCTTAATGTTCACGACAACAATTTCTTTCTAAAGATAGCATATTACTTCTTTCAGAGGCTTTGATTACCTAGCAAATTAATCACCTGATGAAAAGCCATCATGGCCCATCCAAAAATGCTGAATTGAGCTTGATCATGGGTTGTAAAAATCGAATTGGAACCATTTTAGGACTTTAACATCATTGTTTGGTTGGCATTGGTTGAATCTTTTGCACAATTTGAATATGAATATGTTCTCATTGTTGATACTTCAATTGTGAATTTTAATAGATTGATTAATCTCCAAAAATCACACCATCGCAGACCAAGAATGCAAAAGAAAGCAGTGGGTTTGGGTGGATGCTACTCTTGCTAGTTAACTGAATGGCACTTGGATTAAACTGGTTGGCACCTGAATAGAAATGAACAGTCATCCCTGATTTTATCAATTATTAAATACATGCATTAGACATCAAAGAACTATAATAAAAAAAGAATATAGACATAAAATTGAACGGGAATGCATTTACAGTGCAGATCATGTAGAATTTTGACAAGCATGGTCTTATTACTGCCACTTTTAATATTACTCGTTTGTGGTGAGCTTTAATCTTTAATTACTCCATATAATATCAGTGGTTAAGCATGAGGTATCATCTGTATCTGTTTTTATTTTACTCTGTATGGGTTGAATGTGGAACTGACTGCATGCCTAACCGGTTTAATCTGGATTAGTTTTGGTTTATGTATGTTAATTAGTATGGAAAAATAAAAGGTATGAGGCCTATTTAATGATAAATCCAGGCAACATTCTGTGGCAACTTCTCTTGATTTGATTCACAAGTGACTCAATCATGTTGATTGTGTTGGTTATTTCATCCAGGAACTCGACACAAGAAACCAAAACAGATACAAGCCCTGATACATTCATTGGCAGGTATTTTCCTGGACTGTAGTGTTCTGTAAAGTCTAGTGGCACTTTGTAGATGCCATCACTTACTAAAACACTTACAAATGGAAAACTCGGACAAGTTTAAACTGGTCGTAGAGGGTTATAGAAAGAAAGAAATTATAAGCTGTATACGTATTGTTGGGGAAATGTAGAATGAAAGTAGAAGCAGGTGTAGAAATAGAGGTAGTAAAGTAGAACTAAAAGTAGAAGTAGTAGTGGTACTAGTACCAAAAAAAAACAGTAGTGAAAATAGTAATAATAAGTTGCATTAATAGTAAATATAGTTCTAGTGATATCAGTAAGAATACAGTTTATTTACAGTTCAAGGTAATTTTTGTAGAATTAGAAGTGAAATGTAAATGATTTCAGGATACCGGCAACACTGGCCTGTCAATAGTACTTAAGCTCTAGTGGAGATTAACATGTTTGCCCTAACAGCACATAATTAATGAGAGCTGGCTACACCAAAGATTTAACATTTGAGGGGTGGTAATTACACCTATAAATGTAAGGTAAATTCTGAAGTCTGTAGTAACTTTTCTTTCGTAAAAGTCAAGTCAATAAAAGAAAATATTAAATTGTGTTGCTCATTTCAAAATTGAGCTTGAACAGATGCTTTGAATAATGTAATAAGTAAAGATGAAGATTTGTAACCCAGTTTTCTTTTCAATCATTCTTGGTAAACTAGATTGATGGAGAACCATAGTTTAATTATTGTAATAAACATTTCTAATATATCCTGTTCTGTTTCCCCTTCCAACAAAATTTCAACAGAAGATTCCTAACAAGATCATGTTTTTCATTGCATTACAAATGCATTACATCCACATCATGCAATGCCAGAGTAGACAGTTTCATTCACGCATTTTTAATACCAGCTTGTCACGAGTTTTATTTCTATCACCAGTATTAACTTAATTCCATGATATTTAGCTGAATGTTTTGCTGGGTTTTATTTTTATTCTTCTTTTTTCTTTCTTCTTCTGATGAACTAAATTTGGGATATAAAGATGTAACAATTTTTTAATGTAATGTAATCCTGATATCATTTTGAAACTTGTTACTGATATTTAAAAGACCAGTAAATTAACTCTTTAACTACTTTTACTATGCATTTCTTTTTTTTAATAATTATTGTGTTATTATTGATAAATAATGATTATGGTAATATTGATCAATTGATAATGACAATAATGATAATGATAAATTATTCTCAGATGTTTATAATATGACTATGAATGATGTATTAATGGAATAATTTTGCACACATATATATAAAGCATATGTCATTTGCAGGTGATTGATTTATATAACTTTACATATATCATTTCATATCATTATTCATTGGTGTATCTATATTTTTTTGTTTTTCCACACTCTGTGTGTTTTGTTCTCCACGCCCCCCTCTCACTCCTCCACACGCAGGACCGGTGGTTGCCCACGCCCCAGTGTGGGGTCGCTGGGTCAACTCGTTCTTAAGCTGAAATATGCCAATGGCAACCTAGACAGGACCAAAAAGCTGATACAGCATTGGTGGGTTCAATGCCATGTGATCACTAACATCGCCTGTACTACCCCCTCGTTGTTGTTCCGTTGGCCTCTTTTCTGTCCTTCTTGTCTCTCCTAACCCGTTGTATGGCCCTATGCTGCTCAGTGCAGAGTACAGGCATAGTTCCTCTCTCCATCTTTCTCTCTTTTTCTTCTAATCAGCAATGATTGTAATTATAGATGCAGATTTCTAGATCAGTCAACAACCTCTCAAAATCTAGATGCCTATGTGCTGTAGAAAATAGTGCAGCAAGCACAAGCATGTGTGTCTTGCATGGTATATCCAAAACAATATCATATTTAGAAACAATGCCAGAAAGCAATATTTTGATCCCTATTCCAAAGCAAATGCACAATAAAGCAAGTGAAGAATTGCATATATATATATTATATAGCATTTTAGCCGCACCCGCAACATATGTATGTATATATCTATAAATCTGCAAAAAATTGCATAGTTTTCTAGTTCCTTCTCTTAATTTATCACACACTAATAGTTACCTTTTTTGGAATTTCAGGTTTTCACAGGAATTGTGTGAATTTCTCGTTGGTGGATTTTCTGTTCTATTTCTTTACACTTTTAGTTTTGTCAATTGAGTTGTAAATAAACAATTCTAACCATTGAGTTTGGGGATCTTTTGAAGGTTATTGGAGTTTGCTTGTTGTGTTAGGGTTAAAAGCCTGTATTCTGTTCTCATTTCAACCCCAAATATTGTAACTGCCTGGCTGACTCAATTGTTTTTAACCCTCTCAATACTGCCATTAGTTTTTATGAAACCCAAACCCAAAGAGTTGTGTATTAGAATAACATTATGCCACATTTGTTCTGTTAATATGATGCTTTCAATTACTTTTCGTATCAAAGTAAATTACAAACGAGAAATTGTAATTACAAAGTAACCCTAATATACTTTCCTATTCAAAATACAATAGTCTAAAACGATTTTTTAAATAGTGGAAAAAACTGGACTGAATATCAAGCAATTACATTATTCCAATGGCCAAAAATCAGTCAGTTTTTATTTGGTATGGAGTCAGTTTGGGGTGTGTCTAAGGTATTAAGATGAACATTTTGAAATCATAAGATGATAAGAATTAGAACTTTTCAAAAGCTATTTATTAAGTGGAACAAACTACTTTAAAATTGCTTTGAGAATCTTTTATCCCGGTAAATACATGTAAATAATTATAAACAAATAATGCTTTCCTTATATTTCATATGCATTTTTTTTAAAAGAAAGCTGTGGAAATACAAACTAGCGTACTCATGTACATGTACTGTAAAATTGTGATATTAGAATAGTCTAAATTATAATATTCTAATAACTTTGACAATATCCTGTAGCGATCAAACAAAAAAGGCAGCCAGTCAGTTACAGTCACTTATTTTGTTTTCATAATATACCACCTTAAATCCTCCATTTTGTTTCAGGTTGTCTAGAGTAGCTTGGTTACATCATAACCCTAGTCCCCCGTGTATATCTTGTTTCTGTTTATCTGTCTGTTTGCTCTTTGTCTAACGGTCCTTCTGGTGGTCTTCTTGGTTCTCTCTTTCTCTAGACCTTGATAGAGTCATAAATATCCTCTTTAGATATGTCTCTTTCGCCCTCTATATTTAACATAAAAGCAACATATACCCACTTAGGTTACCCCGACTAAATGTATGTATACCCCCCCCCCTCTCTCTCTTGTTCTCTCTCTCCTCTCTCTTTCTCTTTCTCTTTCTCTCTTTCTCTCTTTCTCTCTTTCTCTCTTTCTCTCTCTATCTCTCTTTCTTTTTTTCTCTCTCTCTCTTTCTCTCTCTCTCTTTCTCTCTCTCTCTCTGTCTTTATGTTTCTTTTATATTTACTTTTCATGTAATCTATATCTCAAGTATCTTTCAGTCCATTTTGTTGAATAATTCATATATGTTTGTCTATCTTTGTGTCTGTCTGTCTCTCTCTTTGTGTCTCTTTCTCTCTCCCTGTATAACCCATTCCCTCTCATCTCAATGTCGAAATCACAACAAATACCACCTCTTCTCTTCAAATAATAGATCTAGATAGATCCCCAAAAGCCTTGCTGCAAGTCATTCATTAATTGCCATTGTGACATATAGAACATTCATCCCAAAACTCCCAATACATGTTGTAGATGTAGACAAATCCATCACATCTCCCCTCCATTCTCCTTCATCATCATCATCGTACACCCATGCCATGCACTACAAACATTGGTGTTCAACCCTACACATATATTGGTACTGATCAAGATAGCGTTCATGTGGATGATTAGGACGTCAAAATCTTTTGTCACTTTCTTTCTCTCTTCCTAACAAAACTATTGAAAATGTACATTTTCTGAATTTGAATACATATTATGAAACATATTTTTGAACAAGAAGATATGCTCAGCCATGTTGCACCATCTTGAAACCTGAAAAAATATATTATTTCATCTACAAAAACACATAAAATGGTCTCAATGATGAATGGCAACATCAAATATCTTTGTTTCACCAAACTCTTAA
Source organism: Strongylocentrotus droebachiensis (assembly GCA_035222895.1). Taxonomy (NCBI): domain Eukaryota; kingdom Metazoa; phylum Echinodermata; class Echinoidea; order Camarodonta; family Strongylocentrotidae; genus Strongylocentrotus; species Strongylocentrotus droebachiensis. The sequence continues at coordinate 47,989 of JAVYIG010000126.1, read as the reverse complement.
TTTATTTACTTGTATTCCAATTTACTCTCAAATTGTTAAAGAGTTTGTTTTCTTGCTGCTAAAACCCCTTGCACTTGAACTACAAAGTTTCATCCGCATATAGTTATAAAGAACAGTGCCAAATTTGTGTCATTGGACTCGTAACTTCATGGTCATGACTTAAATAGAAATCATCTGTTTGGAGCCAGAAGGGCGTTGATAAACTCTGTGTAAATGTAAGAGTTTATGTCCTTTTGGCTCCGAACAGCCAACATTTAGACGGACGTGCAAGACACACAGCAACATGCACATGTAGTTACTTCATAGTGACGCCTCATTCTAAAATTCTATCGAAAATTTCAAGGGTCATCACAAGGCCATCAATATCTTTATCCAAGAAAAAGGGATAGAAATTGGTTAGAATTGGATGCATGATTAAAAATCCAAAGAGGAGAACACAAAAATGTATATAATGGTTTCAATGTCAAAAAGTATAGGACATTTAAGTAATAATATATAATTTTAAATTAAATTGTGATTATTATATTATTGAACCAAAATCATATTTGCCTTGCATATTTGAGCATGCCCTTTTTTGTTAATTAACAAAATGAAGAAATAGACAAAATAAAGAAAAGAAATTGAGGTGGCATAACAATTTGATGTGTTAAAGGAATGGATAATGGTAGTATGTTGCTGCACACTCATGCATGATATAATCCAATGTAAACCATCACAAACATATAAACCAGAATGCATTACACGGCAAGAAACAACATCACCATCACTCATAGTCCCATGTGTAGCTTTCTGTGTGTTGTGCCCATCTCTTTCCCCCATACAGGCTAGCTACCTACGTGTTGGTGATGGTGAAACACCCTGGTGGTTGCATCAGTTAACCCCCTCACCTCTGCTTCTTTAGCTCTCATCGCTCATTTAACAATAGATCATCGTGGTTTAACTCCCTCCGTCCTAACTAGTAACATATTTAACCCTTTGAATTTCGATTGAAGTGCACCTAACAATATATTAACCAGCTTGTGTTTATTTTCCCCCTGTCTAAACCCCCTCTCAATACCCCCAACCTCTTCTCCTCCCCCCCCCCCTACACCCCCCTCTGGTTGTGTTACCCGGTTGCTACCCCCTAGGTAAGTGTTGAGATCCAGTCGTAGCTACCTGCAACACACACCACCAACTTGTTACCCATGTGGTGCACATCCTTCTATGCAGCTACAGCAGCAAACATTCATGCTGCCCTGTCATTTCCTTTCACCATAGTTTCCAACAACCGTAATACCCTTTCACAGTACTATTGCTACAACCATGTCGCTCTGCAAGGCTTTTTCACATTAGTCTCCTTCAAACATTCAAGTATTTCATTCACTATCGAATGGCAATTTTATGGTTTGGAATGTTTCTCATCTTCATGCTCTATTCCCATTTAATTTTTTGTATTTATTCAAAATTATTTGTGGACTTTTTTTCCATTTAGGAATTTAAACATTTAAAGATTTTCTTTCATTCTATCATGCTTTTCATAAACCCCATTTTTTATTGAATATAACATCAGCCAATTTCATTTTTCACCATCACAGTAAGACCCCCAAATTTGTTGCCAATTTACATCCATTGTCGAGTCAAACATTTGCATGAAAATTAAAATGTTTTGTCATACTTGAATGTTTTACCCCTTTGCACAGTCAAAAAACGATTTGTAGAAGCTCTCCTTGTCATTGTAATGGTGTCTATAAATCAAACTCGTTCAGAAAGTGCTCTTTTCTTTGGAAACCTCACTCATTTGATCATTTTTATTCCAAATTCCTGATTCATAACCAAAATTGCAGAAATCATTGACAGATCAATGTAACAGTATGTGCTGTAATCCACAGATTGATGCAATTGGGTCTAAAATATGAAAAAACAGTCTGCTTTAGAGCAAGAAGGGCCCACATTCTCAAAGATATCATGCCCTTCTTTCTCTTAGACCAAAGATTTAATCAAAGAATCTTGCACCATCTTAACGAGGCCTGATTAAAGTTGTGTCATTACATTTTTCTGTCTCTTGTGGAAGAAACTTTATTTTTATTGTCTGTTGAGAGCCAGAAGGGCATTTTAACTTTAGCCCTTCTAGCTTTCGACAACCAAAAATTCTCTCCCTCGTTTACCACCATAATTTGGATGAGGCAAGTGTTGCAGCTTTTCTAGACAGTCCACAAAAAAAATGTCCATAAAATCTTGTTGGGCAGATGATATTGAATCTGGTGTAATATTCTACCAGTTGAATGAGGCATAATTTTGAAAATAGACAAAATCTCAGCCAGTTTTTCATTTCATCTAACTTTTCACAACCATTACTTTCACCAATATCATTTTCGCAGACTCTTTTTGATTTTGTCCATCTTATTTTGATTGTTCATGTTATCAGAGATTTCTGATCATACAAGTTATATTCTCACTTTCAAATTAGCCTTCCTACTTTAAAACCTATTTTGTATTATTCTGCCTAATAATCCTTTTACTTTCAAAATTGTTCACTCTATTTGTTTTCAAAATTGTTCACTCTATTTGTTTTCAAAATTATTCACTCTAATCTTATTTATCTTAATTTTATTTCAGTTACAGTTCTATCATGAATATTGAAAGTGACACTTTTTATGCAAAATTAAACATGGACAATAAAATAAAAGTACGGTTATATATAGATTATGATCATTTGCTTTTTTTCTTTGGCACCTGATATTCTTGTATCAATATTTGTGAAATTATTTTTTCATCATTGGTGTGATTTCAATTTTTAATTTCTTTTTACCATGAAAAAAAAAAAATAATGTTTTTCAAGCATCTTTAATTCACCAAATCTTTGGATTAACAATGTAAATTCAATCATTGCATACAACATTATCACATTCTTTCCTTTTAAAAATTGAAGCTTTACTTTAAAGTTGTTTTGCATGTTTTAATGAAAAGTGTTTGTTGCACTTCAAACTAAAGCTGTTGGTAGCTTTTGTTAACAACAAAAATAAATTTAAACATATTTGATTTTAGATATTAGATGCACTTTTCTTCTTCACCTTCTGATCAATATCGATTTATTTTGTGTTTCTCAACTTAAAATACTCTGTACTATGTATATTACAATACATGTGCTTTTCTAAATTTAGCAGTTTCCTCAATAGATAAATTTTGTAACACTTTCTGATCAGTAAAACGGAAATCACACCAATTATGAACATCCAATTTTACTTTTGCTTTGAAAAATTTCCCATTCATTCCAAAAAACAAACAAAAAAGGAAGTATTAGAGGTCCAAAGATAAATGAATCAAAATGAGTCTGCAGTGGAGGTTTGATAAGTTTGGGATTCTGGGAGTGAGAACTAAATCTAAAACATATTCATTTTGGTGCATTTGTAAATTAAATTATCATGTAAGAAAAGAAAATCCATGAACTAATAATAGTTGTAATTATTAACCCATGTCTTACTTTAACTGGGTAGCTCCTATATTAAACATAAAGGGGAATATAATTCAATGATCAGCAGGCTTAGTGAAAGGTGAAGATGCTTGGTTCTATTAAACAAGCAAAGATCTCTAATACGTGATCTTTGACCTTTGACCTACAGGGTCGGTCCACACCAGAAGAGGCGTGAATCAACCAATCAGATTCAGGAGCAAGAAGATGTGGTCGAGTTTGACTGCACAGGGATGTTCCACTGGGCTCCAGAAAAATCATTGGAGGAAGCAACCATTGTAAGGAAACCTCCCTAGCAACCTGCATAGCAACTAAGACAATGCATAGCAACAAAGATGATGGATAGCATCTTTGATATCAAATGATTCATAGCTACAAAGATAAACATTGTTATATATAAATGGAGTAGGAAAAGCAAGAATATTTCAAAGACTTATATCCTTAAAAGTTTGTTAAATATGCTTGAATATTGCATTGATTGTAAGAATCCTGCCTAGCAACCTGCTTACCAATCAAGATAATAATAATAATAGCTAGTTCTTATATAGTGCTTTTCAGGACTGAAGAAAAACAGTTGTCATAATAGATCAAAGAAACATGACTCCTGCATATGTGTTTGTTAAATCCTTGGAGGGAAGCCACCATTGTAAGAAACCTCCCTGGCAACCTGCCTAGCAACCAATATAATGGTTGGCATTACCATCAGTTGATCAAAGCTCTGAAAAGGAAAATGCAGAAAAACGATTTTGTAAAAATTCAAAGAAAAAAATTGATTAGAATTTAATCCTTAAATGAAATGATGATAGTTGAGAACCTGCCTGGCAACCAAGATAGTGGATTGCATCTGTAGTATCAAATTAAACAGACATTGTATGGTTAATACATTTTTATTCAAAAACTATTTACCTGCCTACCGAGATTATTTTTTAATGACAATTTTCTGGTGATTTTTTACGAGTGGATTTTAATTGCCCAAACCACTATTAAAGTATCTAAATATGTTGTACATGATGTTTGAATTGGTCTCTTCATATACATGTACATGTATGTTCACCAATGTAGGATTTTTATGTCAATACACGCCATTGTTGCCAATTTGATTTATGATTTATTTAATGATTGATCGTATGACAGGATCGAACACAGGCTCACAAAGTGGCTCTGACGTCACACGTGGTGGTGTGCTTGTTTGGAGACAAGGGCTCACCAATCATCGGACTGCGCAACTTCGTGATGCCTCTCAGGGCGAGCAACTTCCATTTCGAAGAACTCAAGACCATAGTCTTACTGGGTAACATAGACTACATCAGGCGAGAGTGGGAGACCTTCAAGAACTTCCCCAAAGTTTTTGTCCTCAATGTGAGTATGATGATGATGATGATGATGACGATTATGATTATGATTATGATAATGATAATTATAATAGCTTCATTTAAAGATAAAGTGAGTTCTGGTCATGCGATTGCATTGTGAAAGAAACGTTGTGGAATTGATCAGAAAAGGCAGATCAGCTAGCATATGAGAGCTATGCTTTTCAGGGAACATTTTTCATCTGATGTTCTTCCACACTTGCATAATACATGCTCACAAATTAGTTTTCACCTCTTCCCAGAACTCAACCATCTCTTTAAATTGCGCACATATCCATCCCAGGGGATGCTCATTGCCCCCTACAAAGTAGTATTATTACCCTGGCTTTAGCCCAGCTGCCATGAGGCACTAAAAGCATTCAAGAAGTAAATTCCTACCATGTACCCATTTACTAGACCTGGGTGGGGAGTGGCTATTGTACATTAATGTCTTGCCAAAGGACATTGGTGCTGTGATCCACAGTCTAGTGACGTATCTGTTAGACCAAACAACACCTCTATGGATTTTGGTAGGGGTGGAAAGGTGCTGTGTATTAAAAGTTTCCACTTTTTTCTTTTAATCACAAGGTTGGGGAACTCATTGAAACCCTCCTTAAGTAAATCTCTTGTATACAAGTTAAAAGCGGTGCTGTGAAATTGGGAAGTTGTATATTTTTCAATCTGCAGTAGGCCTGCTCAACACAAGTAAAATGCATGCAAATTTATAACTAAAAGTAATTGAATGCTTTTTAGGCATTGCTGTGTGTTTTTGAAATCCCCTCCCCCCACACACACAAAAAAAATATATAAATGAATAAATAAGTAAAAAAAATATATATATATATAAAAAATGGAAAAAGGAATGGGGAAAAAATATGAAAATAGAGATAAATCCAACTGTCAAGCTTTTCCCCTAATTTTAGTGGCACCACATTCAGTAGATATCAATTTAACAACCTTACATGTATTATGTCCTTGTTTGATGCACAGGGGTCACCACTGAGCAGAGCGGACCTGCGAGCCGTCAACGTCAACCAGTGCGACATGTGCGTGATCCTCTCGGCCAGCAGGAACAGCCTGGACGACCAAAGCCTCCAGGACAAGGAGACCATCCTGGCCTCGCTCAACATCAAAGCCATGACCTTCGACGACTCTGTCGGTCTCACCAAGGCGGGCCTACAAGGTTGGAACAACCAAATGGTCTCGTCGACGGGTTTCAGCAAGAAGGAGGACAAGGATAAGGATGTCGATGAGGGCAATGATGATGATGATAGTAGGGAGGATGTTTTCGAGGATGGTGGGGATACTGATCTGCAGGGTGTGTTCCTTGTTCCGTGGTTCCCCTTTACTTCACTCCCATTTAATAATTCTCATCCCATCAATTGCCTGTACAGTGCATCGACACTTGCCTCATTGCCCCTTGCCAGTTCATTTTGATGTTTTAAGGCCACTGTATACCTAAGAACAACAACAACTGTGGGACCCCAGAAGAAATGTACAGATCAAGATTTTCGTATCCTATTGCAATTTCTTTTTAAAAAATCTAGTTGTTATTGAGTCGTAGGTTGTGCGGTGGTCTTCATAAGCCTCATGAACATGATTCTGTGTAACATCCCTGATTTTAACGCACTCATAGCTTCCTAATAATGCAAAGATTCTAGTTAATTTGAAAAGTTAGATGAAAACTAAATTGCAATCTTAGTTCCCAATTCTTGGTTCTAAAAGCAAACCAAAGCTTTCTTAATATGCAATAACTTTCATTAAGCAATAATTAAAAGCTCAAATGCAATTTTAGATCTCAATTCATGTTCACTTCCAAAAGCATCTTCTTTCAGGAATAGTCACCTCTTCTCTCTGAAGTGAAATAGCATTTAGTCTTGGGCCTCCTTGAAATCTACATATATTATCTATTCATGCATATTCATCACCTCTGAAGAAAAAGAAACATGTTCAAATTTTCTTGGAGAGTCATTAAACTGATTTAGAATGTATGCTTTTAGTTCATCCATGCATAATCCTCCTAATTGGAATTGCCATAACTTTACAACAGAGTTTTGTTATTTAGGCTATCTAAAAATATCAACTAAAACTCCGCTGTCATTTTTCGTGAATATTAATTCTTCAAATAAGCAAGGATAAAATCAATGCTTCTAAAATACTTTCAAATTTTGCTAAGCTGAATTTTCTGTTATCATTTCTTTCCCCTTTTATTTCATTCAATCAGTATCTTTCATATTCATCTGTAAATAATCCCCATCTTCATCAAAGATGTTCCAAATATGTTTCCAAATCAGAGTATATTCAACAACACTGTAAATGTTTTTATACTTCCCATCTTTATCATAGATCTTGATCATATTTTATCAGAATATTATTAGATATTTAATATGCAATATTCATTTGGTTTTATTTTGTGAACATGTGCATGTCTATTCATTTTTTTTTATATCCCAACTTAAACCACTTTTGTGGTGGAATATATATTTTATTTAAGGACCCTGCATATAAAGTGATATTTTAGATTGAGATATTAAAAAATTGTTTGTTAAAGCCACCTTTCCGTGGAGGTCTGCCCTTAAATCATGAGCGTATCTTTTTATCAGCATTCTTTTAATAGCTTGAAATAAATCACAAGAAATCAGTGAGAAAGTTTTATGATAACTTTTGTAAACATTTTGTAAACTTTTCAATTTGTATGCAATCATTGTAATCATACATGTTAACACATGTTACTTCAAAATGGCATGCCATATCATAAGGTTAGGATTTAACATTCTGTCCCTGTTCACTAAAAAAAATGATAAGTCATGTTGTTGTCGAATGAAGTGATAAGTAAGTGCATGCAATGTTTTTGTTGTTGGCACTTTATACTGACAACTAACAAATGATAAACATTCCATCCATGTTGATGTTAAAGATCAACCTAGTGTTGCTTCACAAGACCAAGAAACCAACCACTAGGACTTTTGTCATCATATTTTGTCTTTCATTTGTTGAATTATTCTCCAGAGTCTAGGTAAGATACCCTCATCTGCACTATACTGCAATTCTGTTTTATATTGATTAATAGAGAGGGGGGATACTGCTCGTTTATTTTTATATGGTTATTAAAAACTATACTAATATAAATGAAACGCTTAGGCAATTACCACACATCAATAGGGGGTGAGGACAAGTTGGACCACTTCGGTATTGACTCCCATACAAAAGGTCACGGTTCAATCCGCTCAAAGTTTACATCCTTGAACAAGGTGTTTGCCCACATTTGTCCCTCTCCGCCAGGTGCTTTAAAGCGGGACTGCACTACTTATAGCTACTTGCGCCCTCTATATAGCAAACAATGCCTAATCACTGACCATCGGCCCCCATGGTCCCCTTTTTCTTATAATTGAGAGCTGATTTGATGAGATAGCCACCTGTCAGTGACCTTGCAGGGTGGTCTATTCCCTCCTGTTAACGAGTGCAGATAGACTTTAAATGGGCACGTGGCAATGCTGGGGTAATAATTGCAAGGTCTGCTGGAACAGTGACAGAAATACTTAGGCTACTCTAGAATGATAAGACCATATTATATTATTATTACCTATCAATTTTCAATTGATTTAAATGCAAATTCTGACCCTGCTCAGGCTATATGGCAGCATTTGGTGCTTTGTAGTATATTGAAAATAATAGATGACTGTATTCCACGCATCCATTTCGAAACCAGTTGGGTCCAATATTGTGGTAATTCTTGGCATCAGGCAGATGAAGGGAAGGATTAAGAGGAGATAGGGAGCTTAAAAGAAAAAGATGGGGAGGGGGGCTTTGGATATAGAATTTAGGAGATCATTGGATCACCCTGAGGAACCATGAGTGGGGATATACTTGAGTCAAGGGTTTGCAAAAGTGGGGATAGAGATAATGAGGAACTTGAAAAGAGGGGGGGGGGGAGTGAGGAAGGTAAGGGAATAAGAAGAGAGGGGTACAGGTGCAAGGATAAATCAAGGCATCCTGACACCATCTTCATCTGTCATACCATCATCATGATCTCATTGCCATCATGATATCTGCGTCATGTGCTCTCTTGTAACCCTGATAGGAGTGAAGCAATAGAGAAAAATAAACAACTCATTTTGTTTCCCAAATAATGAAATTCCCCAAAATTCTAAATCGTTGGTATTTTTCTATTAAATATGCAACACTATGTAGTAAAAGAAGAATAACACCAAGAAGCTAATTTATTTCTCATTTCAATTTCTATTTTTGCCTGTCTTTCTTATTGCTTCACTCCGGTTGTAAAATTGAATGCATTTGTATTGTTGCATGAAGCATGTGTAATGTTTCAATTTGTTTAATGATTCATTTTTGCCCATAATCTAATTTCTAATAATCAAGCAATTTCACTACAACCATGCTATCATTTTCCCCTATTTATAGAATCACTTCATTATATTTGAGAAAAAAGAAGACAAAAATTGTATGCTTGCCTGAAGGATAAGTTATAAGAAGACTATTAGCAGTAGCCTCTATCATTGAAATAGAATTCTTAGGTTAGATTTTCATGAAATATGTCAAATCAGTTAACAGTAGTATTGCACTATCATTAAATGCCCTTAGCTACTGTAGTCTGTAATGCTTTAACATTTTTAGATATCATGTATTTTAATGACGTGATATAAGCCCATTTAAGAGAGAAATATATAATTTGAATAGAAAATTGAATGATTACTTCAAGCAATCAAAAGCAAGAAAGAGTAACAGTTTTGAAGAATACAAACTCAAGATGGAAAAGCATGCTGTATAAAAATTGAATTTCACATTCTTACTATGATTTAAAACAATTTTTGAATGATCTGGAAGAGTTAATGAACATTTCTCAAGGCTTTATTTTGTCAAAAGTCCTAGGGTTAGTCTGTATTAACAGATCCAACTACATCGTTTAAGAATAGAACTAATAATGATTTCTGATGACCCTTGATTACCAGGTATCATGCCGATGAGTCTATCGCCTCTACATACGAGGAGTTCAGAGGTCACGCGACGAGGATCAGCTGTAGGAGCTAATGTACCTATGATCACAGAGTTAGGTAGGTTTGTTTTGATGAGTGACAAGAGGAGGAAGTCCTGATAGAAAAGTCAAGCGCTGCCACCCAGTATTAAGATAATGGCTGGTTGTTAGTCTCAATATCATATTGTTCTAAATTTAAATGGATCATCAGTAATTGTATACTTGAACAGATGTAATTTTGACGAGTGTCGTAATGGACGATGAGAGTGGATCGCAAAACATAACCCAAGACATATCCCACCGCTGTCATCCAAATATTTCATTATGACTATCGGTCACAATATCATGTATATATATATATATATAGTTCTAAATGTTCAGAGATCATCCGTAATTGTTTCCTGAACAGATGCAACTGTGATGAGTTTTAAAAAGATGACAAGATTGAGATCCCAAAACATATCCCACCGCTGTCACCCCAATATTACACAATGACTATCGGTATTAACAATATCATATATGTCTATCTTTTATTTTTCTAGTGAATGATTCCAATGTGCAATTCTTGGACCAAGATGATGATGATGACCCAGACACAGAGCTTTACCTGACCCAGCCATTTGCTTGCGGTACAGCATTCGCTGTCAGTGTACTGGATTCGCTCATGAGTGCTGTAAGTAATCTAAGCTTTCAAGGTATAGACCAGTTTTGGAAACGCCTCCCTCTCAAAAAGTGAAAAGGAAGCTCTTATTACCAATCATATGAAAGAATTTGTTTTGACTTATACGTGATGATACAAAATTTGACAGGAAACCGCCCACGATTTCTTTATTTGGTAAATTATCATTTCGATAAGCGGACTCTGCATGAGGCGCCCTTTGCTATGTACAGATTGATTTGATTCATTCTAAAGAATGCCTGCCTCTGTAACTGGCGAACATTACAGGCTAGCAGCACACAAAAATTCAAGACAATTTTCTTTATGCACTCATTGTCTGTGTGCAAATTGAATGATTTGCAAAGCTATCTCAGTCAACACTGATTTGTAGGGCAAATCTGTGGCTTGTGCTAAGTCACAACACTTCTGTATCAAGAAACTGTTTTCCCGATCTGTCTAGAGACACCAATAAAAATGTTAAAATGTGGATAATAACAAATTTGTGTCCATGGTAAGTACGGGCAAAGTATATAGAGAAAGATTGAAGACTCTATAAATGCTAGTATGCTGATGTGAGTAATGTTTAAACAGTTTCAGTGGCGAGTCTCACACCTCAGTCACACTGGCCAATCATTCACTTCTTGGCCTTTCAGAGTACCGGTAATGTAATTTTTTGTTTGGTCATGCCTTGGTCTCGGTCTTAGTCTGGGTTTAGACTGAGGAATGATGCCAGGAGCTTAATTATATCGTTATTCCAATATTTTCCTTCGCATAGACATACTTCAATGACAACGCCCTAACCCTCATCAGGACCCTGATCACGGGAGGGGCTACCCCAGAGCTGGAACAGATCCTAGCTGAGGGAGGTGGCATGAAGCCGGGCCAGAACAACATAGAACTCCTGGCCAACAGGGATCGATGCAAGGCTGCACAGCTTCCCCTCTTTGAGGGACCATTCGCACAATATGGGGTAAGTCCAGGAAACATGTACCTGTCGGTGGTTGTGATGACATTTCCAGTCTTCCTGTTCAGTCTTTCTCTCTCTTTGTCTCTGTTTACCGTGTCCTTTTCTGTCTGTATCTCAGCCTTTTTGTCCATCTTTATTTTCTCCTTAGCTCTCTCTCTCTCTCCCTGTCAACTTCTCAGTATCTTTCAGTTTTGGTTTGTATAAATAGTTTTCTTTCTGTCTGAACATATCCTCAATTGTTTTTTATCTGAATACAAATAGTCAGACAAAAGACCTCTTACATTATTACTCACCTAGCTTAAATACAATTCCTGGAATTTTGCAAGAATTTGCTCTGAAGCTTTGGTGAACAAGTTCATCACCATTTCATTGATGTGTAGAATGTAATTCACTATCTTTGTTGATATTTACAGAATGGAGGCATGTACGGAGACCTATTTGTGGATGCCATCAAGAACTATGGCATTCTGTGCTTTGGCATTTACCGATTCCGAGACAGCTCGGCCTCGACCAGCACTCCATCTTCCAAGCGCTACACCATCACCAACCCGCCCTTTGAGTTCCCTCTCCTCTCGACCGACCTCGTGTTCTGCCTGATGCACTACAACCCCATCCCACCCAGCGCTAGCGGCAAGTCCAGTGCTTTCAAGAAGAAGAAGCCACGCAAGCCCAAGGACGAGAAAACTGTCAAAGAACAACCGGAGAAGGAGAAGCCTTCAGAGAGACTCCTAGACAGACCCAGAGAACCAGAGAGGCTAGTAGCATCATTCACTCAGGCCCCTACCAGCCCTGCCCTATCATCGGTACCCCTCCCATCATCCATCCCAGTCATCCCCCCTATCGAGCCCCAGAGGAACGGGTCGCACCAGCCCGATAACCGCGATTCCGAAGCCGTGACGCCGCCTGCCAACGGTAACGGTCACGGTACGCCGATCATCGTTGTGCCCGCGTCCTCGTCTCCATGTTAGGAACAGAGAAATGTATTCAGGAAACCTAAGCAGAGAGCTTGGAAGGGAGAAGAAGTGTAACTTCAGTCGGGTGTCAGGCTAGTACATGCACTCCATCGTTGTGTTAAGACTTTGTGTAGTCACACCCATGGGGAACGATTAGGGTAGCGCCATCTGATTGGGGGAAAACCCTGATACTATTTGTGCTAAGAAAATGCAAGGTACATTTCAACAGGGTCCAACAGGACTTTCACACTATGTTATGATGACTGTTTAGTCACTGTACATCTAGAAAGGAAAGCATATGTAAGATGTTTCTTGATCTATGATTTGAAAAATAAAATCTAGACCGTATAAATCAGGATTAAGAACAAGGGTATTAACATGCTTGAGGTCAGTATAAACGATCAGATAGGGTCGATCTCATTGCTCTAAGGTCAATTAAGAAAGTGGTTGAGCATCGATCTAAATTGGGATTGGAAAGAGAGTGGGCCTCGCTCCCAACAAAATATTCTTGCAATATGTTAGATTCACCATTGAAACTGGACACCTTTGAATTCATTTCAGAGCTGATGTGTAACTGTCGTGTACCAAAGCACTGCCAGTTCTCTGCCTGATTTACTTCTAGATTCACTACTTAATTTAGGGATGTACCGGTAAATGGCTTTTTAATATATTAACAAAATTTTGTAACTAAACTATGACTTATACTACTGATTCATTACAGTACACTCTCAAATACTTGCTGGAGCTATGGTTTGGGCGATAATTTCTAACAAATTTTTGAAGCACGTCAAGCGGTTAGATCTTGATGCAATATTGCGTTTGACACATGTAAACAGAATGTTATCCTCATTACTATCAAACATAGAAAAATAGCTGCTCATATACCTTTGATATTTGGTCTTATGATAAACATTGCAAGTCACATACATGTATTTTACTCAGTGATCAATGATATTCAATGCAGAGCTGCAAATGCATTGTACTTATTAGAATGCGGTACATTAAACCACACATTATTTGTTATGATTGGGACTGATATTTAAAAAAAAACTACTATATGTTATTCAACATGTTTACATGAGTGTCACTGCAAGCTGTACATGGATTTTAATACCATGAAGGCTAGTACATGACACATCAAACCAATTATGAAAGTAAAACACCAATAATCATTATTTACAAATGAATATACTGGTATATAAATGAATTAGTTAGAATAAATCTTCGATCAGTATTCACTCTTTCAAATGCATCAGTGAATTAATAGACTATCAATATATAACAATACAAATAAATTCTATGATATATTTGTGTACATAGGTATATATTTGAAATGTTTTACACAATAATATTTTTAATCATATATAGTAGAAGAATGGAATATTAAATGTCTTGTTATCAAATTTATATAAAATGTAGCCAAAAACAGGGAGTTTGAGCATTAAAGATATAATTGTTCATTCGTTTCTAAAATGGACAAATATATTCAAAACTTAGATAATTATTTCCTTTTTATTTACAAGATTTACTTTTTCTTTCTTTTCTACTTTATTTATAATTCCTTCTAATTAACTGTTTGATTTTCATGGTACTTCTATATGTATATTTCAGTGACCTTTTTATTTCAAGAAGTAAAATAACGTAACAAAGCCACATGTGTACATGTACTGTATCTGCAGTACTAAACTTGGTTTAAAGTTCCCTTCTTTCCATCTAAGAGAATTGGAATCCAATTGAAATTGTTATAACAGTACTTGTTTTTTAAAGTATTAGAGATGTTGATCCTGACCGGTAAAAAAAAGAAAACAAGAAAGAATAACAAACTTAAAAGGCTTTTTTCGTTCTCCTGTCTTTTACATTTTAAGAAAGAGGTCAGATAAATGTACATTACATAATTGGGTTGAAATCGGTAGAAAATTAAATATCTTGGGCTCATCCCAGTATGAAATTACAAAAGCAAGTTTGGTTTAGTGTTCTTTTTTCAACCTAAATTCTTTTCTTGATTTTAGTTTCCCCATTATCATTTTTTTTATTATTAATATTATTGGGGCGGGGTGTTTCACTTTTTCTTTTTTCATATTTTCTCTCCGGTGTTTTAGGATTATACATTTCATTCTGCAGAATCCGTTTTATAAGCATCATTTTACTTTTTTTGTTGGGCTAATTCACAGGTTAAATGACTGCATACATACTTGAATCTGCACATTTATTCCTGCTTTGGCTTGTATGAGGTCTTCCTGATGTACGCATATCGCCCCAAAAAAGAAAAGAAACGCAAGAAAGACATGCTTTGAGAATTTTCTGAAGAATTTCATTTTACCTTTAGCTTTACTATGTGCAAAGATTGAACCTTGTGAATCGCTTGTTATCAAATGTCTGTTATATTTCAGTGAACCAAAGATTTAATACTTATTCTTTATGAAAACATTGCTTTATGTGTAGTGAAAATTGAATTTTATCCATTTGTCAGATGTGTTCAACAATCACTTTGTTTTATGTGTATAGAGAACTATTCATTGCCGATTTGAGTTTCCTCTTGAAATTATTTGTGAGTGTGTGCGTAGTTTGTAGTTTTCATCATAGCTTAGAACTTGTAGCCATTTCCAAGGGGAATTTTATCAATTGTATTAGATTAATATAAGTGTTCCATTTTATTTAGTTTGATTTACATTATAATACAGATGAATACAACTTAGGATTATGTCTGGGAGACTAGCACATGACACTATACATCTAAAGAAAAGGAGAGCCAGTAGAATATTATTTTCCAAATATACAAAACTTAGACATTTGAAATGGACCAGAACTACATAGTTGTATTAAAACAGAAGAGAATTTCAGATATCTCACTTTAAAAGAATTGATAGAAATTAATGTCTGCATCAAACCGCAGAAGGAATGCAATTCATAAATGCTTCAGAACTTTTTGTTGCCTTATATTTGATGGTGTTAAAGGTAAAGACCAGTATTGGAAACGCCCCAATTTCATAAAATGAAATGGAAGCTCTTATTACCAATCATGTGAAAGAATATGTTTTGACTAATACATGATGATAAAAATGTTGCCGGGAAACCGCCTGCTAATTGATATATTTGGTAAATTAGTTTATCTACATGGTCTGTGAGAGATAAACGCACGTGTCGCGCACCTGTGGGTATAGTCCCATATACATCTTTCTGTGTTCAGTGCTTGTAACTTTACAAAGACTGGGCCATATTTCTTATCATTTTGATGATTCCAGAACCTTGCAGTACACACCAATACTTATAGGCTAGATGATCAACCTTTTCTGATTGATTCCACAACGTTTCTTTCACAATACAATCGCATGACCATAGGTGGTCTTTACCTTTAAGCCACTTTTTTTTTTATTACAAAAGGAAGAACCAGTTCATATTGAAGAATATCAAAATATTTACAGGCATTTCTCCAACAAACGGAGAAGTTATAAATTTGCATGTACCGGTAGTTTACTAAATACAAGAACGTAGAAATACATGTATCTGCCAAAGGAATAATGCATGAAAAGACGTGTTTGCATTTTCTGATTGGTGTATCCTTTTCTTGCAGTGTAACCAGAAAACAATTTCTGTCACCCAGCCTCTGTGCAAGAAAAACAGTCTTTCTCATAGTCAACTTTTGCAATTTGATTGAAGTATTTTAATTATTTATTTCATCTAGCTCAATACTACTAGCAGACATGATAGTTTACCGGTAGGGTTATTTCTTGACTTTCTGTTATAAAGTCCGTCATTGGAACATATTATCTATCCGTGGCCAGTGCAAGCATTTGAACATTTCTGAACTATGTATAATTGTATAAAGATGTTAAATTATGAATTATGGTGATTTAATTTTCTTATGATTCATTGTAAAAATTAACAAAAGACTTGTATTATTTGTAAAAAGCTATACAAATTTGCATTATTTTTTTGCTGGGTGAAGCGCATGTTCGGTTGCAGATATATGATTTCTGTGAATTCTTGGACATAACTTGGAGGAGAGTAAAGAATTTTTGTGATGAGAAAGAATATGATTGTTGATATGTAAATATGAGATCAATTAGAATTATTATTAAATTCATTATGTATTAACAAAAGTACTGATATATGCACTAAAGTATGTATTTCATCATATAATCCCTAAATATTTTATGATAATCCTAGATAGATGATTGAAAGGAGGAATACCCTGAAATATGCGTATGAAAATCAAAAGAAAGTACAGTATATCTTAGGCTTGTGTGGTATATAAAAACACGAGTATGATAAAAATAGTCTTGTGCAACTCAACATTTAAACATACCTCTATTTATCAAACTACAATACTTGATAAGTACAGTATATGCATATACCATCCGTCTGTATTTGAGGAGTATATACTTAATTTATTACTCAGTAAATATTTCTTTGAAACTTACATAACACATATTAATGTAATCATATATTTAGCAAGAAATCGTTGTCTCTGATATTGCTGGTAGTTTACCCAAAAATACAACAAAAGCGTTTGTGTTAATTTGCCTATAAAGGCTCATAACACCCAAATAAACTGAAACTGTTTCACTTTTTAATTTAAAACATGAAAAATCTGAATTTGATATTAAAAACTTTCAAATCCAATTAATCCAGAATTATGCTTAAAGAAGAACAAAAATCAAAAACTGCTAAAAAGGTAATAATACAGAGAATTTATTGATAAAGCATATCGATGCATGTGAATGATGATCATAATCCCCTACTTTGTAAAAAAAAGAAAAAAAAAGAAGCAGCTTTCCTTGTTAAAGGGATACTGCCACCAGTGGTGTAGTCCATGTTTTGTGCAAAAGACCGATATAGGAGATAACCTTTGACCTTTGTATTGGTAAAGGTATTCATAATGCAAATCATCCGGTGCCTGGCAAGAGAATTCCTCCTGCCAGTAACTCCATGGTTTTAGGGATTCCCTTAATAACGCCCTTCTGCTGGGCAATTTGAAAGAGACATAGACATTATAGCAAATATGATGCTGGATGAAATTGCACCAGGTTTAAGGGAAAGACTAACAATGGATTATGCATCTGGGATTAGGATATCTTAATCTTAGGATTGGATTACATTTTTTTTAAACTATTACAGTTATGTTGCTTTCTTGTTTGTGTGCTGTGTGTAAAGTATTAATCCAAGATTTTGAATCTTTTTATGTTCACGGACAAATTTCTAGTACAAGGTAAACGGCCTCTTCGTCAACATGCTTGTACTTAATGTTCTATTTTTGCGTAAGAACACATTATTTTTTATCTAGTAGCATGTTTATGAAAATGAAAAGCAGGAACGATGTTAATTTGATTAAGTTTTTATGTATTTCAGAGAAGAACATTCTTCTTTTCTGATTATTACCTGCGATGTATTTTATTTATGATCATAGATTACGTTTGGGCGATACGTTTGGTGACGAGTATGTTTCATTTTTGTTGGTATTGCAATCGTTGAATAATACTTTATTTCATGTGTGATAACTGTACTTTACATAGCTGTACTGAAATTTGCACTTATTTAAAACCCACCTTATAATTTTTCTCTTTCTTTACAATGAGGCAGAAGGTTTCACCTTTGAAATCTTAAGCAATGGAGTATATTGGCAAGTACTTTAAAAACTTGAATATGGTGAATATTTCCCTCATAATATTTGTAAAGCTTTTCATCAAGTGTAGGATAATGTTTTTGGTACAAAATGAGTTCTTTGGCTAATAGAAATTGAGCTCTTACTTGCAGCTCTATAACAAAAGTACTTCAGCTTATTTTATCTTTTAACTTATGTTGTTCGTTTTTAATTTCACCAGATCATCTTCATATTGAAAGTTAAATCCCTGCATTAAGTACATTAAGTAAGCGAAATTACAGCTAAGACCAAATATACTTCAAGAGCCCCTTTATGATTCTCATTTAATTCACAATCACAAGAACTTGATGAATGGTTTACTTTAACAAAGTTTATATGTATTTGCAAAAAAAAACATTTTTTAAGAGATACATTTAAATCTGAAATTAATGTGTAAATAAATTTACTGACAGTGTTTTAATCATACCATTTTATGCTAGTACATGCTATGTTCAGCAATAAAAGCACATATTAACGACTAATATGGTATTGGTTCTTCTTTGGTAAAAGTTTATACATGTATTATCTATTTGAGAGAGAGAGAGAGGGGGGGGGGGAGTGAAAAGACAAGAAAGAAATGGTGAGAGGGAAAGAAAGAGAATTTTTGTTTGAAATTATGCTAATTATGTTTGATTCATATAGAATGGCCATTTTTCAGCAATATTGATATGTGTTAACTGGAAAACAGAAGTATGGACTCGGATACAAGTAGAGAGATGTAGAATGATAGATGAATTAACATTAAGATATGGACAGAGGAGAGAGAAATGGGAGAAAGAAGGAGCTTCGAGGGAGAGGGATGATAACAAAAACAAGTAAAGAATAAGAAAGAGAGAGGAAGGGGCGACAATGGAAATAACTATAAAAAGAGGAGATTGATTATAGGATTAGTGAGAAGATAAGTTATGGATTACCACAGTAAATCAGTGATCAACAGGGTAAAAGATTTGGTCAAGCAGTCCTTAAAACCCGTCAGAAATATCCACAAGTCCGTAACACTACAGCTTTTTCTTGTGATATTTCCTCCCTCTTTTCTAATTTACCAGGCGCTACCCTATAATTTGTTGATGCAATATAAAAAAACCAATGTCTTTTATTTAAAACATTTACATGTTAGTACTTGTTTTTCTTCATGAGGCAAGAACGATGTAAGGTATAATGTTTTGAACAGAAAAAAAAAATCAGTTCAGGTAGATTGTTATATCAGCTTAAAGGTAAAGACCAGTTTTGGAAACATCCCCTCTCAAAAAATGAAATGGAACCTCTTATTACCAATCATGTGAAAGAATATGTTTTGACTAGTACATGATGATACAAATTTTGCCGAAAAACCACCTACTAATTGATATATTTGATAAATTATTATATCTATTTGGACCTGATAGATATCGCGCACGTGTCGCACACGTGTCACGTAGTCCCATATACATCTTTCTGCATGTATAGTGCTTGTAACTTTACCAAGACTGCATGGGCCAAATTTCTTATCATTTTGATGATTCTAGAACCTTGCAGTACACACCAACACTTATATGCTAGATGATCAACCTTTTCTGATCGATTCCACTAAGTTTCTTTCACAATGCAATTGCATGACCAGAACTGGTCTTTATCTATAACGTAAACATGTAGGTTTGTAAAGATAAATAGAACAAAATATGTGAGGCAAGAACGATGTTTATGGTTTTTTATCTTTTATTTAAAACATTTACAAGTTTGTACTCGTTTTTCTTTGTAAGGCAAGAACGATGTATGGTATAATGTTTTGAACAGATTAAAAAAAAATAGTTCTGGTAGAATTCTGTTTTTGTTTAATATACACATTGTATACACTAGATAGCTTAACGTATATGTATGTCAATCAAACGTAGAAAAAAAAGTATGCATGACAAATATTAACAGCATTGTTGATGCTTGATAATAAACCAATATCTTTTCATTTACGAAATGTACATGTAGGCACTTTTTTCAATGTGACGCAAGAATAATGCAGGGTATAATGTTTAGAACAAGTTCAGAACAGAAAAGTTGTAGTAGATTTGGCATACTTCTCTCTTACATATACCATTTACACAATTGATGAGATGATCAGTATGGTTTCATATATAAATGTTATCATAAATACGTGAAAATGAGATTGCTACTACATCCTGTATCACTCGAATGGTCAACTATACTTTCTCAAAATTAAAGGTATGACAAGCTCTATCCGTATAGTACCATGATGGTAATGTAACCAGGATTTTTTTGTCCAAATTACCATCCACCATGGTAACCACAGTAACCATGGTACCAAACAATGAAATACATTGTTTGATGACCCTATGTTTATCATGGTTACCATGGTGGATGGTAATTTTGACAAAAAACCATGGTTACCATGGTACTTTTTATAAGGGTATGTATGTTATACTCAGTATTTTTTTGGTGAGCCTCTTTGAATTTTATATAATGTAGCTCTGGATTTTACTGAAGTAAGAAAGAATGAAAAAAAGAAGAATGAGAAAGTGATATAAGTACCGCTCTGATGGTAGAACATGTTTTAAATCAAGGTTGTGAGCATGTACTGTTTTTTGGCAGCATGGACGACTATAGTTCACTTGAGATATTTGTGCACAAGCACCAATTTAAAATCTAGTTGAATATACAGATAAATAATTGTGGAATAAAGTTAGCAGTGTTTGTTGTAGCCTAGTAAAGATTTGGGTTTCTAATTAAAAAAATTGCCACTTCATCAACATGGAGCAAACTGAATGTAACCAATACTGGAAAATTAATAAGAATACCGAGTTCAAACAAAACTGAGTTGAAAAGTGTGAAATAGGTGTTACACTTGGGTTCTATCAAATCCTAAACAAAATCTTCCTGGATCGGATCTTCTGGGCCTGGCCGCTGTGGATCTTATAGATTATTAATAAGATCATACATCATGTCAGGATCCCTATCCACTTCCCGGAGTAGCAGAGCCTCAACTTCTGCTCTGTCCATTCCAGAAATAATCTCCTGCAAGAGAAATGAAAATCTCATTTGAGAACAGAAGAAATATGCAAATTGTATCTATGTATTACTCTCTCATATATATATGCACACACATCAATATTTATTATATAATGAATTATCAAGGAGCTAGAATTCAGACTGATATGAAATGCAGGCAAATTTCAGACAGCAGACGACAAATGGTCACCCCCTCCCCCCCCCCCCCCCCCCTCCCCAATAAAAAAATATACCCAAAATTTGTTACATGTTATTCAATCATCTGATCCTATCTCTTGATGTGATTTGATGTGATGGTTATTTTACCTGACTGCAAAGCATAAATGCTTGTAAATACCGGTAAGCAACCAGACGGCTGACAGTTTTAGGTCCTCTCTGAGAGACCTGGTAGTCAGTGAAAAAAATACACGGGGGCTCGGGGCGAATTAGCCCCCGAAATGCCTAAAAGAGCCCCCGAAAATCAGAAAAGAGCCCCTGTAAATTTGCATACAGTTCAATGCAAAACAAATTTTAGAATGTTATTTTCATGCAGGCAAGCTTGAAAAGAAGCCCCCGAAAAATAAATGTTAATTTTTTCCCTGCTGGTAGTGAGGATTAAATTAATGCCTTACCAAACGGCACTAGCGCATCGTCTTGGTTTCGAACCTGGGTCACCTGATTACGAGACCACTTCTCTACCGACTGAGCTATCGCGCCTCACACACTCTTAAATTTTTTAATTTTTAGACTCGATATGTTTAGAATGATCATTATTATATGTTTATGGTACATGTATGCCTACATTTTTCTAATACGAATTTGTGAAATGCTGACCTTGAGTTTTGTCTCCATGAACTCACTCATTTGGGCGACATCTGTCACGATGTGGAGTGCAGGAGGTGCCCTCCTACTCCCTCTCCCCGCCAGTGGTCGATCACCGCCGCGACTTGCTCGGTTGGGTCCATGGGCCGATGAGTCGCTGCTGCCTTCTCTCTGCCTTCTTCCTCGTTTTCTCCCTCTTCCTCCTTCACCGTTTCCCTTTTTAGGCTTCTTTGCCAGAGGTCCTGCTGCTGTTGCACCACCACTGCAGTCATCAGTAGTGCTGGTCTGATGAAAGAGATGATGAATTTGGAAGAAAAAAATGTTGTTACAGGCCATGGTCGTATCCATGTGGGGGGGGGACAAAGGGGCACTTTCCCATGGAATAGGAAACATTTTGTGTAAAACCTATGATATTGTAGCATAACTAGTACAGTAATTTAGTAAGAAGTAGAGGGCGTTATAGTAAATTGTGAAATATATACATGTACATCGTGAGATGTCAGTCAGTCAGCGTTGACCTGTCGTTGCGACAGGTCCGTTACCAGGAAGGAGTAAAGTTACTTGAACTGCAGATACTGTGCAAGTGTTGTTTCTTTAGTCCTGTGAGACATTCAGTGATTGCGGGAGTAAGTGAATGAGAGCTACGTCCACGTTTTTCTTACACGATATACTTTTGTGAGAGCCCAGTGAGAGATATAGTTGATGAATGATTGTCGAGAGCGTGGACCAGGTTTTTAAAGAGACTGCAAGGCAGAACGCTACTCCGGCAGAGGCTGGTTACGCCACAATATTAAAGACAACAATTTTGAAATTTAGGGCCGGATAGGAAAAGAATTTAAGTAGATTGAATGAATTTAAACATTATGGAGTAATAAATTTGACCCATGGTTGGAAAAATTAATTTTGCCAGCATGTACAATTTAAACTTCAACAAGATTTGTTCTTTGGCAAACTAATTGGATTGTTACAACAGCAATGGTGATTTTATGCAAGCACCAAACGCCATGAGCACGCCATGGTCCATGGCGTGCTCATGGCGTTTCTGCATGGGGTATAACTCCCCCCCCCCCCCCACCCCCGGGCCGCCCCCATTAAAATTCATGAATATTAATATTATTAAACTATACTTTGAAAATATGAACGTATTTCCAGTGTCAGAAATTGGCATTCATCCTCTTCCTCTGTTATTTTCTTTCTGGTATAATGAATTTCTGATAAGCTTCCCATGCATCACGGTTGCTCTTGCTATCATTTAATTTTTCATCTACCATCACTATTCTTCTGCACCTACTATGCATACCATCTGAAATCGTAGCTCGGAAAATTATTTTGGTCAATGTTGGGATAAAGTATTTTATTCAAAAATATATCTTGGAAGTCCATATTCAATGCCCCAAATTATGTTAGGTATATGCCCCTACAGGCCCTACTGCTTCAAAAAATAACTTTTTACTTGCAATAGTTAGCCGAAGCTCGCTTGTTTCGCTCCCTCACAGTATGATTTACGGCACGTAATTTTGTTATCCTATAAATGCAACGAGGCCCTATTATTCAAAATATATGTTATTGCCATTATCATAACTATATATATGACTAGGCCGCATATTAAATTTTGTACGTAGGGTGACGGGGCAGTGAATTAAATTATAGTGTGTGGAACGGCTGCTACCGCCCCCCCCCCCCCCTCAATTTTTTTTTTTTAATGTTTTGGCTATAATATATAGGGATATATACCAAGATTATTTATTTATTTATTTATTCAGTCTCCTTTAAAATACAGGGTAGTCCTTTCAGAGCCACAAGGCCTGCTTTTCAAAGGAGCCCCGTAGGCAGTGACAAAGTACATGGTAAAAATTACAACAACAACAAATAAAAACATATACACAATACATAATACACAGTGATTTACTAGTACTAGAAATAAAAATAACACAGAACATGTTTTAGTTTGAAGAAAAAAACCTACATAAAAATTAAAATTCATGCTTGGATTTAAATGATCCAAATAAAGCAAGGAATATAATTAAATTGATGAATTAAACAAGACAAGTTCACTTTAATTGATATACTTGCACTTGTATGATAATAATCAAACAAAATTCAAACACACTAAAAGATAAGACAATTTCAAGTCAGACTGCATGAAGTGTGGCTAAAAAGAAAACGGCAGGTTAAAGTGGATTGCACAAAAGAAAGTATATAAGCGTCGATGATGATGATAATGTATATGACAACCTGTAATACGCATGAGAACAATAAATAATGAAAATCTCTAGGCATTTGTTAGCAAAGAACTTTCCCATATTACGACCCCATCTTCCCGCATGGCCCATGCTGCAACCTAGACCGAGAGCTAGGAGCCGATCGACCCTACCCAACGAACGAAAGAGACATAAATTTTCGGTCTAGGTCCAAGCTAATATTTAACTGCTAACGAAATAAGAATGCAACACAAACACTCACCAGGCGCAGGTATTGTTGAAATGCTGCATCTAAGTCAGTTCCTTCTTCTGAAGATGATGAAGCTTCAATAACCATATCAATTGCGTCCATTTTTACAAGTTATACCGGGCCGGAATGAGGAGCAAAAAACACGATAGATGCATGCGGGCCTAAACAAACGATTGCGATTGACGTTGTTACACTTTATACAGTGAATACAAGCATGCATCTCATGATCAAAAAGATTACCCTCTTCCAGCAGCGCTAATACTAGCACGCAGTTTAATTGATTACATAACAAAAACTTGAACGTGGGGATTAACTCGCATCACTATGCAAATAATCTCTTAGAAACCACCATCTTCCGACGGAAGTGTTAATTGCTTCAAGCAATTCGACCTGTGTTCTAGCTGGTGACTGGTGTTGCTTATTGTCCTTTTCGGTTTAACTTAATAATACCCCACCAATATAGTATTCTAAAGTTGTTCCTTGCTTTCATATATTGATACAAATGTTCACACCCTTTTCTCCACTTATGTTATTTGATATTATTTTTCCATATTCTCCCTTACTTTCTCGTTCAATGTCTCTTCCTTTTATTGTAATATGTCTCTCTCATTTTCTCTCTCTCTCTCTCTCTCTCTCTCTCACCCCCTCTCTCTCTCTCTCTCTCTCTCTCTCTCTCTCTCTCTCTCCCTCCCTCATCACTCTAATAATGATATATATATATATATATATATATATATATATATATATATATATATATATATATATATAAGACATTTTGTTATGATCGTAGATATTCGAAGTAAGACAAAAAACAAGTGGTTGTTAATTATATATTTTCATTTTTTAATTGTATGAATTTAAGAGAGAGAGAGAGAGAGAGAGAGAGAGGAGATGGGTACGTGTCAGTAATGTAGAAAGGAGTTATGTTTATAATCAAACAAGTTGTGTGTAAAGAAGAGTGGTGAGAATTAATGGACATGAATTAATTAATTTTTTAGAGCTATAGATCCCAATCGGAATCCGATAGAAAATTGTTGAAGATTTTTTAAAGAGCATTTACAAACAGAGTATTATTTTGAGAACAATATAAAGCCCATTTGGTTCGTCGCTAATGAGAACATTCTGATAGGCCGGGGTTGGGGCAGCATGCCCCCCCCCCCCCCCCCCCTCTCCCCCAGCAATGCAATTCAAGCATGTTTTTTGCCGCTTTTCAAGAAATTATGACTATACATGGCCAATATTGCATGAATTCATTTTGAAAATGTCAACATTCGTAGTACACAAAAATCCGTTCCGTATATTGACTTTACACACCGGACTTACGGGGGTGTTTTCAAAAGGAGGGAACATGCATAATAATATGCGTACCCTAAATAACACTGAGTGGGGGGGGGGGGGTGGGGGGGCATTTATTAAGGTAAAACTCGAAGGTATCAATCCGTTTTCGGTTCTAATAAAAAAAAAATCTTTTTCTTTTCCTTCTCGTCCCTACATTTTCGACTTCTTCATCTCCCCTTCTGTTCGTATTCCATTCATCCTCTCATCTTTCTTGTTCTTCAGAGTTCCGATTGATCAAAATCAATCGCAAGTTTGCAGTCTTCTATCTCTTACATAGTTGCGATTAATAATTATCAACTCTATAAGACGGGGCCCTGAGGTCGACTGAATTTCTAACAGGCTTCGATCGCCCTAATGCTTTTAATTGCTGTCATATAACTTGTCATCTACCATTATTATAATTTATGCTGGACATGCTCGGATAGCATGTTCTTCAAAAAATGTGTTGGTAAGTCATATTCAATGCCCAAAATGATTACTACCGGTAGACCCCTACTACTTTCAAAATTCACTTTTTACTGGCAAGATGTTTAACAATATGTCAAAGCTCGTTAACTTCGCTCGCTCGCAAACAAAAGCCGTATTGTGTTATCACGCAACAGGGTCTTATAATCTCTTATTATTAATATTCATATCATTATTATTGAAGTGGAAGTTGAGTTCTCAATTGCCTGATTCATGTTTCAATCCATTTGTAATTACACAAAGAGACGTGAATCAATATAAATTTTTCGAATTTTGTTATAACTGCTGTGTTATCTCCAAACAAAAACCAAGAACATGTTATGGAGGAAAAAATCGGGTGTCATCATGCATCGAAACGTCTTTTCCTAATAAAGAATGGGTTATGCGCTGTTCTAGGTTGGTTGGTTTTGAAAGGGTCTTTTAAAGAGGTGGAATTATTTTTCTTGTCATCTTTTCTCTAGTCAAATTTCTCGATTAAAAAAACAAACTTCCTGACCCTTCCCAAAACTCAATTCTTCCTCATCGCATTAGTTAGCCACATAATTGTATGTGTTTGTATGGGGTGGCGGGGTGGTGAAACAATGTTTGGGATGCCGGATGGCTTAGCAGGCTGATATCCCTATAGTATGTGAAATAGTGGGCCTATACCAGTGTAACTTGTTGTTACCATGACGGTTGTACAACCGTGATACTCGATCGTTGAAAATGATAATATAATAAAGTAAATCAAGATTTTAACTTTTGTGTTGATTGAAAACATACTTACCACATAATTATGAACAGAAAAACCTCAAAATTACCATATTTCATGTCTTTCATTTTATTGCATACCTACCTTTAAATTTACAAATATGTTATCTATTAATCACCAATAAAAATGCAAAATGTATATAATTTATGGATTTATACAACCAGTATTCTCTCTGTCAAAATTCTACTTTTTACCTTATTTTCGATATGTCTGCTATATACACTCTCATCCTGAGCATTATCTTATATATTATATATAATATACAGATATATATCTCCCTTTATCTCTCACTTTCTCTCTCTCTCTCTCTCTCTCTCTCCCCCTTTCTCTCCCTCTGTCTTACCCTCTCTGTCATACTTTTCCTGGATGTCCTGTGCCGTCTGTACTATTTCCCCTCCCAACCTCTCTTCTATATTTCCTTCCAGCCCTTTTGTTCTCTCTTCTCTCTTATTTCGAACGATCTTTTCATATATGTCATGATTGATGAATAGATTTAAGCAACTGTTACCGGTTTAGCAAATTTTATTAAATTGTATATAAAATAATTAGGCGTACACTGATTTATTTAGAAAATTCATTTATTGTGTGATATGTCTTAATATATTTGCTGGATAATATCACTGCCAGTTTTTTTTATTTATTATATTTATATTCGTATAATAATTATTTATGTTTTTACGCAATGTACCAAATTCTGCAATTCAGCCATCTGGGTGCAAATGAATTTTCAATAAAACCATTACCATTACCAATTTACCATTACTGCCGCCCCCTCCCAAAAGTTTTGGATAATTATAAATAATGAAATTTAGAAAAGTACTTTGTCATTATTTATAAATAAAAAATAATGGATAGATCTATGTGAATTATTGTAGTTATTAAAAAATAAAGAAGTATGAATTGTAATTATTTATAAATAATGAAAATGTGTTAAGAATTATATAAATAATGTAAATAATGGTTATTATTTGTTAAATAATGATTATATAACATATAATTTGTCTATATAATAGTTTTACCCCGAGTTTTACAAACGGCGCCTCATAATGAACAGAAGCGGATCTAGAGGGGGGGTTGGGGGGGTTGCAACCCCCCTTGGGCGGCCCCCCCCCAAAAAAAAAAAAAAAAAAAAAAGAAAAAAAGAAAGAAAAAAGAACGCACGCTGGAGAGAAACCCTTTCAAGTGCAAATATTGTGAGAAGATATTCAACTCATCTGGTAACTTAACCAAACACATGATAACTCTGGATATAACTATGTATTAAACTGTTACTTGATTTAAAAAGACGTTATCATGCACTGCTTTTTATGGTCTCCATTGTGTTAATAGATGCCAGGAAAACATCACTTACGGGGTTCAAATAAACACCCCAAAAAAAATCGGCTCGCCGCTTCGCGGCTCGTGGACGATGCTCCGCATCGTCATTATTTTGGTCAAACCCCCCCCCCCTTAGCAAAAAGCTAGATCCGCCCCTGATGAAATACCAAATTTCAGTGACGGCAAAAGTTCGCTCCACTGATCTCTACGGAAAAATCAGATCAGTGGTTCGCTCCCACCACTCGACCTGGTTTCAAAAGTTTGTTGCCCTTTATTGCGCAATGTCGTCGCACTTTTGCACCACGTCGACGAGGTTCGTAAACAATGCTCCAGCTGATAGCCTAGCCACAAACAGCGCATACACGACTCACTGCAGCCATATATGCATGCATGTTGTAGGTCTATATGCATATCCACACATGCAGCATGCAATCACAGCTTAGTACCGCATTGTTTCTGCAAGTAGACATTTCGGATTTGGCAGTAGACAGATGATGCTTGCGTCCGTGAGTGCTGCTGATCAACTGTAATTTCTCTGTCTTTGGTAAGTATTCATAGTGAAATAAATAACTTACAAGCCACGATATTAAACTTTAAACTGTGAATTAGTTGTGTGACTGTGATGTGAGTGGGAGAAAGCTGTCAGTGTCAACCAATTAAGTCTAAGTGAGTCTATAAAAGTAAAAACCTGTTTTGTCTGATGTGATAATGTTTATATTATAATAATTATATAGATCTAGATCCAGATAGTAGCTTATGGTCTATAATCATGAGAATATTACTAGACAGAATTAACAGTCTGGTATGGGGAATTCTTTCATAAAACTGACATTTGTCAACAGTTGAGCCAGACGTAGTCTCAGTGGAACAACGGTCGATAATTATCAGCAGTAGGGTCCCTGGTCAGGGAATGAGGATCATACACATAAACCAGGAAAAATTGCGTCCTAAAAAATGAGGATTGTCCACATTTTTGCTGACGTTTTTTTTCATCGGCGCTATGAGGGTATCGGGTTCCCGAACCGCGTGCTGGCGATGCGAAAAAACTGATTCCATGTGAGAAAATAACCCCAGTTCACCATCTACTTTCATGGGTTGTCCGTCTTCCCGAGGATTTATCGCTCATAATGTGAAAGTCTCTGTACAAAGGCAATGTAAAATGCATCAAGAAAATCATTGCGGAATCCGTTTTTCGCATCGCCAACGCGCAGATCGGAAATGTGAAACGTCTGCGAAAATGCTGACGACCCTTATGTTACGCGTCTGTCTGCATTCCTTATTCCTTATCCTTATTCTCGGACCAGGGCCCCTACTGATCAGAGACTGATTTTGATTTGTTTTGTTTTGTTGCTTTATCATAACCAACTGTAAAGAGCGTGTTAATACATCAAAATTGAGAGAATTTACATCGCTATTTTGCTTTAAAATTCATTGTAGGATTGATGCCCCCACCATGGACGTTGAATCCTGGACCTGCAAAGATGTGGCCAAGTGGTTATCCACCAAGGGATTCGGTCAGTACGCTCGTCAGCTATGCACCAACCACACGATTGACGGTCAAGCGCTGCTACTACTGACCGAAGCTGACCTGCGCAGTCCCCCTGTTTCCATGAAAGTTCTTGGAGACATCAAGCGTCTAATCCGTCAGATCGATCTCTTAAAGCATCAAAATGGCAACAACGAAAAGATGTCGAACGGTCATGCCCCGACAACGACACCGGTCACTGCTCAGACACCTGACCGTCAACAAACGGGAGAGGATCAGGTGGACTATCCAAAGAGGCACCTCGCAACGAGATTAGAACCCGAGGTGTTCAAAACAATCCTAAGCTTCATCTACGTGTTTGCGGTGTTTCTTCTCACTGCTTTTGTCATGACTATCGTTCACGATCGAGTGCCTGATATGGAGAAGTATCCTCCCTTGCCAGACATAATCCTGGACAATGTTCCTCTAATACCGTGGGCTTTCAAAGCCTGTGAACTCTGTGGTATTATTCTGTCAATTCTCTGCTTCCTAGTACTCTTTCTTCATAAACACAGGTATTCAAATATTTCTTCTACAAGGTTTTCAGTATTCAGAAATTACATTTGCATTTCCTTTTATTACGACATGTATTATCATTGGACTTCATAGTTCCTGGGGCCCCCGTTTCATAGAACTTGTTATCAATAACAAGTGTCCCATTTCTATAACAAATTAGCTCTCAGCCAATCAAATGCATCAATTTCAGTAGCTAATTATAACAGTTATTGCTACTTGTTATTGACGACAAGTTTTATGAAACTGGGCCCGTATTCAATAAACTTCTAAGACATTTTTCTTAAGTCTAAGAAAATGTCTAAGAATTTGTCTAGGTTGAGAAAGTTGCCTCGGCCGTATTCTAAACACGTAAAGCAGTTTGTCTTAGCTAAGACGACAGATAAGACAAATTCTTAGACCCAATGACGTCATGTTGGAAAGTTAAAGTGGTCGACTCGAGCGAATTAATTGCAACTCAATTTGCCTATGTAATTTGGAACACTTTTGGAACACTTCCCTGTAAATTGGCATTCTCCCTTTAAGTACAATTTATTGTTTCAAAAGCTATACAAATATGTACATGTAAGGCTTAAACTACTAGTCCATAAAACTTGATGCTTTTCTCTACTGCAGTTGTTACCGATGATGACTGTAAAGCTTGGTTTGCTCAGCACAACTGAAATACAAACTAAGGACTAATTCAGAATTGGTCACTTTGGTCTTGGGAGAGAAGCCTGCCCCGACCCCCCCCCCCCCCCTTCCTGGTCGGAGGGACTGCATTTGTGTTCCCAGAATCTTCGGTAAAGGGATACTTTTCGCGTGACAAAGTCTGGTCCGTATTGACTTAAATACAAAACAGAGATGGGGGTGATTACAAAAATCCAGCCCGTATTGACTTTACGCACCGGAGATAGGGGGTGCGTTCAAAGGGAGAAACATGCATACGCGTACCCTAAATAACACTGAGTTGGGGGTGGGGGGGGGGGGGGGGGGTTGGGGCTAGAAGCGTCCATACTATGTGAACTGCTCATACTGGATAGTATTTCAAAATTTGTCCATCATCATCATCACCACCATGATTGCTTTGCGCTGAACCATTAAAGATGAAGTTGAGTTCTAGTCATGCGATTGCATTGTGAAAGAAACGTTGTGGAATCGATCAGAACAGGTTGATCATCTACATTTAGCATATAAGTATTGGTGTGTTACTGCAAGGTTCTGTTATCATCAAACTGATAAGAAATTTGGCCTAGTGCCATATTTAGAATATTAAGGCATTCGAGCCATGCTTTTCAGGGAACATTTTTTTATTTGATGTTCTTCCACACTCGCATAATAACAGTGATAACGCTCACAAATTATTGTTCACCTCTTCCCAGAACTCAACCTTCTCTTTAAACAAGACAACCTTCCTTGTGTACTTTATTTCATTTTCTTTTGTCATCTCTACTGCTTGCTACACAGGAGCATTGTTGTTCGACGTCTCTTTGCTATCACTGGGACAGTGTTTTTACTCCGGTGTGTGACAATGTTTGTTACATCACTCTCTGTTCCCGGCATTCATCTACAGTGCTCAGCTAAGGTGAGTTCAACATCATTATTAATCGGCTGTATGACCATGGGTATCGTTAACGGCAGAGTTTTTTTCATTTTTTCATTTCATTTCGTTTATTTCCATTTCCAACAAAATAAATAAAGTACATGGGATTGCATTGTACATAGTAAAACAATGAAACTTAACAATATATTTGTAATTGGTCCACATTGTACAACAGGCATATAAAACAGGTTGGTGAGGGGACTGCTGCTAAAACAACCGTGGAATTTTACCCTTTTCATCATCATCATTTCAGTACCGGTATCATTTATCGATATTACTAGGGTAGTAGCATTACAGCAGGCATCACTTTTATCATTGTTGTTGGTCTTACTATCATCACCATTAAAGGGATTCGTTATCATATTATTTTTGACTTCACAAAATATTTGTTTAACCATTAGTATCTGTAATACTTTGATTTATTTAGGTTTATGGTACTGTCTGGGACAAGCTGGTGAGAGCTTTAGAGATCTGGTCAGGTTTGGGGATGTCTTTGACCGGTGTCCATACCTGCGGAGATTACATGTTCAGTGGACATACAAGCTGCATCACTCTCGCAAACTTCTTCATCACAGAATGTAAGTAGAGCTGTTTCGGTATTCGTGGCTTTATTGGGATATAGGAAACCAGTTTACTTTTTCCCTCCTGGGGGTGTTTTACAAAGCTCCCAAGTTGAACTTATCTCTTAGTTGGACACTTGGAATTAACACTTATGGAGAGCCATTTGTAGCCTTAAAATGAAATATATTCAAAAGCAAAAATTGAAGTATTTAAAACTTTTTTTAAATTCCACATCAAGAACATGAAATTTCCTTGATAATAGAAAATATGAGTGATTTTCATCAACATTTTATGCCTTTTAAAATAACTTACAATATATTTTTAAAGATACTAACGGCATTCCATAGTTGTTAAGTCCTACTTAGAGATAGGTTCAACTTAGGATCTTTGTGCAACACCCCCAGTTTCCTTTTTCCCTCCTGGGGGGTGTTTCACAAAGACTAAGATCGACTTTAAGTTGGACCTAACTATGGCAGGCCGTTCATGCCACTAGTTTCCTCTAACCATTCCTGGCATTGGTTTATCAAGGGATGTACAAATCGTAGTCACAAATCTACAGAATTTACATTTTTTAAAGGTTATTATTAAAGGAAAAAATATTACCTAAAGATCATAATTGAGAGACCAACGGTGAGAGCAACCAGTGGCATGAACGGCCTGCCATAGTTAAGTCCAACTTAGTCTTTGTGAAACACCCCCAGGATACGATTCAAGCCAAAACATGTCCTTCTTTACTTTAAGCCCTCTCTCAATCGACATTGTGCAGTACAGTTCCGTTAAGTTTTTCTCTGTGATGCATGATCAAGACTTTTGTTTTAATTTATTTCACTGTTAGTTTTTAGAATGATTTACACAGATTTAGACAAAGAAACCTGAAAGTAAGAAAATATGAAGTCCATATTTGCTTTATTTTGCCAGGATCACTTCTTGATCTCAATTTGTACTTCAATGAAATGATACAGACGATGTCTACTAAATCTATATGCATGTACATACCTGTGATATTGTGTGTACAAGATTTATGGAGCATTTTCTACAATGGTTTCACTCCACTTGCAACAGTTTTCAAAAGATTCAATGTGAAATGCTTTGTTTCTGATGCAAAACTGTCCTCACATTTCCTCACATGATTTTGAATTGATACAAGTTTTTCAAGTGAGGGACACTTTCTCAGACAACAAGCAAGCTACCTTAATAAGTAGTTCTTGAATTTGCAATTAAGAGAGATATATGGCTTTATTTCGTCAGGAATATTTTTGCAAGTCTCTGTAGTATACATGTAGATCTACTACTCTTAAAAGAGGAAGCCAGCCAGACATGCTGGTTTTCTATTATATCTTGTAAATTATTTTTCCTATTCCATCTTGTAATGTTGCTTCCTATAACATCTTGTCAATAATATCGACAAGAACAATGAAGATGTATGAGTATCAGTTACATTTTCTTTTCAAAAGTATAATCTTATGTATATAAATATGTATTTGTTTGTGATGCCAATCAAATTGGAACTGCTATGTAGAATCTTAAATTCATATTGAGAAGCCATACAGGTGCACCTCATTTCTTTTCTTCTCGTCATTATAAAATACCACTGGTTTTGGATGCTATCAAACCATACATTTATATCATTTTTCTCTATATTCTACATGCATATTTTTCAGATTCCCCACGCAAGTTCCACATCCTACACACGGCAACGTGGGTCATCAACCTGTTCGGTATCTTCTTTATCCTTGCTGGCCACGAGCACTACACCATCGACGTCTTCATTGCTTTCTACATCACCTCACGCCTTTTCCTCTACTACCACACCCTCGCAAACAACCGCGCCCTCTGGCAGAGCGACCATAGGGTGCGGGTGTGGTTCCCCATGTTCTCATTTTTCGAGGCGAACGTCGATGGCATCGTTCCGAACGAGTTCGAGTGGCCCCTCCCGTCTCTGACGAAGATAATGGAGCGTATTAGCGAAGGCCCAGTCAAGAGATTGAAAACAAAGGCAAGATAATCCAAGGCTTTGGTCTTCGATAATGAGTGACTGGACATTTGCTCCTGTCATGTTTGCTCCGGGCTATATGTCATTAATCATAAGTAAAGATTAGTGTTTTTAATTTTTTAATTGAAAGTGGAGCAATTGTCACAGGAGCAAGTGTCGTACAACCAGAGAATGCCTCAAGAATTAAATTACTGGCATTTCTATCTTCCTGTAGCTTTCTTTACAAGTGCAATTCGGTGATGTGTATTTGCTTCCAAGTTTTGGGTATTGTGGAGAAAGGGGTACATAAGGGGCCCCATCAAATAGATTGTGACTCGACCAGAGCAGACTGTGGTCAAGTTGCATCTTTAGAAATATGCAGTTGTGACTTTGCAATTGTGCGATTGATTGGAGGAATTGTCATTGATTAGATCAATCACATTTTTTTACAAGACATTCAGTACTGTAAAGGAGCAAATGGTTAATGAAATTCACGCAACATTTAGTGATATTGACAACCATTGTATATTTTTCTACGCAATATGTAAATGGGTATAATGCATGAATTAATTGAGTGAATTCTTATGTAACATGAATAGGTCTCTCTCTTTTTCTATCTGTCTGTCTGTCTGTCTTTCTCTCTTTCTCTCTCTCTCTCTCTCTCACACACTTATTCATCAAAAAAATCTTGTGTCTTGGCTTTTGGACAGTGCTTTATAGCCTTTAAAGATTGAGAATCACTGCGCATTAGAGTATATAATATAATATATATATATAGTAGTTGCACTATATAAATTGGTCTAATTATTTATTATTGAATTAGGTTAGGGCATCAGTGCTAAAAATTCTTCATTAGCACTCTTCTTTTCTTGTATAATTTCCATGAATCATGATGAGTTAAAAACCCTTCTAATTCCCAGAAGATGATAAATGTTAATCCGCACATGTCTGCATTCTACTATAGACCTTCTACTTTAAATCTTGTTACATTAATCTGTAGCGAAATTTTATCATCAATTCCAAACATTTGCACTTCATCAAAGTTTGTTTACAATTGTCAGCTGATTTTACTACACAACCATCAACTGCCTTTCATATTAAATCAGCAGACCAGCAATTCCTTTTGAAATCATCTCTTTTGTTCACTGCTAGTCGGCCTACCGGTATTCAACATTTTGACTCAATAGAATATAAATCAGGCAAGCTCACCTGTTGTTGAAATACCTTCACTAATGTACCCTAGTAGATGTTTTTGTATCATGGCAACAACTGGCCAATCAAGAGACAGTCTGGAAAAAAAAGCACATGACACATTTTTCTAGATTCATTCCATGTGCACCATCTTAGTAGAAGGACTTCACCCTGGAAGTAAGATTTTCCGCTAGTCACATGCAACTGTATATTACAACTCATCTGCACTACATTACGTTTTATCAGCTGCAATTATCACCAAGAGGAATTCTCATATAGATTTAATCCATTGGATATAATCATCTCATATTGTAAAAAACATTCATCGCTTGTGCTATCCGAGGTGGAGTTTTAATTTCAATTATTATATAAAATAATTATTTTTTTCTTGTGAAGGCTACTTAATTCATCTTAAAGGGAAAGTCCACCCCAGGATTTTTTTTAGCTGACGATATAGACCTAATAATACCATGAAGAATGATACAAGTCTCATTCAAATCCATGATCACATAACGAAGATATATCGACTTTTTTATCGAAAATCAGCCGCCCCCCAAATGCAAATGCGTTACATGGGCATGAAACGATTGTGACGTATGTTGCAAGCTGCCTTCTTATTTCGCAGACATTCACTTTCGCTCGCGGTACACTGTTATCGCACTGACACGACGAATCATGAATGAAAGTGAAAGCGAAAGTGAATGTCTGCGAAATAAGAAGGCAGCTCGCAACATACGTCACAATTTCGATACTATCGGTTATTTTTTGGCGATCGTTTCATGCCCATGTAACGCATTTGCATTTGGGGGGCGGCTGATTTTCGATAAAAAAGTCGATATATCTTCGTTATGTGATCATGGATTTTAATGAGACTTGTATCATTCTTCATGGTATTATTAGGTCTATATCGTCAGCTAAAGAAAATCCTGGGGTGGACTATCCCTTTAACTTTTGTATTCATATTGTTTAAAAATGCCAACTCGGTAATATGTAATACATGTACCGGTATCTGTTTCCATGTATTGGTAGTGTTTTTTTTTTTTTTAAACAGTTTATAGTGCAAGTCTCCCAGGTAATATTTTTTGTATAAATTAATTTATTTATTCATTTTTAAATATTTTTTAAAATAATAATTATTATTTTTATGTGTGTGTGTGTGTGTGTATAATTGAACTAGGATATTAACATGTGCCTTTAAACATTGTTAAATATGGAACTGATATTTATGAATACCTGCAATTCGTTTCGATAAAGATAAAGTGGAGTTCTGGTCATGCAATTGCAATGGAAATTTTCTTTCTCAGAAAGGTTGATCGTGTAGCGCAGAAGTATTATACTCAAGGTTTTGGGATCATCGGGATTATAAAAATTGGCTCAGTATTATGAGTCACATGCATTGTACATAGAAATGTGTATATATGGGACTAAATTACAAACATGTAGTATTAAAGTTGTGGTCTAGTCATATTTTGAATATGAGGGCATTTGAAAAGCCACCCTTTTCAGTGGAATTTGTTTGTTTATGATACATCAAAAGAATGAAAAAGCTCATAAACTAGTTTTTATCTTTCCCTGAACTGGACCTTCTGTATGTATTAGGGCTTTAAAACACACCAGGTAAGGTATGTGTGTTGTGTCAACAGAATATGTAAACACAACACACATTACTTGGTGGTTTGGGTTTGTCCATTTTTTCTTTTCTTTTTGCATTATTTTCATACTTGTGCCCCCTCCAACCCCCATTATGCCAAATAATCCTGGAACAGCCACTGTGTCTTATCATAACTAATCATGGATACAACATGTTGAAGATTCTATGGGCGGATATCCTTAAGTACGGTAATACACCATGGACAGGAAGAACACAAGGTCAAAGGTCATAAAGGGTGCATGTTGAATTGTGATCATGTGCATTGCCTGAAATTTTATTAATGAGATTCTGTTTTTTCTATACATGTACGTTGAGATAAGAACCAAAATTGTGAGAGACTCTGTGCAATGATATGTACACTAAGGTTAGAAAACAGTAATTGAACCCTCTCCCCTCCCCCTCATTTTATTTTGTGTGTGGAAATCTGTTCTACAAATAATTTCACTCTCGATTAGAACATAAATTGGTTTACGTTATAATGTGTTTTTAGCAAGGTTTGCATTTTAACCACATATTTTTTTGACGGTGTTAGTTGGCCCTGACAAGCTAAAACCTTGCCAAATCTATCATCAACATGAAAGCATTAAAAGATTATAATACATTGTGTAATTTGTGTATTTCATTTAGATTTTGAAGTACATGTACGTTGTAAAACCATACAATTATCTTCCGAGATCCAGGGGGTGTTTCACAAACTTGTCATCAGTAACTACTGAAATCTTTGTTTCCGGTGATTGGTTATCAGCAGATTTGTCACTGATTTTTGTCATTGAAAAAAGGCTTTGTGACATACCCCCAGAAGGGCATTAACTCATATTATTTTATAACAGTTCTCAACAGACAAGAAAATGATTTTTGGGGCTTTAATAATCTCATATTTTAGTATTTCACATCAACATTATGATAGAATTTGAAATTTTTACATCTTGAAATGTCTGTAGTTAAATATGACAGTTGTGAGTATGTGTATAATTCTGCCCTGTTATTTATGTAGAAATCGACATGAAATGTGGTTTTATGTATGAATTTACGTTTATATCAAATAGATCTCTCGAAGGGAGAGGATAAATTTAGATGTTTATTCATAGCTCACATCAACAATTCATCAGCACTTCAGCACATAACAGAATTGATCCGTATTCTAGAGAATCTTATTGTTGGGAGTGTTTGAAAAGGTTTTATTAGTGTATGGATAGATGGTTTGGTTTGCTAGTTTGTTTTACCTGACTGCTAAAATAGCATTATATGTTTGTAAGTAGGCAACCAGGGACTAACGCCTTTAAGTCCTCTCTGAGGGACTTGGTAATGACGAGTAATGCCTTACCAAAGGGAACTGGCTTGTTTTTTAACCCGGGACCTCCCGATTACGAGACCACTGCTATACCACTGAGCCATCGCACCTCCATTGAGGTATATGCTTGTATTTAGTGTTAGCGAAAAGTAAACAGGTTGTACAAGTTTTAATTTGAGAAATATTTTGAAATTTGAAATTTATTTTAGAATATGGTTTATTTTAATAGATAAATAACTCGTCTTCTGTAACAAGTCAAATGGAAGTTTTTATAGTAAAATGCCATTTTAATTTAATCTATTTAATTTTATCATTTATTTTATACATGGGGATTTGTTATTTGTATTATCAAACAAAACATTACATCTTTTTTTCATGTTGATTTTGGTAATTTGAGTATAATCTGTACTTATGGGATTTTTCATTGTAAAGAATTGTTACCCATTTCTTGTTTATAATGATTTTCTCCATTTTATTTCTCGCCCCTTTCTAGCAAGATGGAAAAAGAAATGTGGTGTGATACAACATAAAAATGTATGAACAGTGAAACCAGGTCACCCAAGAGGGACAAGAGAAACCGAAAGTGTGGTCTTTATAGGGCAGGTGGTCGCTAAAACAGGTTTTCCTGTACATGATAAATTTAAATTTATTTAAATTTGATGCCTTTAATATTGAACTTTTTGTGTAACATGTTAAACAGTACTGGTATATCTAATTATATAAATCACACATGGAAATCGAAGAGAATATATACATTTGTAATATAGTGAAATACATATTTTTATCATGTATATGCACTTCATGATTTTGATCAAAGATTATTTATGCAAAAAAAATCCTTTTGTCTTTGTTTATATTTGAGTGAATTTTCAATGTTTTTCAATGTATTGAAAAGTACAAGTTTTGACATTCCACAATACAAATTAAGCTTCACAAAACATTTGATTTAAAATTCATTGTTGCATTTAATGTTACAATCATAATTTTATAGTAGTGAACATTTACATGTATATCTGATATTTCAACAAAATTGGCAAAATGTATATTATATAAAAAATAACTTCCTCCTCCTTCCCCCATTTTGATGCACTGTAGTGTCGACTTCTGCATCCCTCATACGTACAGTGAACTTTATAGACAGGTGGTCACTAAAGCAGGTTCGACTGTACATGCCCCTCTACAACATTCCAGAGACCGACAACACAGCATGTGACCTAAAAGTGTGGCTCACAACCTTTAGCTCTTACTTGTCATATTTTGAACATGAGGGCATTTGAAAACAAATTTTCTAAAATACCATAAAAAGAACAAGAAAGTTCAGATTATTTTTCACCTTTCCCAGAACTTGACCTTTATAGACAGATTGTGCCATTCTCGTGAAAAGAGCCACAGCCCATTAAATTTGTACATAGCGATAAATTGCGTGTAATGCCCATGGGGGATTCTATCTCCGCATAGACTTTACACGCAAGTGTGTGTGTGTACACACTCGACTTATTTCACAAGAAGGCCCAGGTTGCTTTATTACAGGTTTAAATAAAAAATACTTTTCAACGGAAACAAAAGATGTGATCTTTATAGACAGGTGGTCTTTCTATAGCAGGTTTCACTATGTGACAAGAAATAAGTACAGGCCTATCATTTTAGGTGCATCAAACTTTTGTAAGCTTTTTGAATGGTTGGGATTTGCAAGGGTTTCATGCCTCGCAATAATAACTTGCTGAACATGGAATTAATGCAATTAGCGAAGGTTACACCTGTCACTAACAATAAAAATCTGATTTCACAGTACCGTACCTTGGACTTGCCCTCAAACAAACAGCAGACCTTGGCTCTGTCTTGTAAAGAGTTACGATTGATTCTAATCAATCACAAGTCCTCCAATCAATCCAAAGTTTACAGTCTCCTATCTTTAATTATGTACATACATATAGTTGCAACTGTTTATAAGACAGGGCCCAGATACTATAACACTAGAGAACTAGCAGCACTTAAATATTCTATAGAGTACCGAAGCTGTGACGTCATAAAAATCTATTTTTTGAATTTCTTAATTTTGTCTTCATTTTCCGAAAGAGCATCAAAAATAATGTTCCAAATGCCAAAAACCAATTGAATATGTTAAGTATTGGCTGAGATATGACCATCTGAATAAATAAGTTTCCTATAGGAACTCATATTTGCTGTGGTTCCTAATGACTATGAACCAGATGGTCATATCTCCGCCAATATTTAACATATTCAATTGGTTTTCGATATTTTGACATTATTTTTTATGCTCTTTCAGAAAATAAAGAAAAAGTTGAGAAATTCTAAAAATAGATATTTGTTATGATGTCACACTTCACCACTCTATTGCCTCAATTACACTTGCACACATTTATGGTGTGTCATGAAAAATAGAAGAGATTTAAATTTCTCATTTCGAGAATAGACATACAGGGTGTGGCAACACAAATAGAAGAGATTTAAATGTCTCTTCTCTAGATAAATGTCCATGCAGCTGGTTTGACTCGATCGTTTGCAGCCCTGATCTTCCTTCTTCATCTCACAATAATCTTTCTTTTTCAATATCTAATTTGGCCTATAAATGAAAAATAAAGGCTAACAATGAAAACTCCTAAATAACATCCAAGGCTGAGGGTATGTACATGTGTATGGGAGTATAAGATCTCAGTTCAAACCCAGCCTTACTCTTTTCTGAAGAAATATTAAATAAAAATACAGTTGCATCTTTGTCTTTCCAGTCACACTTTAAATTACCGGGTGGAATGGAAAGACAAGTACCAGTGGATGGAAGCTTATATATATTTAACATTTTCCACATTTCTCATCAGACAGCTGCAGGCAACATTTATGTACAGAGCAGAGAAAACACATTTGGAATATTACAGATACCGGTACAAATATTAACATTAGTATTGTTGCCAATTTCAAGAAGAACATGTGATCAATTTAGCCCATGACATAAATCCAGTCCTGAAAGAAATAATATGTGAGCTGAGTTAACTGTAGTGACTATTACCAATACTTTTAACATAATGTATATTCATGAACATAAACTGAAAATGATTTTAAATATACAGGTATGATCAATTAAAGGTATTACAAAGTTTTGGTATGGGGTTACGAATTTGGTTCAAATGAACATTTTGGAAGCATAAGCGATCCTACAATATTCAGTGATCGTTGTTGCGGTTGAAATTGAGTCTTAAGTTATGGAATTGTAAATAATTAACTCTTTATGTTGTATAGCTCCCTCTCAAGGTCAAGATATTAATTAAGCTATAAAACAATGTTTCTTGACTAAAATCGACCATTTAGCTATTCCCGTTTAGAAATTATATATCACAACTACATAGTCTGATATTTTCATGTTCGCAGCTACCATTATACGGCCGTAGGCGCTATTTAAAAATTCATCAAAATTTACCGGGAGCACCGGTAAATTGTTATATTCAATTTTTCTCGAAAGCAGAATTGTTTTAGGTGCTAAATTTTCTAGCGCTTATAAGACATCCACAGGGACATCCAAATATATCAAAATTGTAAAGAATCACTATCCACCCAATTTCAAAATTTCCCAAAACTTTGTATTACCTTTAATGAATTACATTTATAAAACTATACACATGTAAATACATGATTTTACACTCTAATAAAACAACAAATATAATTAACCTGGTAATATATTACCAGCAATGCAATGCAAACAGGGTAGTCACATATCTACGTATGCAACACATTTGCACATAATATTCAAATATATATAAATATGTATGTTTCGATATCTACCGTAGGTTCTCATAACCTATAATCTGTATACTTTCTGATAATCTTAGCTTGCAAAATTAGTAACGTGTTAGTACAAATCCCTTTGAAAGGGAGTACAAATCCCTTTGGAAGGGAACACAAATATTGCTTACAGGCAAAAAGAAAAGCTGAATCTCACAGCAACAGATTGCATGATAAAATAAAGTATTAACAAAGGAATTATAACTGCTTCAACAAAAAACAAACAAGATGTTTTATTGTGCTGAAGCTTACTTCGATACCAATAGGGACTTTTAAGATTTGCACCTCGACAAAGTGGACTGCTACGTGTGACGTCCTTTTAAGGCAGTCCTTAAAAGGACCTGCTACGTGTGACGTCCTTATAAGGACTGCCTTAAAAAAGGACGTCACACGTAGCAATCCACTATGTCGACGTGCAAATCTAAAAGTCCCTATTGTCGTCTTCAAATGGACTAACTATCCATCGGAATACCCCCTTGAAAGTGGAGATGGTGCACATTGTGCAGGTGAAAGAATAATAGAGAGTTTTCGCTCAGCAACATACAAACCTTCGCGGACGCAGAGCACTCAGGTTTACGGCCGTCGCACACAGACCGTTCTCGATACAATACGTGGTTTCGCTTTTTGGTGAATGCGTACGTATCTCTACGGAGGTATTGCATTTGCAATGCCATTAGGCAATTTTCGTAATGTAACCAAATTTAATGCATATGTCTTTGTGAAGTGCCTCGATACAAAATATTTATTTCACCTGATAAGGATAATAGTATTTCAATAGACAGAATCCAAACTGCATACATTAGTTGTTGCCAGTTCGACAAACATTAGGTATTTCGCAAGCTCATTGCGGACAGAGAATCTGCGGTTCGTGTGCAAAATCGAGAAGCTACTATAGTAATAGCAGGGTGATCGCTGAGGTACTGAAATCCAGAACGGGTTTTGGCCTAATCTACGGGCGTTCTCAATGACGCCCCAAGTGAATAAACAGCCAATCAGCGAGCTTGTACCAAAGATGGTTATGAGAATTTCGTCGTTTAATAACGAAGGATGACGAATTTTAACGGGCGGATCTAGCTTCTTTTCCATGGCGTGGGCGGAGGGGGTGGGGGGGGGGGGGGGGGGGTTGACATTTGAAAAATGGCGCCGACCAATATTTTGCTAAGTGGGGGGTAGGAGCGCTAAAATTTGTTTTCAATTTGAAAAAAGTGCCAACCAATATTTCGGGGAGGGGGGGGGGGGGGGGGGGTAGAAAGCACCTTGGCCAGCCCAAGGGGAGATTTAAACCTCCTAACCCCCCTAGATCTGCCCCTGACACGAATGACTCTTCGGTGAGTTTTGTTTCTTCCGATTATTGTTTCTGAACAACAACAACATGAATATGGATATAACATGAATTGTTTTAAAACTTGATGATAAATTATTGTTGAAATTTGATAAAAAGCCGTTTTGTGGCTTGATCGAGACAAATTGTGCTAGTCGTGTAGTCCCGTCTGTACTGCATTGCGTGGAATGGAACAGGCCATTTTCGTAATACGTCTTTGTGAAGTTCCTCAATACAAATTATTTCATTCACCTGTCTAGGATTCGCAATAGTCAGAATGCAAACTGCATGTATTAAGTGTGGCAACAACTAATGTATGCAGATTGGATTATGTCTATTTAAATACTATTATTATTATCAGGTGAATGAAATAGTTTGAATCGAGGCACTTGATTCACTTGGGGCGTCATTGAGAACGCCTGTAGATTTGGCCAAAACCCGTTCTAGATTTCAGGGCCTCAGCGGTCATCCAACTGTTACTATAGTATCTTCTCGATTTTGCACACGAACCGCAGATTCTAATTCCGCAATGAGTTTGCGAAAATTGCCTAATATCAATGACCAGGGAATAATATACCGGTATGCAAAGCACAATAAGAGATAGTAGTTGAATTAAGCCCTGTATTAATCTAGATTTATTATTAAAACAAATACACATAGTCTTTTGACAACATCAATAATCACAAAAACATAAAATACAAGATTTTCCTTATGCTGTGAGGATCACACTG
The DNA here is from genome assembly GCA_035222895.1 of Strongylocentrotus droebachiensis. Lineage (NCBI taxonomy): Eukaryota > Metazoa > Echinodermata > Echinoidea > Camarodonta > Strongylocentrotidae > Strongylocentrotus > Strongylocentrotus droebachiensis. The sequence continues at coordinate 3,730 of JAVYIG010000126.1, read as the reverse complement.
TCAAAAACATTTTCAGAGGAGCGAGGCAAAACAAAACACTCCAATTTTGGAGAATCACAGAGATAGGAACAATTATGGAAAGGAACATCAAGATGAAAGACATTAATGGTCTCCCCCTTGACCCTTGGCCTGACCTTCAGAACAGGGTAGACGATTTGATAGTTTGGCAACAATGCGACAAAATTACAAAGTGGTATGTTCTTCAATGATACATGGTATCGAGGGTTCAGTGACACAAAGACGTAACTCCATATTTTGCCAAAATTAGTATTTGGTATTAAAATGTTCAGGAAAATGTGGCTTTCCGGGAAACACAAAGACCTAACTCCACCCAACACCCCATTGAAGTCAATGGCTAGTAAAACATAGACTTAACCCCTTAAGGCCCAAGTGCTCAGTGACACATAAACCACTTTTTCTCAAAATAGCCAAAATGGAGTACGTCTTAATGTCACTGACCCCTCTGTATGTACTTCAGGCCTTTCATGACTTGGATATCGGTCCTTAAACCTGTATACTTTGTATTAGAACTTTTTCACAGTAGCAGGTTTTCTATGTTTGCATCGCCTCAGAGCCTCGTTTTAAATCATTATAGCTTAATTCCATGCTCGTTCATGGACCACTATGTACTTTGTATGCTGTACTTTAAACCCAGGAAGACTTGTACAAATATTATCCAACAAACAGGTGCTAGAACATACAAAAACACGCCATTTAAAGCGGGACTGCACTACTTGCGCCCTCTATTACAGACAACGATGCCTAAGCGGTACCATTGATCCCCCATGGTCCCCTTTTTGTAATCGAGAGCTGATTTGATGAGATACTGTATACAACTGCCAGTGACCACGCAGGGAGGTCTAATCTCTCCTGGCCAAACTAGTGCAGATAGGCTTTAACCCAACACCCTCCAATTGTGCGTTGCCAACCTAGAGTAATCGGCGTACTTGTGACGTCTTCTCAAATCGCAGTCATTATCCAACATCCAACGATGCGCTTCCATCTTAATTAAAGGCCTTTTTGTTTGTGTGGACGCGGACGCCTTTCCCTTTCTCTAATAATGCGAATTTGCTGCAGTCAACCCGTCCTGTTCACTACCTTATAACCCTTTCGTTTTTAGTCGTCAACTGTTCTCTAAATGATGACGCTGCTATATAGCAAGATGGCGTCATTTGACGACGGGGCACAAGTTTTCTGAAGAACCTCAAATCTTGGAGGAACATGTGCTCAAATTGCCCTGACAATGTGAGACAACCCAACGCATGCGAAAATTGCCGTAATGATGTCATATCTTTGGCGGCGTATATGTCGATGTGACAAACGAAAAGGCCCTATATATCCTTGTACTGTTTTATTTCAAATCACTGTTCATTACCACATGATAATATACATGTAGGCAGAACCTCCTCCAGTGAAACACCAAGTAAATACTAAGTACAGTATCAAAGTTCCAAGGAATCTATTTTAGTTTGAGGTGCTCAAGAAATCAATCTTTCTCCAGAAAACCATCAACACTGATTGATTTGTTCAACATTACATGCATTCAATGACCCTACATGTATATCAATAAATATCACATATAATAGCAAATATATGGACAACTCTTGTTGATACTTGCAATGGAAACTTATGATTAGCATGTGATAAGTTGCAATTTGACGATACTAATGCTTCTTTTCCGTATTCCATTTAACAACTAATTTCAAACTCCGATTGTCCAGAGATTGATGCTTGTTCTGCTCACATTAAAAAACACATTGTGTAATATCATTGTCATATCTAGCATTCTTATTCCATTGGCAATTGTTCATCTTATGAATTTCTTTCCAATGATATAAAAAGGTGTACCTCAGGCATGGTCCTACGACGACGGATTGATAAAATACACAAATCACAACACAAAAAAGGTATTCTCTCATCTTTGATGGATTGAAGCTACAAGATACAAAGTAAGTCAAGACAGGGGCAAGCTTATCATCTGTTACCACGGTGATGGGATCACTTCTTAGAGATGAAGATGAGGGGCAAAGTTAGCTCATGGCAGGGGTATGGGTGTGGTCACCCCTTCGCCGGTGGGCTGGGGGTGGGGGATTCAGGTGTTCTCTAGATGTGTCCAGTTTAAACTATTCAATTCCTCCTCTTGCTTCCTCTGTTCTTCAGAGACAGACCGCATTATCGTATCGAATCTATTGGAACAATAAAGAAAAAGATGGTAAAACAAAATGTATTTTTAACATTGAATAGCCTTGAGTGGGATATTATACAAATAATTAATGTTTATGAGTTCAATAGAACGTTAGTCTTTCAACAAATGAAGATATTCGCACTATTGAACGAATGAAAACATTCATTATTCACTTTATAAAACTTCACAACTACGGCAAACAATACAGGTAGCATTTAACAAAAAATGCATGCTGAATAGAACAAAAATTGCATGGGGAATATAACCAAAGATGCAGACTCGTTCAATAGATTATTTATTGAGTATCATGTGACCAACAATCCTCCAATCAAATGACAAGGATATACTCAGATGTTACATAAAAGGGTATATCCTACCAGCTGATGAGCATAATCTCACGAAAGTAAAGCCATTCAATATCATTATTATTATTATTATTGTATGATATCTAGTACCTCAATCTGTCCCTATGTGATTGAATTTACTTCAACATCAAAAACAGACAGAAAACATTTTTTTGGGGTCCTCCTCCAGTATTTTTGTAGCATTTTTCAAGGGCTACATGCATGTTTCCGTTGTCTTTAGTCTTTGCATATTAAACAATTATTCATGTTTTTTAAGCGTTTGCGCACACTGAATAGTAAGATAGGGAGAATTACTGCACAGTCAACCAAGTCCTTTTTCACAAACCATGAGATATGGTTTTAAAATTGCACATTCGTCCAGGTACTTTTGTGCAAAGAAATAATCAACAGTGATTTTACTGGTCAGTACAAAACCGTTCATACGATAAAAAAGTAAACTTGAATGAAACATATTAATATAAGTCTTACTCTGAATGCATCTGCATGCTCTGAAGCATGATGGACATGGATTCCTGCATCGTATCAGTCGGGGGTTCAAATACCGGGCCCTGAGCGCCATCGAGGGGGGAAGGGGCGGCCAAGGGGAAAGGGGAGTGGTAGGACCAACAAGACTCTTTGATCTCGACAGCTGCCTCTGGACCTGAGCCTCAGATTCCTTTTTCTACATAACAGAATGGAAAAATACAGAAAACAAATGTAGAGATAAACTATGGAATGAATGAACGTAAGGCCAAATAAAAAACAAACATGTTTAGCGTCCTACCTTTTTGAAAAATAGGAAGGAGGAGGCCCTTTTTTTTCTTCTTCAAAATGGCCGCTTGGTACATTTTCCCTGACAGTCGGGCTATTTTTCAAGATGGCCGCCGGCATGTTTTTGTTATTTAAAAAAAATCAAAAATAAGATTATTTTAGCAGTGTGTTTTTCATGTTTTGTTTTCTTTAAAAACAATTTTTGTTAAAAGGAGGCAGTCCCCAAAAAGGAAGCGGGCAGGGACCCTAACATGAATTTTTTTGAAATTGTTTTAAGCGTATGGGCACATTTTCACCAGGGTGGAGTGGGGGGGGGGGGGCGGGGGGCTGACGCTTCATCCCAAATATCAACCTTTTTATTTGTAAAATTTGAGATTGAGCAAAAAAGTGACAATTTATTAGAGTAGATATTCATTACCAAATTATATGA